>CM030369.1:203348996-203892105 GCA_003604175.2 Clonorchis sinensis
TTTTGCTTGAGTTTACCACTAGCAGTGTTGTAAGAGACTTCTGTCATCTCTCAATACTCCTTCTGTGCTGCTTCAGACTTCTATACTTACCTTTGAAACACCGGCGGTCGAAATGCTCCCGGGAGGTTCTCTAATAGACATGAAGTATGCAGACGATATTTTTGTGCTTGGTTTAAACCTTTCTAAGTTGCAGTCTATTTCAAATGGCCAACATCAATATGTTGCATGACTGCTTATGCGTTTCACACCTGCCAACTGTTAGTTGCTACTACAAGACTGGGTGAAATGAAACCCAAACATCATGCTCGCAGACGAGCCAATCAACGTGATAGATTAATTTATTTATCTGGGCTGTTGTATAAGTTCTGGTGGAGTAGCTGGAGACGAGATTAATTTTCGAATCGCGAAGGCCATGGTTGCTTTCGCCAACCCCCGACATCAATGGCGCGGAGGTGACGTCAGTTGGGCTGTCAAGGACAGATGTTACACTGCAGCAGTGCGATCCATACTGTACCGCTAAGCCTACCTACCTGTAAGTTCATGTCACCAGAAACCAAGAGGTTGTCTGGGCTTTCAGCCCACTTTAAAGGAACGCTTATAGCACCCTAAAAACTGTGTTCGACAGTCAGAGCTGGGACACAGGCAGGGAACGTTTCCCCGTTTCTCGAGGCTGTTTCACAGACGTTGCCAAATAAATTGCACGGAAGAGACTATCAACGGGTATCCAATCTGGCAGAGGCGTTTCCGCTTGAGGACTCAGTACAACACTAAAAGCAGCATATCCAACAACGAGGATTGACGCATCACGAAAGTTGCGCAGCCATAAGCGGGAAGCGAGCAACGAGTCAGTAGGTTTAAGTGCATTAATTGGGTTCTGGATTCTCGTTTCTGACAGACAACAAACATTACGGCAAAGGGAACCCAAAGTACGAGAAAGTGATGTTTCTTGTCCCACATGTTTCAGAGTACTAACACTAAAGGCTTCTGGCGTCTGAAAACTGATTCTCAAGTATTTATGGCTGTTAGTGAAGACAGAGGCTGAGGTTGATGTACAGCGAACAAAGCTGTCAGTTATGACGTTAGGACCTGAAGAGAGTGCTTACAGCGCAGTTGGGTAGGGAAGGAGAAGCAATTCCATCAAAATACACAACATCTCTGAACTGCTGCCCCAAGAGCATTTCGGTATCCGAAATAAGGAAAAGTTCCCCACTGCCTTGCTGATGGCACTTAGGCGTACACCCTACAAAAAATGTGAATATAAACCAAACCCAAGAAACTCCGGTGGTAAAGCATCTCGCGAGCAACCTCGTTCGTATTGCGACTTCGCGAGAAGGCCACTGACTCGGCGCTGACCCAGTGAACTGACTGACCAAAAAGGCAAGTTGGAGGTCTTTATAAGCTGCTGGGACACGCGTACTCTTCATGATCCAACCCATCAGAGTATCAACATGTTCAGTCTGTATGATTACCGATCAGATGTAACCCGCCTCTTAGAAACTCGATTACCTAACTCCAGATATCTGGAACATCTGTATCGTACTGGTCCTACCAAAGTGGAGGGGCCGACAACTCACGTCTCTAAGGTGAGGCCTTTGCCCTAAGCATCTGCACCAATAAGTCACTCACGGCCTGGATACTAGTATTTACTAGGCCCGCGATGACTCCTCTGGTACATCCGAACACTTGACGGTGATATGTTCCAGATATGTTCCAAAGATTGCACTAGACTTAAACATCCAGAATGGGTTCTAGGGACAATTACAACTATTGGTCAACAAGACATCTAGACGAAATATCATAACAGCGGTTGACCGGGACGTCTAACTGCGGGGACTGGACGACAATACTCGCTGCGTACTTGGTTTGGCTTCCGGTTCATTAATTCGGCGAGCATAAACAAACTCTTTGACCACAGTGTGCACCTCCATCACCCGAAGAAATACTTACTGACGTCGTATCCGAAGGACGGCCACCTAACCGGACAGATCGACTACAGTTTGGTGCGCACACGGTGGAATGAGAATGGCATGTCTTACAGAGACGCAGGAAGCACATGCCGTTCGTTTGTTCGTGCCACACTCAAGCTTCACCCTACTACCAGATGAGAAAGGGCCCATCTCCACAAAGCGCACACACACTCCATCAGTCAGCCGCCCTGAAAAACCAAACATAGCCATCAGAAGCTATCAGTAGACATGACCCCCAGCAATCCTAGCCATTCCGGAAGTCAATAGGTTCTGGTAAATAAGTAAATCGCTGACAACCTAAAGATAATAAGTCACTTCAGACAAGCTAGGCTATATGCGACGACATCAGACTGAAGACCTGCAGGCACCGTGTATTCAAAAAAAGCACGTCCCACCACGGCAAACTATAAGCGGAGGGGCAGACTATAGGTCCGCCAAGGGAGAATGATAGCACAGAACATGGTAATCCGCGTCTATCACAATTTTCAATCAACTCTTCGTCACAGGTGAACGGCCTACGGAAAATTCCAGTGGATATTTTATCAACGGTCACGACGATAAAATGCGATGTTGAATGAGCTACATCAAAAAGCTGCCTAATCACACGTCAAATCAGGCTCAAGACCTCGAAGGAACCTCAATCCTAATTCAGTACGATAGCAAGTCGGAGGATCCACACAAACCGAGGACCGCCACCACAATCAGTAGAACGGAAAATTGCGTCTGAAATCTACAAGTACTGTCTACCCATAGATCTGGAACCTTCCCATAAATGATTTTGTTCAGTGAGGAGAACTAGTACATTTCAATAATATTGTCATTGGAAGTGTTGTGGTTTTATCGCCGCTTTTGAACAATGACAATATTGATTGTTGGTCTGTTCGCCGAGCTTGGCAGTTGGATTACAAAAACGTTTCATCACCAACCGAGGTGACATCGTCAGTCATCACTCAACCCCGCACTGACGATGTCACCTTGATTGGTGATGAAAGGTTTGCAATCCAACTGCCAAGCTCGGCGAACAGACCAACAATCAATATTGTCATTGTTCAAAAGCGGCGATAAAACGGTTGTTTGTCGTGCGAAAAAAATTGCTAATTTCCAGTAGGAATTTTTGTCCTGCAAGTGGGGCTAAGCTACGCTAAAAGGCTGTTTCATGCTTATTGGGAATCATCAGAAGTATGCATCTGACGAAACTCCAGGGAGGGGGCTTAAGTGGCGTTACATTCCGTCTAAGTGCGAGGTAACCACACTGCCGATCAACCACTTGTGGCCCAACGGCTAAGTTACCAAAATCTAGTCCAGGGGTTACCAGCTCAAAACTGCCTGGAACTCCGTCAGATGCGTATTGCTGATGATTCCCATTAAGGGTGAAACAACCACACAATGCCTACTGGCTTTCCAGCATAGATTCACTTTACCTACAGGACGCAATCTCATTTGAGAATAGTTTGCGTCAAGTGTATTGAAATCGGTCTGATAGGCCCTACAGCCAAAATATTTGAGTTCTTCCTACTGCAACGTTACTTCCACAGAAGAAGAAATCAAGGTGATTTTCATCATAACCAATCAGTTAGAAAGTGCGGCCATGGAAAGCGCTAACGTGTGGGTGTCTACAATTCCGAAAAGGAGTGCGACGACGGAGCAACAGAAAATGAGGAAAAAATTGGAGTGAAAATTTTCACCATCGCAGCCCAGACACAGAAAGTTTACGATACTTATTTGTCGTTTGTGCAGCAGGATGAAGCTGACCAATGGCCCCCACCCCAGGCCTTTGACTCAAAAGTTTAACCCAGAAAGAAACGGACGTGAGGGTTTCCTGAAGTAACCGCGCCTGAGGTCATTGATTGAAGTGTGATCCATTTGGTAGGGGATGGGTCGGTGTAACTAGTAAGTAATGGTGCCGCTGCGCTGTGTTAAAGCATCGCAATCTGGTTTTTCATTTCGCACTCCAGATCACTCGAGATTGTCGTTAGAGGAAGGGTAAAGCATCCTGAACTCGTCTTAGAAGTCAGTCTTATAATTCGGGACGTTGCCCTGATACACGCCTGCATAATCAGCTGCATTCAGTTCTGCACCCTTCCGGTGTCTAGCTGTCATTCTACCCAAAGGAAGCACGAGGGCTGAGATACTGCCAGATTGCCAAAACCCAGACAGAAGCAGTTGACACACAGGGGTCGGGTTCGAACCACGGGTCTTCCGGTCAGTAAATTCGCGTTCTAATCATTGAGCCATCTCGGGCTCGTCTGCACACTCTACAGTAAACGGTAAGCCTGTGTTGACAAAGTGTTTCATTCTGGTTATCTCAAATGCACGCACTTACAAGGACACACACATCAGTGGTGAGCGCAGGCGCTTCACAAAGACAGAAAAGCCTAATTAAAGGGCCGGCTAAAAAGATCGATAACCTCGTAGTTATCGGTAATTAACACGTTGATTAGTTTCTGCCGGGTACGGTACCTAAGTTTTGATGAACGGGCAACCTAAACTTATGGGCGCCGGTTTGTCCAGTAGTTTAGACGTTTAGTGTTGATGCTGATCTGCTTGCTTCAGCCCGATTTGTCGGTATTTAGGGTTCCAACAGCGGTGATATTGGAATAATGATAATAATAACAAAATGTACGAACGTCGAGACTAGAAGCCTGAGAATGGAACACACCTGAAGGTCCAGTTTGTTCCCCACAAGAATAACCACCACCTCGGGAGCAGCCAGCTGACGTACATCGTTTAGCCAGTGGGAAAGTGCGTTGAAAGAATCGCGGTTGGTTATGTCGTAAACCAACAATGCACCTACGGCATCGTGGTAATAGGACCGTGCCATTGACCGAAAACGCTCCTGGCCTGGAATGCGAGGAAACGATAAAAGCCAGATTAACCTAATGCTATGAGAATAGCAGACAATGGACCACATATGCATTCTACTAAACGGCTGTCGTGTTTCATCACTGTATGATTATGGCTGGAAAAGCCATGCTACTGATCCTATTTCGTATAATCTGTTGGTGACTGTTAAACAGCACTTCGAATCAATCGACGCGTTTACCATCAACACTCAACAACAGTGCCAATATATAGTGTGACCGAATAGTATATATTAGTGTCCTCGATTCTCCGTCAAGAATAGATTCTCAGAGTATGAAGCAATCAACGACCACAAGTTATCCATAAGTGAACATACAGCCATGATTCCAGTTTTCTTACTTCCTCCTTAATAAGAGATCACCAGACTTATGGGACTCTGTGGTACTCAGAAACCTTGGGCAATGAGAAAATCTTATCACTGCGCGTCGAAAGCTACATTAGGCACATTTGCACCACTCAGAATGAGCCACAAAGGGAGGCGAACGATAGAGCTCACGCTGAATAAAATACCTCGTTAAATACCATTCAGTCCTCGAACACAATGAAAAAACGCGTCAAGGAGAACTAAATAGAGAAGGGGTAGTTACCTGCGGTGTCCCATATCTGAATTTTTACTGCAGTTCCATCCACACTGATGATTTTGCTTCCAAACTCGGCACCGATGGTATGCGGCATATTACCTATAAACTTCCTTTCCGTATATCGCCTGAGAATACAGGTTTTCCCCGCCCCTGCGGTTCCAATGATGAGAAACTTGAAAAGATAGCTAAATTGATCAACTGGCTGCATTCTGGATGGAATACGTTACTGCGTCCACAAGAAGACGAATTCCAGGGGCGCTGGATTAACGATCAATCTGGAATGTCAAGATAAAACCAATGTTTGTGGAAGGCGGCAAGCCGTGAGAGTTACTGGTGGATATTTAAAGCTGAGTAACGTGTCCATGGCAAAACAAGGGTGTCACGAGTTGTTAAACATGAGTTCACCGCACGTACGCAAAATAAGAAAGTGACAGAGGTATGTAGTCCAGAATGCTTAGTCCTGTAAGTTGATTCATGTCAAGAGTACCTGACATCTGAACCATGGGTGCATTTCAGAAATTACTTAAAGCAGTGTTCCAAACCAGTTCAAGTCAGTTTGAAAGCCGTGTAGGCAGGTACCGTGGTTCAAGTAGCCGCAGCTCATGAAACCAGGTGGTGTTAATAGCGGGTAAAGAAAAAACATTCGAAAAAGGCAAAATAAGAAAGAATAGCGGGCTAACGATTGAGCATAAGAGAATAGATACAGCAACGCCACAGGTATGCGACACCACTATGTCGGCTAGTACTTCCAACGGTTGACTTGGTAGGCCTTTATTACTTTAACCCAGCAAACGAAAGTTATCTGAGCAGGCACTTTGTTACGTTTATCCTGTTCTGTCTCCAAGTCATGCGCAATCCACCTTCAGCAGTCTTCCAGTTGGAAGCTGTCTCAGAAAAACAGGGCACAGCGGAGCAATCAACTAACTAGCATATGGAGTTCAGCCAAATAAGCGTACTTGGCGCAGCGTACATTGTACGGCAGCGGGGCATCAGTGTTGAATACCGATGTGCCGTCGACAACTTTAATGAATACTTGGTGCAACCGAATCAACTCATCATTTGGGCAGGTGGTTGGTTTGTAGTACCGATAAGCGAAGACAGACCATCTTCTCTTGTCTTCTATGCACAGCGGCCCGGCGTCGCAACCGTAAAACAACAACGGATGAATCACCGCGTTGTAGGCTTTGTTTCGCACCGAGATCCGTGTCAAGTCAACCTGAGTTAACTCATCAGAAGTAAGGCAGAGCGGCCTTTAGCGATCTTAGCATTCACTTCGTGAACAATGCTGCTATCCGACGCACTGTAACCACTCAGGTAGGCAAGTCTGTCCCCTCTCCCCAGTGGTTTTTCTACCACGACATAATTCGGTGGTGTAATCGCCCAGTCCTATAATGGCACTTTACAATTTCAAGATGTAAGATGCATCGTAACATTATTTAGTTTGCTTCGTATCTGGATTAAATCTGAACCAAGTAGCGCACCACCGTCCACATATTTCGGGGCTTTAAGGTCATCCCCGGGAAAAGGCCCCACGACAGACGTAGGAGATACAGAGAACATTTTTTAGACAACCAATCCGATTGCGAAGCTGAAAAAGGGCAACAAACGGTAGCGCTGATGGGCACCATTTTCACTGAACTTAAAAAATACAATCCGAGGAATTTCAGGTGAACGAGAACTCCATGGGCATTCCTTTCTGAGAAAGCGTGTTAATGAGAACAGACCAGTCACCTGAAGCAAATCATCACTATCGGAGACAGTAACATCATTCTCGACACGCTTCACTACAGTATAAACAAAAAGTTTGTCTCATCATCGTTAAATCCTTGGAAGAAAGAGAATAGTGGGTGAGGGGGGGGCCTTGTGCTGCACTAACCCAAGTATTCTGAGTTGCCTACACCCCCAAGCGCCCAATCAGACAATCTCATCCTCATCATCAGTGTTAGACACTAATGGTTCACTTCTGTACAACCATGACTTATCTGAAAGCCTTACTGTGAAAAAAGAATAAAGGTGGACAGTGAGGGGACTTAGTGCTTACTACAATCATTCTCAGGTGCCTACACCTCCAGTGATTCATTCAGGCAATGTGGATAGAAAGTGACAGCAAGAACACCACTGACATCGACTAACAGCCATACATTGCAGCGTCTCCTACCAGGCGCACTGGGGATCACACGGCTCCCATCCTGGAAGCCGAGTAGCACCGACAGCATCCAGACTTCTTAAACTCGTTCACACCCCTTTTCCAGCAGAACGGTTGGCCACCTCTCTGCTTCCGTCACTCTGAATTGGCACGAAAAACAGCACTCCCTTCGGCAAACGATGGTCCAGCACACACAATACATGGCCTAACCAACGTAGCTTCTGGTGCTGGACACACTCTTCAATATAAGTCCTCGCCGCACAACCGAAAACTCGCCTTCTAGTTACCTCGTTGCGGATTAACCGACGTCGTCAGACATCAGCAACACTTCTGAAATATCTGTGGTAAAAAAAACCTCGCATCGTCTATCCACAGAGGCCATCTCACGCAACCACACAACAATACAGCCTGTGCATTTAATCCTTGAAACCCACTTATGTGCCTTTTCAATGCGAGTGAAGCAGATTAACAAACTTGATGCGCCTTGCAGATTCGTGCACTGATTTCATTTGTCACACTACAATCAGAACTAATACAACCTCTTAGATACGTAAAATGCTCCACAACTTCCAGTGTCTCTCCAAAGATTGTAAGTGGCGTGTTCAGTGACTGCACGTCCACGAGAATGACCTTACACTTTGTGGGTGCAAAGTGCATACCAAACGACGAGGTGACTTCGGCTAGTCCATCCAAGACACCTCTTCGAAGACGAGAAGGATTTGGTCTGCATATTCCAGATCGACAAGTTTTTCGTCAGAGACTATTTAAACACCGGGGTTTTGGAAACCTCCCAGCGTTCCTCTCACTATTTCATCGATCACGCAATTAAATAGCAATGGAAAGAGTGGACATTCCTGACGGACACCGCTTTCTGTACGGAAGCTTTTGGAGAGCTCTCCGTATACTCTCACTCGTCCGGAAGTCTGAGAATACGGAGAACCTATTACATCCACAAACTTACGGGGCATTCCCTTATGGACAAGTGTGTCAAGGAGAACAGAGCGGTCAGTTGAGTCAGATGCGTCCCGGAAATCCAGGAATACTAAAACTAAGGGTCGTTTGTACGTATGGCGTTGTTGTAGCACCTAATGGAGGGTGAAAACTTGATCGATGCAACTCCCACCTGGGAGGAATCCTGCTTGCTGCTCTCGAGTCAGTGTTTCACGAGGCATCATAAGGTGACGAAGCACGAGTGACACCCACAATCTCGTTACGAAAGGGGTCAAGCTGATCCACCTATAGTTACCACACTCACCACGAGCCCCAGTTGACTGGGATGGTGTCATTTTCCCAAATGCAAGCAAACGGATCAGACAACCGCTGATTGAGGACTTCACCCCTATCTTTGAATAATTTGGGTGGGAGTTCATCCGTACCACGACCTCGGCGGCGCTTGAGAGAACTTATGCAGTCACAAGTCTCCGATGTCGTAGGGGGTTCCACGTTCACCGCTCAGGATCCTACGTCAGGTGTGTGCTCCAGATGAGGCCCTCTTCTTTACTCAAGATAGTCGCTCCATTACGATTCTTGATGCTTTGGTTCACAGGTGGTTCCTTTGGGCTGGTCGCATGGATCGACTGAAATAATCCTCTGGCATTCCTAGCGATCGACTTCCCACTGGTGGGACTCTTTCACAGACGCTGTCAGACGAATCGCACAGAGGCGAACATCAACGGGAATCCAGTCAAGCAAGGATCATTCCGTCCGGTGAATTAGAATGATATCAACCCCTGCAAATCCAGCGGCTGCTGCGGTCACCAGAGCTACACACCCGGAGTGCGTACCAGGTCCAATCCAAGTCGAATGCTACACAGAGTTTCAGGTGCGCCAAGTTTACCCACTTGTGCACTTAAATTTCCGGGCACTGTAACGACATCTGAGTTTGGAGCCTGCGTAGCAGAGAGCACAAGGCGTAAAAATGTTGCCTTTGATGGTCTCAAAACTAGTCGGATTGTAAGCAGACACAGTATACAGACGACGGTCATATTCTCACTTGTGAGTTTCCCTCCCGAACGTTGTCAGACATTTCGCACAGGAGACTAACGTTGGCTATGCAGATGAGGAAGAATCCTTCCGCCCGGTGACTCATAACAATATGGACGCCTGTAGAGCTTGCCGCAACAACCTCTGGATCGCCAGAGATACTCAGATGAGAGCGAATGGAGTGATGGCGTAGTTAGCTGGACAACTGTGCTTGGCTGTTGAATTCTTGTCTCTGATACACAGCACATACCATTCGCAAGAGTTAAGTATGAGGGCACATAGCGTTTGTTATCCTGTTCGCTTCAGAGTTCGAACGGCGACAAGATGGACTGGGCGTCAAGGTTGATTTTGAGATACCTGAACCCGCGCGCGCTGGCTAATGCGTGGATGCCGCGGACAAGACTGATTCAAAACCAATGGGGTCGTCAGACCTGACGGATGGTATACAAAGGCAAAGTTACTAATTGTATGGGGTAAGGGGGTGAACGTGTGAAACAGAAGGGGGCGTCCGCAGTAGCTTGTTTTCTCTCACCCGCCCTGCTGTATGCAGCAAGTAATGCGGCCCGGCTGGTGACACTGCGCGACAACTGATGTGGCGTGGTAGTATTTCTACTTGTAGCAATTATTGTGCGCGGGCTGGAATACTAACCGAGCGTCTAGTCCTAGACAGGAGGACAGCTGGAGTCCTTGCCCAAAACCTTTGGCTCAAAAGACTGACCGCAACGTATGGCGATGCGAGTGCATAGCTTACTTTAGAGACTGTCATTACACAGGACCAAGAGAGCCTGTTAGTCAAACCACTAACCATTGACCAACCCAGCACGAGGGACTGTAATAGTCGCACGGACATCCCCAGGATCGTTCAATGGGTCAGGAGGCACACAAACCATCACCACGGTAAGTTAGTCTACCGTGACAGGACGTCCAGTCTCTTCCTGCTCTCGCATTCGAAGCAACATCCACACCATTCAAACTAAGGGGAGTTACTTCTGAATAGCCTGACACCAACACAGCAAATCGTGAATCGACCGAACCAAATGCCCAGATGAATCACCATGGCAAGGTATTGTGTGCGATTTTCGGACACGGTACATAACGACTTTTTGAAGGTGTGGGCAAGGATGGTCTGTTGACATGTCGGACAAGGATTTTGGACACTAAAAGTTGCCACGCTAAACAGATTCCTGCATGATAAAAACGAGTGCTTGCGTCTTATTCTTCTGGGTAGAGGGCTGAAAACCGAAAGTGAATTTACCCCGCAAGGGACGTTGGCAAAAATGTGACACATGGGAGTCCCATATATGCAACACCCAGGCAACTAGCTGCTTTCGGTTACATTTCTTATTTATCTCCGGCGTTGCGTAGATGTTAATAATTTCATGAGGATTATCTGTTTTCATACTAGGGCAAACACTAAGGACAACATTTTCGCTCCATATACATAGCTACAAGCCGAAGGAGTTTCTTCGGAACAAGTGCCAATTACAGTTGGGATTGGTAAATTAATGAGACTAGCTGCCAACCCAAAGATGCGTGGGGAGGTATTGCATCCCGGATTCTAAGGATGCGCAGATAAAATTGATCCACTTCCAGAAACAGCCACTGTAATTTGATCATTCAACACTCCCAAGGGCAGCAGTTGAGTGTGGAGGGTCAGCTGTGACAGAGTGATAGTCTCAGAGTTTGATTTGGGTATCCGGCTCTTTCCAAACATGTCCTTCTCACTGCACCATGAAAAATTGGTTCAAAAGGCATCCGCCGTTCTACGGATGATTCGGCCTACCTTCTCCCGTATTACTCGCATTGACTTCCGAATACTCTATGGAGCCTACATCAGACCGTTTCTTGAATATGCCAACTAATTTGTATACACAGGACGCAAGATGGACGTAGCCCTCATTGAGCGTGTCCAACGAGCTGCTACGAAAATGGTTACCGGCCTTAAATCCGTGGAGTATAAAAAGCGTCTCCTGGTGATTAACCGCTTTCCCCTAGAATATCACCGCCTCCGAGACCTAATTCTTACCTATGCCTTGTTTGAACCTTTGGCCAACAGGTTTTTCACCGTTAATTCACATAACAAATGGCGAGGACATGGTAGGAAGATTCTCAAGCTCAGAGCGCATATTTTTATTGGGCAAAATTTTTCTCATTTCCGGTGGTTGCTGCGTGAGATAACCTTCCCCCGACGATTGTCCACGCTATATCTAGTACCATTTCAAAGCACTATTAGACACTATGCGAATCCTCGCGCTGACAAGCCTACTGTCCCGCGCTGAGAACTTAAGGAGCAGTGCTACACCATTTTTTGCTTGTGCCTTTCAGGCGAACGGTAGCCACTGAAGGAAAAGAACAAAACAGACCCGGGAAACTTGGGTGAATGTCTCTAACTTGTGCATCAATTCATGAATATAACATCCTGCTCAGCGGCTTCCTCTTTGGGGATCCGTAGTCACTCTTGTAGTTCTCAAAAGTTTGTCTGTACACAGTGTGCTTCCTCGCAGTGGATTTGTTGGAAATGGAGTTTTCACGGTAAAGCAGAGTCCAGCAAGTTGTTCGACCGCACTTTTGCTGAAAAATTTCGAGTCGCGCGCTCTCGAGGTCACCAAATATGTCAGGTCACGGATTCACGGGTTGATACACAGGATCGAGGCTTTCGCCCAAGATTCACGGTCGGCATTGTTCTTGTCGTTCAGCGGCTGTCGTTCACCTGAAAGTCACAAGTGAAAAAGGGTGTAGCACTGCTCTTTAAGTTCTCAGCGCGGGGCAGTATGTTTGCCAGCGCGAGGACTCGCGTAAATAAGTGTCTAATAGTGTTTTGAACTGAGTTCTAGAGGGAGCGTGGACAACCGTCTCAGGAAGGTTATTCCACGCAGCAACTACCCGAAATGAGAAAAAAGTTTGCCTAATGAAGGTGTGCGCTCTGAGCTTAAAAATCTTCTTACCATGTCCCCGCCGTGTGTTTGCTGGGTCAACGGTGAAAAACCTGTTGGCCAAGCCTTGTTCAAACAGGGCGTAAGTAAGAATTAAGTCCCCTCGGAGGCGACGATACTCCAAGGGAAAGAGGTCGAGCACCACGAGACGCGTTTCGTAGTCCATGGACTTGAGACCGGCAACCATTTTCGTAGCAGCTCGCTGGACACGCTCAATGAGGATTACGTCTTTTGTGCGTCTTGAGTAGACGACCGTGTTGGCATATTCAAGGAGCGGTCTGACATAGGCCCCATAGAGTAGTTGGAAGTCCATGTGAGTAATATGGGAGAAGGTGTACCGAATCATCCGCAGAACGGCGAATGCCTTCTGGGCCGATTTCTCATGGTGCAGTGAGAAGGACAGGTTTGGAGAGAGCCAGATACCCAAATCCTTTTTGGCATCTATCCTCTTGGTGTCTTCTGGTGCTTTCTCACCATGTATGAAAAAGGAGCTCGCTGAGTCTCCTCCAAATGACATATGGACGCACAGTTCGTCATTCAGACGAAGGTGCCAGTCCAACGACCACTGCTTTGCGGCGTCTACATCCATTTGGAGGGCACTGGCATTAGACCTCCAGGATTTAGACTCGTCCGCAGAAAGTAGACATGGACTTGCAAGAACATCTGGAAGGTCATTGACGTATATCAGAAACAGAAGTGGTCCCCAAACGGAGCCTTGAAGAATTCCAGTGGAGAACGATGCCGGGGAAGATTAGGTCGAGCCTAATTTCACTAGAAATATTCTGTCTGGTAGGACTGCCTTAATCTAGTGTGGAATTTTCCCTTGAATCCCATAACACTCGGGTTTGTGGAATAAAGGGGCGTGTGAGACTCGATCGAATGCTTTTGTGAAGTCAAAAAGTGAGGCGTTCGATAGTATTCCCTCTTCCTTGGCTTGGAATAGGCTGTCCATAAATACGAGCATGTTCGTCACGCAAGAACGATTTGGGAGAAATCCGTGTTGAACTGGAGAAATCAAGTTGTTGGGAGTAGTGTGATCTAGGATGGCTCGCTTCAGAATGCGTTCCATCACCTCGCACAGCACGCTAGTGAAACTTGTAGGTCTGCAGCTAACGAGTGACAGCCGATCACCACTTTTGTAGATTAGTGTGACAGTCGCTTCGCTCCAATCAGACGGAAGTTGGCCTTCGTCAAGCGACTGACGAACCACCATGTAGAAATTTTTTGCCAGTGTCAACGACGTTTCCGCCAGGATTCTTGGATGGACCTCGTTTGGACTCAACGCGCTGAATGGATTGATATTTGCAAGAGTTGACGAATGTCCTCCTCCGTGAAGACCAAGTTGGTTAGAGACCGTTCGCATTTGGGTCTTGACAAGGTTGGAGTTGATGAGGACGCTGGGGCTGAATATTGACCTGCGTGGTGTTCTCGTAGAACTCAGATACCACTATTGGGTCAATCTTGGGTTCCCCGTTCCTGTTCCTCAAGGAGGACGCGGATGGCTCACTCTACAGCGATGTCCCATATATTTAAACTGCACCTTTCTGTTTTTCCGGGTGAGGTCTGGAATTGTGGCTTTTTTTGTAGGTTCCATTGGCGGATTTCCGATTCACAGCGATTCCATAGTTTACGAAATGCCAGAGCATCTCCCGTCTCTCCTGTAGTCAACTGTCTGAAAAACAGTTGAGACCACCTTCCCGGTTATGTGACGGTCATAGCACTATTATCAGCCATGGAGCATCGTTTGTTGGTTGTGATCTGCTCTAGCACAACCGCTGAACAACCCCATTTTGTGGTTGGCTTGACGTTGAAACCAACCGCAGGCCGCGGTTGAATTTTAAATCACTGACGAAAAACCGTCATACAGCTGTGCCTTCTGATTATCGGGCTTTTAAATAACCGTCGTTCAACCAGATTTCAACTATAAATGACCGCAACATAACCACCATCCAACCCTGTTTCACAATTGTTTGATCGCTTGATAATGATATTCACTGTTTCCTGGAAAATCAAGACATCCGTTCGATGTTGGACAAATGCCGCAGGATCCCTGCCGTTATATCCTAATTAACTAGCTGCGTCGTAACTAAGTGGTACCTGACCTGACCATCTGACAGTTATCCTGCTCATTGTTTTCAGGGTTTTATGGTTAAATACCCATGAAAATAGGTTTCGGGCAGTTATCCAGCAGTTGTTAAACTGCTCATAAACTTGCTTTCATGATTATATAACCGCTATAAAAGTCTTGTATAAAGGTCTACCCGTTACTACACAAGGAAACGTAAAACTCCGCGTGTCATCGTGAGGATGAAGTGGCCCGGTAAACAAATGGCTGCGCTCACTTGTAAAACTACGCTCTAGCCGCATGTGGAGACGGTGACTGGAGGATTCGACAGATACAATACATTCTATCGCATTCAACTTTGGCGCTAGGCCGCGGTGTTTCCCGAACAACGTCGAAACTGCGATTGACCCTACTAGTTGGTGGTGCAGTTGTTCACGGTAAATTACACCAATACCCATGCGTCCCCTGAACCGTGATTGATCGACCATTCACTGACAACTACTAACGTGGCTTCTTCCTAGTCCTCCATTGCAGACTGTTGAAGACACGGAAAGAACGAAAAACTGGCATAAAAGATGTTTGAAAAATACCAAACGTACACGTTGTCTGAGAGACTAAGGCCTCCGTGCCGAATTAGGCGGGACCAACTTGACCAATGCGGCCGCGGTTTTAACGTCTGGAACAGCATCAAAACTTCGGAATATGTGAGGCTTCAAATCTTGTTCCGTGAAATGAATGAACGCAAATTACCGCCAGTCAGTGAGGCAAGTTAACGAACTTCCTACGTGTCTTCCCAAAGTCTTGCCGCGTACAGATTTCGACATGGGTTGCCGTAATTCGAGGTACCCATTTTATACGATAAAACTTTACATGACAGTAATGAAAATATATCTAGTAAGGATACTTCATGATGAGTAGATGTGAGACACACCTTTAAATATCCTTGGAATAACCGGCTTAGCTGCATTGTAGCCGTCCTGGAACAGTGTCTAACTTCGCCGGTGGCGTTTTCGACGTCCATAACTTTGAACCATGGATTTATGTGATTCGATTATGTCCTATTGATCTCTTCCGACCAAAGAGGCTGAAACTGCGAGGCCACCAGGCACAGCACATTCAAACCTACGAGCAATTTACCCTCCTTAACTACGGATATTGTTCGAAATTCGTGTCAACGTATGTATAATTCTGAATACATCTCGACCGACTATATAGCGGAGGATAATTGCTCGTGTAATATTTCAAAACTACTAGATTTATCCGCGACGTCCGCCAAGTCTCCAATGATTACAAAACCCAGGCTTTGAAAGGCCTTTCTTAAAAATTCTGATTTTCAATGATACTAATGTTTATTCCCAACTTGTGGGGGGGCACGCCTTCAGGCACGATCATAAGGTCACAGTCAGAATAAAGGCATGGAATAAAGGCGAGGAATCTGCTGCCATAGCCCATTCTCTACAACCTAAGATGCTGGGGCGCCTCTTTCACCGGCGTTGCTTCTCAAATTCATCTGCAGTTTCAAATATTGTGGCCGCTGACGGAGAGCCTCTGTCTGACCCTGCTGACATTGTGGAATCCCTAAACTCTTACTTCGCTAGCTGCTATGTCCCCTCCACATCGACTCTATCTACTCATTGCTCCCCACCTGGTTACGAAGTTACCATACCTGCTAACGAGACAAGCCCCAACCTCTGCACGCTCTCAGTCACTTTGTCTGATGTAACTTCGTCTCTCGTCCGCCTTAGAGACTCCAATTTCCCAGGCACTGACGGTATCCCTTCTCTTATCTTAAAAGCTGGTGGCCCGGACGTCCCCACCCTCATCCTTAATCTCTTCAATATCTCCCTTATCACTGGCACAGTCCCAAGTCAGTGGAAGCACTCTACCATTGTTCCACACTATAAGTCAGGTCCACGAACTGCTCTAGCCAGCTATCGTGGCATCCACCATACCTGCTTACTCCTTCGTACCCTAGAGCGCCTTATCAAAGTCCCTGTCATGGATTACCTGCCCACAAACAAAACCCTTAAAAATCGGCAGTATGGGTTTATGGCACGGCGATCAGCTAACACATGCCAGGTTGATTTCTTTAATCATATTTCGTCCGCCTACGATGCCGGACTGTGTATTATCCTTATCTATCTTGATATTCGCAAGGCGTTCCACCAAGTCCCCCACGGTGCACTCCTCAACAAACTACGATCTACGGGGATTGGTGGACCGCTACTGCGATGGTTCACCTCTTACCTCACTGGGAGAACCCAGGCCACCAAAATCGGGGATCTCTCCTCCTCACCCCTTCCCATTACCAGTGGAGTTATTCAGGGTAGTGTGCTTGGCCCTCTACTGTTCTTAATATACATTAATAACGTCACCGATTCGATCACCCATGGATCCCCTTTTCTGTTTGCTGATGACAATAAGATAGCTCACACTTTTAAGGACAGTGACTCTGTTTCTACTCTCGCTAACATTCAGTCCGACCTGAACTCTTTATCACTCTGGTCCTCCAAGTCCTGTCTTTCTTTCGCTGTTCCAAAGTGCCAAGCCCTGTCACATCGATTCCAAATTCCTCCTGGGACGCTTACTCTTAATGGGCTCTTGATTCCTACTCTTCCCGAAGTGAGAGACCTAGGCCTTAGGTATTCCTGTGCATTTAGCTTTAACCAACATGCGAGGTACAGAGTGGCTAAAGCTCGCAAGCTCTGCGCTTACATTCGCCGATCCTTTCATAACAAATCATGCTTAATTGCTATCTTTAAACAATTTGTAAGACCCATTCTTGAATCCAGCCCTGAATTCGCCTCACAGTATTCACAGGCATGCCGGACTGCTGTGGAGAACGTGTAGCGCTCGTTTACGAAGTCCTTGTTTCCGGTGTCATCCACACTACCGTACCGTCTTCGCTGTTTGTCACTTGGGCTGGATCCATTATGGCTAAGGCGCATCAGGTTGAATCTAGGCCTTCTGCATCGCCTAATCTACCGGAGGGCTTACATAGCTGACTGCTGCCCTGAATTTTCTTCCCGTACCCCCTATAATATTCGCAACTCTGGGTGTTTACTCCCATTGTCGACATGTCAAACTGTCTTTAGACAAAACTTTTTCCTTTGCCTGTATTCCAAACTATGGAACAAGCTCCCCTCCCATATCCGTACTATCTCATCTCATGTAGGCTTTCGAAAGGCCATCGATTCTTACCTTTCTATTGAGGGAGCTGAGCGCCTTTTCGCGCCTCAGCTTACACTAGACACTTTTTTTGAAATAGGCCCTAAGCCCTTCTAATCTGCGCACTCACCCCGACTGTCCTGTTACTAGGTCCTAGCATTTATACTCACCAGAATCAACCCTTTAGCATTAACCCACAAGCGCGACAGTCACCCTCCCAAGTGTTCTTGTCTATAACTTACCACTTTATCTATCTCTTATGCAGACGTTCACTTCCTGCGACCACAACTCCTTTCGCTGTCTGAAGCGTAGTTGATTTGCAGAGAATGTCTAGCGCCCGCCATCTTAATTGTCGTTAAGCCCGTTTCCACTGACCTGGTTGTATTTCCTTCCTCCGGCCTTGAGCTTTTGTACCCAGCCAAAGTATTCCTAGTTCTTCAAGCCTGGTCCCATCCCTGAGTAACTCTGTCAGCTCTATTTAATGTCTGGTGGCTTGCTTTGACTGGATTTAACTAACCTAAGTCAAACCGAAGCCTTAGTTCCTCGCTGTTCTGAACCATTCTGCATCCCCTGAACACGCGCAGCGCATGCATATCAAATGGTGGGTCTGGAGATGCGCCATAAACGAAATACTGGTTTGGCCCCACAGCCCACTCATTCACACACACATACACTCAACACTGGTGCGCTCTACTTGACAAGGCGGCTCACACCAATGCTTCGTCTTCGTTTAGCCATAGTACACAGGCTCTGAACATCTCCATTCTACTCCCATAGCCCAAAACGTAGTTGACGTTTCATTTGCCTCCGCGACTTGCCTCTTCCAGCAGCTGTTTGCCGTTTGCTTGTCCGAAATGACTGAGCTGTATTACTGGCCTGGCTTTCCCCCGACCGAATAAAATATCTGGTAGCTGGAGTTTTTTTTCAATGCACAAGCCGCAATTATGACTGCTTGGTGACTTGTCACCCTGCAGATCTGGTAGCATGCACGAGGGATGAAAACCTCGTGTGGTGGACGGGTACGTCCTGCAGGGAGGGTCGCCCTGTTACGTTGCACCATGGTGCGTTCGTATACTCGCCACCCCTCCAGCAGCACGGGTGTATCGCCCATCGCCGGTGGTTCTGAGCCTGGCCTTTAATTCAGGAAAACCAAAAAAAGACCACCGTTGCCGTTTGTCTGTAGCTGGATTGGACTTGTCCAGGTTGTCATTTGTCTCGCAACACCAAGAAATACAAGCGAATGACAGGTGTCTTTTCGTTTGTCTTAATATATATATATGCATGGGGTAGCCTGAGGGTACTGTGTGAGGCTCACGGCTAATGTCGACGTGCAAGGAGTTGCCACCTTCGTCTTAGTTGGATCACACCATCCCAAGCTCACTTCACCATCCAAACATAGCACACACGTTCTATCCTCTTGTCATCTATAACGATCATATGCACAAAATGCAAATAAATTATTATTTCCTGATTACAACCAGTCACAGCTAGCATTTAATGGCTGTTCTTTTTGCTACGCACCATTCGTTTTCTGGAGTTGACAGCAGTGACTCGGCGACTGGTGATCCTTAGTCCTAATCTCCTGTTAGGTTGACGTAGTAGATCTCAGTTTATCCAAGGTAAACGGGTACCACTAAACCGGCACGAGCAGGGAAGCTCTTTTGTCGAAGAGAACATCAAGCAAGGTCAGAACGCTAGGATTTAAAGGTGGCGGGCAAAAACAAAACGAGGAAGGCAGAACAAGAGGCTTCCTGTCTGACATATGACGAGAGAAATGTAAGCTGGGGAAAACGAGAAGCCAGAACATCAGATCTGGTGAAGCAGCAAAGTTGGCGTCATCCAGCCGACCAAATTGAACTGATGCCAAAAACAAACGCTGGGGCCTCGCGGCCTTGGACTATTGGGCCCATGGCCAGGGTCACAAAAAGCGTAAGTGGGGATGATGAAATGGAGGGACTAGCAGAGCGGGTAAATGGTAACAGAGATCTCAGAGACATGGTATACAGTTAAACTGTGGATACTCACTGATGTCGCTGTTGTGGAGTCGGACATAATAGTTCCATTGGAAGAGTAAGATAGTGTGAACACACAAGCCGGAACGCGAACTGTATAGAAAGTTACTAAGATTTGGTGGGAAGCACAGAAACACAGATGGTTAAATTCGAACCAAAAGTTCAGCAGGTTGGAATGAATGTGTCATGGAGTCAGCTGGGCTCGATTGGAGAGTTCGTCGTATTTGCAGTTAATGGAACGAGGGGGCGAGGGGGCACGGTCGAGAAGGAATGGAATAGTTGCGGGTGTGCTATCGAACTGGGCATGGCAGTGCCGTGCCATCATTGGCCTGACATGCTTCAGTTTTTGGACAGCCCCGTAACGGACGTCACATTTTAAGGTGATTGGGCTGGGGTGTGCCGTTCAAACAATCGATAGTTTTTATTTGGGCAAAGTTTCGCTTTTGACACAAAAGCTCCATCAGCTCAAGTGAACAGGTCACCAAGTTGGCCAGGTTATAATGCAGACGGGGAACCAATCAGCTTTCAGATTATCACAATAGGTCAGTGCCGAGTGTCAATTAAAGGCTCTTGTCGGTTAGTGTGGTTGCCAAAATCTTGCATTGATGGGTTGGAGGAGTTTCAAATTATTTTTGACCGGGCTTGGTTCCTTAAACGTCCGATTCAAGGTGCTTCAATTGACGATTAACCTTAGGTGCCAACGGTCGATTTCGTTGGTCTGTGAGAGCTGCGACGATTTAGGAGTGCAGGTTTCTGCCAAGGTACAAGATTCCGTGCTCAAAGATTTTGAGGTACATCGTGGACGAACTGGTGAAGGCGCTGTATAACCATCACTTCCACAACTGCGGCGCCAAATGCCTAACGGCATTTTTAAATAAATCGAAATATACATTTCAGTTACGTCAGGAGACGACACCCCCTCAGTTCCAAATATCCTCCGTGAAAAGTGAGTGTGTTCGTTTTAGCTACATGTGTTTTCCCCGCACACAAAAAGCCCTCTTCCGACGTTCCTTGGGTATCGGCAACGTTGATACCATGCACGCCTCGAATCATCTCAGGCAAATTCTCATAGAGTATCTAACCATTTCTATGTAGGCTTAGGCTTGTGCACTTTTCTTTCGATGGATGTCATAACAATCGGTCGGCCGGTGGTCTAGGGCCTGGTCCAAAGCGAATGTTTGTGCCAGTATGTAAGCCTTTTAGCTTGTGGATGAATAGTAAGGAAATAAGATGTGTGCGGTGGACAAATTAACAGCAGAGATGCGGGCCACCGAAGATATCCAGTTTCGACATATTGCCGTGCTATTCCACATTCAGCCAAGTAATCAGGAGGCGCGTAGTTCAACGACCGCGTCGCTTTTCTTGCACATCACCGACCGCCGTCGACAAACTCCATTGTATCGCCGCTTCCCAATATGGCCGAGTATGTAACTATGCATCGGATAATACCCGCGTAGATTTTTTCACGATTTGGAGGTTCTGCGGGGAACTGGTCCTGGTTTTGTCTCAACTAAGTGCCCACAGAGTGTACGTCACTCGCAAGTGGCTCATTCGTGCGCAGAAGGCATTGACACACATTGGAAATTTGGCTAATAACCGTTTTGAGAATGTAAACTGTTGTCTAAAAAGGCTTGTGCACCACGCCAGTAGCACGCAGCACGATACTGAAGGTTTACCGGCCCATCATTTGACTTACGAGAGGTTGTGATACGCACACCAATTACCACGGTGCCTGCGGAGAAACTCGCAAGAGACAGATATGTTTTCCCTTTAGTTCACCGCACGATGGCACATAACGCCAGTTACATTCTCAGGTTCACCTGCGGACACACACAAGTGAAGTGCCATCAGACTAGCCGCTGCAATGTGATAGGCTCCATTTTAATGACAGCCAGTTTTAACGCAGTCCCCCGAATGTTCTCGCAGAGGCAACACACCAACCGCTACCTTCATTCGAATCAGGGGGCGACGGCTTCTGATTTCTGAATAAGTAAATGTCTTTTAAGCTCTTTTCGAGGCACATCGGTAGACTGTCCCTCTGCAGTGACGTGCTAGTCGGGCAGCGGTTCGCAGTGGTTGGAATTTCGTTCTACAAGTTTCCTCAACACCAGGAAGGCTAATGAGTAGAGGCCAAACCGATTGCAGCAAAGGTCGTGTTTACATGACGTCATTTCGCACGTGTCTGCTTGCCAAAAACTGCTACTAATGAGACCTAACACAAATACCACAATACCGGATAAGTAACTGAAACGTACTGGAATGAAATGGGATTTCACTCACGAAAGTCTCCCGGGTCTTCCTTAGTGCAATCCGTTTCTCCAATGGGGCGGGTTCGACACCCAGAAATCCCAAAACGCGACATCGACGGGCACATGTTTGAAGATCAAATTCTGTGAATAAAGTCCAACGAACACAAAATAAGCGGACCATCATAAAAAATGAGAACCTCATGGATTCGTCTGAGTCCCCCCTTAAAGCCCAGTTCGTGTGCAGGCTTCCTTGGACGCGACTGCCTTCAGATTCAAATTCGTTTGCGTTCCGTAGTGCATATGTTCACCCAATCCCGACGCCGCCAAATCAGTGTAGACACTGATCCTTTTTAATTTACAATTGCTCAAACTGAGGGTCGCCCAACATCTGTGAACGAATTCATTTACTTTGTTATATCAGAAAAGTGAAACGGATCCAAAAGTTATTCAAGCAATCAACCGGGCGGACTCTGCAGTGGAAAATATGTAAGAACCATGTCCAATTTTAAAGACACCAAATTCATGCCTTTTGTTAAAGCGGTGCTTGTACATGGATCGGCTGTCCTGTGTCCTTGAAGTTCGCTCACTTAAAATACAGCTATGAGCAACACGCCACTCAAACAAGCAGTTGAACTGGACTAACCCCCTGCAGAACCCTCCACTTCAAAAGCTCCATAGTTTCAACGAAATCAATTCCGGTTTGGTTCAAATGGTCAGCAACTCTGGGTTTTTTTTTTCAAAACCAGCGCCAATGCGATTTTCAGAACGCCCTCACTAAAAACCTACGTAGATGTTCGGTGCCAAAGGCTAATACTGCCGTTTCTTTTTAGGAGTTTAGGAGCACCTGGCTCTTTCCCCACGAATACAATAAGCCGACTTTTAAAACCAGCAAGGCTATGTGACACATTCGAAATTCGAGTGTTACACCGTCCCCTTGGTCGTGCGGTTTGGCATGTCGGAACAGAAGCTACTGAGGGAGTTTTCAGGAATTGACAAAATATATGTCCTGAAAAGAGGTAAGTTATACAGGCAATAACTAAACAACTGTAAACAGATGGCCGAACGGAGGGCGTTCACTGTGAGAAAATCAGCAAACGTATCCGCGCCCTATGCTACGGTCTGGATGAATCGTGCATCGATATTGTGAGTCGAGCGCTGTGTTCTTTTTTGCATTTTTGCGATACCATGCTCCTCATACACTTTTAAAAGGCCATGGAAATCACTAAAATGGCCAAACCCGCACTAGGTCCAAGTGAAATTATTTCACGAAATCCCCGGTGAATACGCCACCAGTGTCCCATCGATTGCCAAAGCCAACAAATAAAGGTGCCATATTACGCTTGCCACCACTGACTACTATCTTCTAGGGATGGCAACCCGAAAATTGTCATAGCGTAGGTTGCTTTTTCCGAAACCTGTTGCAGTCGGACGAGACTAACGTTCACTGAGGCAGGCATATGTGCCGGCCAACTGACTGCGTCTCCGTGTCACCACTCAGCCTCACAGCATCGAAAGTTTAACTGAATGTGGTATCTAATTAGCAACCGTGGGGCGCTTACGATAACATGCAGCATTATCGAAGGATAACGGGATAAGCGGACAATAAGAAACGTACTAAATAAATAAAGTCTTATTTGTGAACGTCTGCCACAACGCTGTCTTCTCGCGTCGACGTTTTCGGTTTCCAGGGATTCCATCAAACACTCCTACAAACCATCACTAACCGGTTTTCTCGATGAAGATAGTTGTGATATTGGAGTGTGTAGTTAAAAATGATCGTTCAGTTGTGATACTCTTTAAGTACCTAGCTGCCGTATCATCGAAAAGAAACACGAAGGCTGGGGTATTTCCAGGTTGCCCAATCCTAGACAGGGGAAGTCGAGATGCAGAGGTGAGGTTCAAACTACAGACCTTCCGGTCGGTAAATTCGCGCTCTAACCACTGAACCATTTTGCCACGTGTGTAGTTACAGACCCACCTCGTGCACCAAATCAAGACTTATAAAGAGTAAGATAATTGTTTCACACCGACGCTAGCCGTTTTGGATTTCATGTGATCTTGTGTAGGTACAGAATACATGAAATCGAAATGGCTAGAGTCAGTGTGAAACAGTTATCTTGCTCTTTATCAGCTTTGTTGATTCAGTGCATGAGATGGGTCTTTTTTCGCCCTTCGACCAAGTCAGTAGGTCTGTGAGCTGAAGGGCAAAAAGAGCACGTAGCATATTCCCGAGGGAGTCAGAGCAGCCTGTCCTTAAAGGAGAAATAACCAAAATTTCGACCGGAGCGAAGGTACCCACTGGTGGTTCTTGGAATTCCGATTCCAACCGTCTTATCACAAACACATCCGAATCTTCCATTCTGGTCGTTCGGTTTATCTCTTCCAAGCTGCACTTTCATGCCTGTTGCGTGCTACTTTTTGATGGCATGCCCTCTCTTGGTTAGTGCGCGTACCAGGGCGTCTTACTCATCAAAGTTCCACCAAACAACGGTTCTTTACTCGACACACCACTATTGGCATTCCGTCCCAAACTGTTCAGTGTCCAGGAACTTGGATACTGTGTAAATACATAAGCGCAGCAGTGGTATATAAGGAAACGCAAGTTAGCAAGACTTTCAGAAGCTAGGTTGAGAACAACTGATCAACGCTATGTTTTATTTGTTAAAAGAGTGCGAGAACAGGATATAAATCCCGATCGTCGTCCATTTCAGAATGTTCTCAATGACGTGTCTCTCATATCTTTGATGACGCTTTCAGACTGCTCTTTTGGCTATCTTGTGGACAGAACACAACGGTTGACACTTTATGATCAATATAATACATTCATAGTATAGGGACTACACAAAACCGGTATGCCAATGTTTCCGTGGCGTCTTCCCCTGCAGCGTTCACGCCCGCCTTTCCTTGTGAATCTTAGGGCCATCTAGACTTGAAAGTGACATTGTCTTAACAGCCGTCCAGGGAACCATGACGGAACCAAACACGCTATCACATCAAATGATTTTCTGTGTTCCACTTAAACCATTTGATATTGCTGCTGCTTTTGGACAAGACGTTTTGTTCACTTCTCAATAGAATCAGTAACTTTCCGGAAAATGTTTCCGTCTATGCAGCCATTTTTAAGCGAACAGTGCTGAGTCGCACCAAAAAAAGTACAACCAACAAGACGTTTTTAGACATATTGACAATGCACAAAGATGTCAACGGCTTGCAGCGGGTTGGTGGGGTGATTCAGGACCGGTACCATTATAACGGCAAAGGTCCAAATTTCCCCAGTGTCTGGAAGGAAGTAGTCCTTGTTTTAGTTCGGCACAAGAACGCGATGTGCGGCATTCCGGAAGGTAGTCAGCGCTACACAGAAATCCACCACCGTGCTGTGAGCCAATAACAGATAAATATACCAGTTATTCTCTGCTTAGGGTTTACATCTACTGCCTGTATGTACCATTTTATAGCTGCCTTCAAGTACATCCGGCTAGATCGTCAACCCTGACAATAAGGTGCCTGGTGTCCAACCACGAGTCAGAAGCCAAATGGTAGGTAAAATTCTGCAGTCGTTCCGAAGGCGTGTAAATGTCGTCTAAGTACGCGTAAACTTCAGGGACAACCACTTGTCTAGGTAAGGTCTAAGGCCTCTGGCCACGCGGCGCCTAGTTTCAGTCTAATTGGACACTGACCCCGGGTCACCGAGAAGATTTATAGGCCTAGATGCATGAAACACTAGATTGAGGGTCTTCATTCAGCATGCACTACTGGGATGTGGCCAGCAGACCAAACACTAACCCCGATCGGTCCTGAAAACAGATGGTACACATCACCGGACAAGAGTATGAACCTAGACCGGTCGAACACATTGAACGTTTAGTGCTCCTGAACGAACAACTTAGATAAAGATGCTGCTTCAAAAAATGAGCTGCACTTTCGGGCTTACAAATCGAGATTGACAGCCCTGGTTTCACGATAAAGAAACCCAGCTGGGGACAATATGAAAGAAATAAAATCATTCAGCTGTAGCACCATTTCGGTGCCTAACTGCCGTGCCACCCGAAGGAAGCACGAGGGCTTGGATAATGTCAGGTTGCCCAAGCCTAGACAGGGGAAGTCGAGAAGCAGAGGTCGGGTTGGAACCGCGGAACTTCCTGTCAATAAATTCACACTCTAACCACTAAGCTTTCCCTCCCAAGATGAAGTAGTGGTTAACCACAAACGTATGCATAAAGTTGGGTAATATGAGAGCAGTCGTTTGCATAGTAGAATCCTGTTGCCGTGGAACTGCGCTTGAAATACTCACGCAGTCCACCTCCTATATTTTGAAACTAGAAAGGGCATAATACTCATAAGGTTGGAGAAAACGTACTACTGGTTTCGCCTTTGAGTTCATCAGGTAGGCGGAACCAACCTGTTGAGTATACACTCTTAGCTGATCTAATATCGGTAGGCTTGGTTAATGCAGAATAAATCCCCAGTTGGTAATCATCAGAGACTCAACAGTGCAGATGCAGAATCTTTGGTGTTGCAGTGCACCAATTTTCCCAGTCATCCATCAGTTTTCCACTTGTAATGATCTTCGCAGAATTGGTTCGAATTAGCACAGTTACCTGAGGGTTTCCGAGTACAAACGGAGGCGAATTGCACGCGTTTCTATGTACGTGTTTTCATATGAGTGGAAAACTATTTTCTCGACACGTCTTTCGAACCCCCTGTAACTTCCTGCTAAGTCTTAGTAACTGTAGCCGTTGGCGCAAGCCGTCCCAGTAGAAGCCATAACCGTACATACCGTTCGATTTTCTTTTGGCTTCAAAATATTCTCATCCTTGTGGTAGCTTGTTACACGACAGCGACGCATCGCTGTCGAGGCTGATATTGCTATCTACGATGAGTGATAGTGTGGTAGAATTATTGTTGGCCTATAGGAACAAGTAACAACGAACACTTTATGATCCATTGTCACTTTGGACCAGCCAATACCGAATCTCGTTGAATATTCTGAATGCTGGTGTTCCGCAGGTTGATGTCACGAAAGACTTTCCAATCCGTAGTTTATAGACTTGTACTTGTTAGAACAACTTAGGAGAAAACAAGGTAACTGCTGATCAAGTACCGGAGTCCCCATGCCGAGTCAAGTTTCTTCACTTACGAGTTCTGTTGCAAGTCTTCTCCGAATCCTCGAATTATGTTCCCAGCACAGCACTATCTCCGTGTAGAAAGCAGAAGCTACGGTCCTCTTCAGTCGCCCATTCTAATCTAGGAAGCACCGATACCTCCGAAAATGTTTCCTCGAGAGGTGGAGTACTGTAATGACTTTTGGCTGTGATCATTTTGGTGCGTGCACTGCCGAAATCCCGTGAGATGGTGAAGCATGTGCTATTCAGATAGAATTGATCTTATTCCTATATTTCGAAACATTGGATTGTTTCGCAAACACTTCGTAACAGTGTTACAAAAGCATAGGCATACATGTGCTCAACAGGCAACTCCGATGACAGACATGACTGATTAGTGAACGAACCGACGTCTCTGTTGAGTTTATCAGACATATCGTTTTGATTGGTACACTTTTGCACACTTCGATTTTGCAACAATTAATCATGATAGTTTAGTGGTTAACGGCCCTAAGAAGTCTCTAATGAACAGAACAAACTTTCAACGTAAGTCAGATATACTGCCACAAAGAGAAAAATCCAAGTAAATCTTGACTCACAGTTCGCAAGAGGAAGTTTCGCATGTCCGTATTCCTTTGAACCACCTGGTATTCCAGACCTCCGGTGATAGCAATATTAATCTTATGATGTGAATAGATGGGTCCAGTGTTTGTAGCCAGAAATTTTGCTCACATTGAGAATTAGTATCAACCAATGCTATTCAACCGACAGTCTCAACAACAGTCACTCAGCAAAAGCCGCAAAGTAACGCTGAACCCAAGAATCGGATGGTTGCGTTCTATTCTCATTAAAACAAACTTTTGTACAGTAACGTGCCAATATTGATAGGGGGAGGGTGATATTGAGCATGGAAAATAGCAGTTTACAAGTGCTACATGAGTCAAGTTTTCATTTAAATCAGTCGGAGTCATATTTCATCTCTCCCAGTAATGAGTTTCATTTTTGCAGATGGGGGCGAGATGGCTCAGTGGCTAGAGCGCGAATTTACTGACAGGAAGGTCCAGATTCGAAGCCGGTCTCTGCCTCCCGACTTCCCCTGTCTAGGCTTGGGTAACCTGGTAGTACCCCAGCCCCCGCGCTTCCTTCTGGTGGCATGGCAGTTTGGCACCGAAAGGGTGCTACAGCTGAACGCTTTCTTTTCCTTTCTGCAGATACATTCGGTATATGAAAAGCGTATCGGTTAGAATGACTTGGCGTTCCGACTCCAACCGTCAACTTGGAGGTGAAAGTTTAAGGAGGGTTAAGATAGGCGGCTCTCGTTAATGGACATTAGATTTCATCTGAGACGTCCGTGTTTCTCCGGGACTGATTTTATTTCATGCAACCTTCTACTGCATTATTGGTTGATTATTCCACAGATGACTAGTGTCTCAGCTGAGGTTGTTATGCATACGCTATGTACTCTATCTGTGGTTCGTATTTTTGGGGAATTCACAAAGCAAACAATCCTCCGACCGAAAGCCACTAGCGGCTATCGAATCGTAGAGCAACCCAATTATTTATGGCGTGTCATTCTACCATTAGTTGATCAAGTGAAATATTTAATAGTAATATTCAAGTCACCACTCGTCTTGAATTCGTCGTAGATATTTTCAAGCCCAATGGCTTGCATAAGGAAACCACGTTCCCAGTATGCTGTTTGCGTACACTGTTGAACAAAAATGAATTCCCTAATTGTCCGCGCTGAAGTAAACTTGGACAATATGTTCACCGGTTTCATCCGTCCTCGCAGCAGCCTGGCTGCAACCTCACGGAACATGTTGCGTAACCGACCTGAGTAGCGTTCATGCGGTCACCCTCCAACGGACTGTCTAGTTGACGTTTGCGTCGTCGTGCGCTGGGATAAGGTGTGTAACGGGCTTGAGTCGGTCCCGTTAACGGAGCGGTGGTGTTTAGTTCAATGCTGTCCCGAATTAGAGCGTCTTCGTATCGGTTTTCCCCAAAAACATTGGACGTCCCCGCATTAAACATCCTCTTGCTCCTTCTGTCCTTTGCTGGGACGTTGCTTCTTCAATGCTATAAGGTGTTTACACTGATAACTTTTAAGTCGTTGTTAGGACCATTAGGTGGTGCACATATGTCCTCCGATAATGTCCGGATCGATGATTGATTCAAACTGGATTGTATCCATCGTAATTTCGAAGTAGACTCAGGATCGAATGAGAATAATGGGATTCTGGTTTTGGATTTTTTTCGGTCTGTTGAATCATCTTTTGGAGAGGTCAGAAACTTCCGGTGCGTTGGCTTACATAAAAAATTTGCGTCGTTCAAATTCCCATCCCACCTGTGAAACGTGTTCTATCTTGTTTTCCAATAGATCATGGAATTCTCTGTCCCTCGTGAACGCTATGGGGGTGAGCGTGGCCTATCTTAGGGAGGTTACTGAGACTATAAGACGTGTTTGGCCACGCTGCAGTTAGTTCAATCGCGGAAAATGTGTAACACCATAAACTGGTTATTCAAATATGTCTTTGGGGTGCCGGATCATCGTCTAAAGAGATAAATGTTGTTCTTTATGTCCCCCCCCCTCAGAGTAGCACCAACTGTGAGATGGGTAACATGTGAATTTCTCATTCAGCCGCTTTCTTGCTAAGTTTCTTTGTTGTTTGGATGCGCCCGTGCTTGTTGGCAATCACTTGCTAGAAATTGCCACAGACTTATTGTTCAGTTAAACGAATGAAACACTAGGTGATTTGGCACTAAAAATCCTTTTCTGTCCCCCCTTCATTAGCCCGCAATCACCCGTCGAGTTGTCACCGGGTTGTATCCTGGGGTGACGACATCTGAATTGGACAACCTGGCCGCTGAAGTTTGTGCCTGTATGACAACACGACATCATGCCTACGGGACCCTAGCCGCTCGCCTGGCTGTTTCAAATTTGCATAAAAATACGAAAGCATCTTTTTCGGAAGCCATGGAGGATCTGTATGGCTACGTTAACGAGCGCACCAAACTTCATTCACCCATACTGAGTGAAGAAGTTATCAAGATCATACGGGAGAACGCTGACCGATTGAATTCGGCAATAGACTACCAACGTGATTTTAACTACAATTACTTCGGTTTTAAGGTTTGTATTATGTTTAGTGATGCTTATTACCTTTTAGACTTTAGAGCGCTCCTACCTCTTCAAACTGCACGGCAAGGTTCACGAACGTCCGCAGCATATGCTCATGAGGGCTTCCGTAGGGATACATAAGCGTGACATCGATGCAGCCATTGAGGTAAGTAAGCAGGTCTTACTAGTGTGTACTTGAGACCCATCATAATGGACTAAACCCTACCGTAACTTTATAGACGGGTATTGAACTAAGCTTGTGAGTATTGAGTCGCCACTTAGTTCGACGTTCATCCCTTCGTGCACGGACCAGATGGGACGGAATCGAAATGTGAGAAACTGTCTATACGGGCTATTCACAGGGTTTATCTCCAAACCATACAGGTCAGTAACGGGTATGGGCACATTTCTCCTGCCACTTGTACGGAAGATGTTGAAACCTGGAACTGTTTAATACTTCCAACGAGCGTGGATCTACTCCGTGCTGTCAGCACAGGGCTGTATGGCGGAGACTGTCTGGTGGTTTTGCTTGATTTGTTGAAAGCCTACTATAATTTCATCCTATCAGATAATCAGGACCTGTACGTCCTTAGGTTCATGACGCCCCAATCGCTTCTTTCAAAGAACCCATTAACCTTCCATATCCCGTCGATTACTTCAGCAAACTGTGCAGTAAGCAGCGCAGTACGATCGAGTGGGCTAACTGACTTTAAAAAGACCTAAGGGATCGTGTGCTGTGTGCGTGTTCGTAGGCCTCACGGCCTTCCTTGAGAGGTTTCACTGTCTGTTACCAAAGCGCATATAACCTTAGTAGATGATCCATTCGTGCGCCAAGTCTGGCATACTGAATTGCACGACCAGTGTCACGTATTTTCGAGTGACTAATATAGGATATGCTGTTATGTTCAGTATCTAGTACCAGGCTGAGCGCAGATCAAAGTTTAGGAGAGTCGTTTGCGCTGAAATGGCAGAGTAGAAAACGCTGAGCATAAATATACGAGTGGACAAACAGATTGACTCATTCGGTACAGCCTGGAATTAATCGGTAAGTTTCACTTATTCGTTGGTGTAAACATACACATAACATTCCGATAGGGAATATGCTTAGCTTGAAGAACTACTGAGTTGTACTGCTCGTGAACGTAGCTGAGTTAGATCGATTTTTCGCAATTTGCATGTTGAACACCAATTTATCCACAAGTCGTATGGCACCAACATTACTGATCAACTCATGCAAGCTGTATTTCTGTGGTTTCAGACGTACAACCTAATGTCGGAGAAATGGTTCACCCATGCTTCACCGACCCTGTTTAACAGTGGTACTACCAGACCGCAAATGTCCAGCTGTTTCCTGATCACAATGAAAGACGACAGTATTGAAGGTATTTATGACACACTCAAAGAGTGTGCTATCATCTCCAAGAATGCGGGAGGTATCGGCGTGAATATACACAACATCCGGAGCGCAGGCACTTACATCGCCGGAACCAACGGAGATTCGAATGGAATCGGTAAGAGCGGTGATGTGCTTTACCCAATTGATTGTTCTCTTGTATGACCTTCATTTGGTTAAGTCAATTCGGATCGGGTCAGTGTGACCAGCTCACATCACATTAATCTTGCTAATCCATAAGTTTCGTTTGACTAATTAGACAGGCGAAACACAACAGTTTGAATGACCCATCTGTCCCACAGTCCTGTCTTGCCAACCCCCGGGGGGTGTTTGGAGGCCTTTGGTATGACGGAGTTAGTGACCTGAATTTTCCCGCCAGTTAAGAATTAAACGCGCTCTTTTTTCCAGTTTGTTTGCTTAATCACTGATTTTGTTATCAAAAAACCTGCAGCACACGGAATCACCGTAAGTACATTTATATACTCATAAATATCATATCGTAATATAAATATCACATATACTCAAAAGAACTATCGAGCTATGTCATCCTTGTCGCTCATTTGATTGCTTACATGCTTCTATGGCAATTGTCAAGCTCCAGCATTTGTTTCGCTGAACTGACATCAGCTTGGTTGTCAGGGGTAAAGGCTTTACTGCTACGGCTTGACCTACCCTCTGTGTAGAAGACCTTCAAAGTCTCTTTGTTTGACCATCGGTGCTCGCTAAACATTGCGTAGGTCTGTTTGGAACATCAGCTCAGTTGGTTTTCGAGAAAGTCAACCCTCACTCAGGTCACCTGCTCACACCCCACAGGGTATGCTGGTTGGGCCATGTATTTCATGTGCCTGAGGATTGCTTACCTCGCAGGACCCTCTTCGCCCAGTCATATATCGGACAGAGAGATCCAGGGACAGTCATTCCATGACTTGGCAACGAATTATAAAAGCCCTTACTAGTGAACTCAGTCACACTGGTGACTGTCGTCTTGTCGGATGGAAAAATCGAGACGAGAGAAACCAACGGTTTATGACCGTGATAGATATGGCTATGTCACGCACCCAATGACGGTCCTCTATCAAAGCCGTCGCCCTCACCAAGGAACTGTTTCACTCCCTGTCATACGGGATAAGCAGACCAATTGGACGTCAAATAGCTGATAAGGCCATCACCTTCAACGCGTGGTTCTCGTTCACGTATCCTCGGTTAAAAAAGCGGTAACAGCTGGGATCACTACTTTGCTAAATGGTTTGTAGCTGAAAAAATTGAACCGAATGTTCTACTTTTTCGCCGATCAAATTGTGTTCATTAGTACCTGAGTAAATCTCCGTATCTCTTTCTATCCTTGTTTCAGTTCCCATGTTGCGTGTGTTTAATAACACTGCTCGCTACATCGACCAAGGCGGAAATAAACGCCCCGGTGCTTTCGCCGTCTACCTGGAACCGTGGCATCCGGACGTCCTTCAGTTCATTGAAATGCGAAAAAATACTGGTGCCGAAGAAATTCGTGGTCGAGACTTGTTCTATGCCCTCTGGATACCGGATATCTTCATGCGACGAGTGGAGGCCAATGAGGATTGGACGCTCATGGATCCACACGAATGTCCAGGTTTACCTGATAAGTGGGGTGAGGAATTTGAGGCCTTGTATCTGAAATACGAAGCGGAAGGCCGTGGACGGCGCACATTGCCTGCCCAAGAAGTCTGGTAAGTCCACATCACACTGTCTTTTCTATTCCCGATGACCATAATTTTGTTCGTTTTTTTCCAGTTGTCTTCTAGGAACGTGTGTTCTGCAACTGGGTTTCTGTTGAATGTGGCCCATTAGTTTGGAAGTGCTAGTATCTGAACAGGGACAGTAGGCGGGAATAATTCAAAATCGTCCAGACAAGAGCCTCAGATGGTGTGGTAGATGAATCCAGACACTCAACTAAGGAGATAAAACCCATGATCAGGCAGCAGCACAGTGATGCCAAATGCCTTTCGGCCAACAGATAAAATTAGTGAGCAGGGAACTACTGATCGAGGTGATCGACTTATGTTAACCGGAACCAGCTACCAAATTCTTTGACACAGATGAAACATACGTAGAGATCACTTGGTCAGGTGTTCGATTGTGTTTGAGCTCCGACTATCTAGCCCGGGGAATGTCTAGCGGCTCCAATGAAATAGACCTAGATCCCTGCTCTGCCGCCTGTTTTTCTCCAAAGCTGCAAAGCATGTCATGGTTAGTGACCAGAAGCTGGTCCCCTACAAATAGTGTGAACAGAAAACACAGGATCCGCGTAATTAGTCGCTTTTATCCGAGGGATTTGTTTGCGCAGTGTGTGGGGAAGAACAAATGTGGTTCTAACTTTGTTGGGCATTTTATGGAAAGTATTCGGTTCCCATACAACATCACTAACCGGTGCGGATTGATTGTGTGCGTGTAAAGTTGTCTTGTGTGATGCTCTTCCTCACCTAGACTAAAAGAGCATGAAATAGCTCAGTGGCCTTGGCCTGACCAGAAGGTCCGTGGTTCGAACCCCATCTGTGAATCTGAACTGCTCCTGTGTAAGTCAGGGCAACTTGGCAGTATCTCGGCCCTCGTGCTCCGTTCGGGTAGCATGACAGCTAGGCACCGAAAGGGTGAACAATTTTATTATTATTATTATTATTTATTATGTACTGCGACTACTGAGTACCATTACCCCAAGGAGGCCGGTGTCCTAACTACCTGTAACTGGTCACAGTGATTTTGATTGTTCTCTATACGTATCACTCACCAATCACAACTTTATTACGCACACAAAAAATATCCGTCAAGTATTATTTGTACATTCAGGTCTGTCACGATTAGCCTGCCATCCTTGGGAAAAGAACTTTATCCAGAAACCGAATGCTCCCAAAGATGAACACTAAATATTTTACTGGTTTTATCGACAGCCAGATTGGCTGCGTACACTATGTTGACGTGAAATTCGTTATAAAGGCATGTTAATAGTAAACCAAAACTTAATGGGAGTCAGTGAGTGTCCAAACCAGGATGGGCTATCTTTCAGCTCGAAATTTATGTTCATCAATGTTTCTTCTATCATAACTACTTCTGAATGGAGTGGAACGATTTTGGATCATCAGGGAACCAGAAACAAACTCAGAAGTGTTATTAGTCTAGGGTCTAAACACAATGTGCTGCATGTGCGACAAAATTATAGAACTACTCAATGGCGTCCCCTAGTCAGAGGGAGTTATGTTCCACTACACGGTTAATTGTAGAGCCATTGGTAACGTAGTTCCGCACACTCGGTACGTTAGCATATTCCATGGACTCTTAATGGCGTTTGATTCAGGACTGCAACTCGGTCGGTCCAGTCCACTCTAGTGAAGTGACAGAAGCCAGGTTTTGATCATTTGTAGTCTGCATCACTGTGTCCTCTTGTTCATACAGCCTATGCCTTTTGTGAACTTATCGGGACAAGTAGTGGCATTATGTGCTTCACTGTAAAATGCCACTGTTGTTGAGAGGATACACCACTGAAACTAATCCACTCTACGCAGTTGGCAGTACTGCAGTACGTCTGGAGCATTAATGTGGAATATCCTTTGGTCGTCAATGATAGTATAGCGCCGTCGCTGACTCCAGGTGATAGGAGGGCCAGTCCAGGGTTAGAAGCACTGAATTCTTCAAGTCCTTGCATGAAACTCACAGAGTCAGAGCGCCAGATTTCAACCGATATTGATTCATTGGTCATAGACGTAAAGGTATCGCGAGGATTTGTTCAGCGCAGTTTAAAGGCTACACATGTTGGAACATCCAGAATGACTGTTTGACCATTCTAATGCGAGCAAATTTTGTGACTCCTTGGAGCTCTTAAACTGCCTTTGTTTACCTATATCGTCCTCTCCCATTTCTAACCTAGGCACTCAATCATTGAGGCTCAGATCGAAACCGGAACTCCCTTCATGCTGTACAAGGATGCTTGCAACAGGAAGTCCAATCATCAGCATCTGGGAACCATCCGGTGTAGTAACCTGTGTACAGAGATTATTGAGTATAGCTCACCGGATGAAACTGCAGTTTGCAATCTCGCTTCTATCTCCCTTGGACACTTTGTTGACGCTAAAGAACATACGTTCGACTTTGATAAACTGCAGTACGTGACTCGAGTTATAACAAGGAACCTGAACCGTGTCATTGATAATTCATTCTATCCGGTTGAAGAGGTATGTGCTGTTCTGTTTTATGGGTTGGTTGATTTGCGATTCATGTGCAGTTGTTTCAGTAGCAGTTTAGTATTGCGTTTTCGATCCCACTAACTGACCCAACTTAACATCCTCACTTTTGGTTTTCCTTGCATCTTTTGTGTCACGTTTCAATCCTTATTCCTACACAGGCTCGTCGATCGAACATGCGCCATCGCCCTATTGGTATTGGCGTTCAGGGCCTAGCTGACGCATTCTTGTTGCTGCGTTATCCGTTTGATAGCCCGGAGGCTGCAGCGCTCAACAAGCGAATCTTTGAAACAATCTACTTTGCCGCTCTTGACGCCTCTTGCGATCTCGCTAAGGAAGAAGGTCCCTTCGAAACCTATGAAGGATGCCCCGTCAGTAAAGGCATTCTTCAGCCGGACATGTGGGGTGTAGACACGGAAGAGTTAAGCAAGATCTCCGGTCTCGACTGGGCAGGTCTACGACAAAGGATTAAAAAGTAAGTGAACACCTACTTCTCCCCGGTCTTTCTCTATCGTTTTTCCGAACCTGCAACTCCAACCTGTTCATATGTGCTCATTTAGGTACGGTGTACGAAACAGTCTTCTTCTGGCGCCAATGCCAACTGCATCGACAGCACAAATCTTGGGAAACAATGAATCTATTGAACCTTTCACTAGCAACGTCTACTCTCGCCGCGTGCTCAGTGGTGAATTCCAAATCGTTAACCCCTATCTGATGGATGACCTCAACAAATTAGGATTATGGTCCGAAGAACTCAAGTCCGCGATTGTGGCAAACCAAGGTTCTGTTCAGGATATTCAAGGCATTCCTGACGAAATAAAGGCTCTCTACAAAACCATATGGGAACTTTCTCAGCGCAAGATAATCGACATGGCGGCTGACCGAGGGCCTTTTATCGACCAAAGTCAATCACTCAACTTACATGTTGCTCAGCCCAACTACGGAAAAATTACTAGCATGCACTTTTACGCGTGGAAGAAGGTAAGTCTACTTTACGTTGTACTTCCCGTATTCCCTGTAAATTTCAGCTGATATTGGTTCTACGGAGTGCATCCTGATTTATTTTGCTACTGGCTACCACGCTGAAGTTTTTTCCCAGACCAAAGCTTTCTATTGAGGCAATCCTCTTTTCACATATATCGCCTATGCGACGGATTTAGCTTTCGTTGAACGATCGTAGGATTAAAAAAACAACGTCACTGGTCTGTCGCTATTACTAGAAGTGTTCACTTGGTCTTGTTCTCGACCTCCGTCTGCAAAGCCGCGTATACGTCATATGTTAAGGAACCGCACTGGAAAATTAATAAAAGCACAAACTAACCATACCACTGATTGTGACTATCTTCGCCACGTCTATCATCGCGTGTCCCAGATATCATTAACCTGTGGATGTGGTAAAAAACGGCTTCGCTTAATCACTACATCATTGTTTTTTAAAGTCTTCACACTTTCATTTGGGATATCTGGATTAGATTTCAGAGGTGTTTGGTTGTGTAGTTCAACTGCCCTGAAGGGTGTCTGTCCCATATTCGTACGCGCAAATTCAGGGGTTGCACACGTTTTGGAAAGCTCTCACATTCCTACCGGGTTTAACAGCGGGGTATGTTATCATGAAAAGACATGCCCAACGGAAACTGTACGGTATGGTTACATGACTGTTAGTGAGTTGTGGGAATCCATGGGGTGTGGTACCCACACTACTTTTTAATCCAGGTATTGCTGTTGATAGTGGTGTTCGGTGTTCGACAAACAAGCTTGGATTGGATAGTCACTCTTCCCCAGAGGTTATTTCCTTGTGCTCCACCTGCAGAGGCGCTGAGTCATTTACTTTCACACCACCCTCAGCGAACTCCTGGAAACGGTCCTTCTCATTGTGTATCACTCCTTGGGTGACCGTATCTTGGATTCATCGGCTTGATTCCTTTTTATTCGTTCACGAAATGGCGGGGGTACCGTGTACCATTTGCAAGTTTAGAGTACAAAACTTCGCTTCACATCTTTCGCACTCATGGCTGCGTTGTATTGCCGGACATACAGTTCAGCTGTTCCGCTCGGTGTTTAGTGTTTAGCTGGTTCGAATCCCGCCTATCCAACTAGACAACTTTCTTGCCCCGTACTTAAATTGGTTACGTTGCTCATCCACCTTATTTCATTCTTTTCTTCCCAGGGACTGAAAACCGGCATGTACTATCTGCGTACTCGCCCAGCTGCGGACCCCATAAAATTCACCATTGATAAGACTCGTGTACGTGCTTTGATGGAACGAGGAGTTACAGTAAATGTAGTCAACGGGACGACTGGGAAAGGTGACGCCATTGACGAGCAACAGGAAGCGGAAGAGGAAGAGCGCATAATGAAGGAAATTCAACGTCGGAACATGGAGGCCATCACTTGCAGCCTGAAGAATCCGGAAGGATGTTTGAGTTGCCAGGGTTGAGCATCTCTAACTGAGAGTCGCTATTGCATTTATTCAATGCTGGACATCTGTTCGTGTATCATCAGATTTTTATGCACTGTCAGATACTGATTTTAATGTATGGACTTTTTGTAGCTTACTTTAGGGTCTTTTATTTGGTTTGGTTTGTTTGGTCTCTCTTGGGAGGGGGAAAGAAATTGTTTGAGGGTATATGTATTCCGTTTCATATTCCGGTCTCGTATTTGTTCATCTCCTTGTACCAGTGGTGGTTGTTTCATGGTTCGTGATCTGCGATCGGTTGGCGAGTTCAGTGGTATAAATGAGTGGACTTTGTTGTCCACCTTTGCAGTTCACCTTTTTATCAAACTTCTTTTGGCATAACTTTGTGTTCCTATTCCGCGAAAAGTAGATGAAAACCCCCGCTGCAAGTGCACACGATCAAGCACTGGCGGTGAAGGTAGAAAATAATACATAATAATCACTCAGCTGTAACATCCCTTCGGTGCCTGGTCGCCCAAGCCTAGACAGGAGCAGCCGAGATGCAAAGGTTGGGTTCCAACCACAGACCTCCCGGTCAGTAAATTCGCGCTTTAAGCAGTGAGCCATCTCGACCTGCGCTGCCTAACCACGTTTCAGTGTACGGAAGCTCAGTTTCTCTTTATGTGAAAGATGCCCGTGAACGTGGGGCCATTCCCTAGAACATTCACTTGAAATGAGCAGACCACGAAAGAAAAGATATCCATAAGGAAGTTCGCAGAAACAGTTTCGAAACGTGGTGACAACCCAAACTGGTTCACTGGCACCGGCCCTCTAATTTCTAGGATGAAGTGATGAATCTACCCTTGATTTCAGTGTGCTCGCTAGTGCGAGTGAACAAATTAGGCAAACCTTTGAATTTGTCAAAGGTACGCTGAAGTTCGCACTCCGGGCCGGTACATACGTTCCTTCTCTGGTCATAGGTCTCCAGCACAACCCCTACATTTTCAGGGCTTATAGACAAGTGAAGAATCCTTGTAATAAAGCAGGGTGCATTTATTCTAACTCCTTACATGCTTGCTTGTTTCCAGGCCAATAAACACGCATTATGAATGGGCCATAGTGCAGTCACACTCGTTTATCTCGTCACAGTTTTGTTCCCTGTCAGTGTTCGTTCCAAAGATCTAGCATTATATCAGTGGTGGAATACCATAGTTTTTTTAGGAAGTTGGCTAGAGGAGCGATGTGAGTCTGAATCCTGTGGCAGATTTCTGTTTTATTGTGTGAAGAATATATCAGTAAGCTATCGATTCCCAAAGTTAACCTCAAACACATGGTGGGACTAGACAGGCTACCTTTCTAAGACGGTAGCTTAGTGGTCAGGGCGCGAACTCACTGGCCGGAAGGTCTTGGTTCATGCCTAACCTCTGCGTTTCAACTGCTACTGTGTAGGATGCGGCAAGTTGACAGTAGCTCAGCCCTCCTTCCTTTGGATGGCATGGCAGCTAAGAAGCGGAAGGATGTTATATCTGAAAGATTATTTTTATTTATTAAAACGGTAGGCATGTACTACTCCCTGACTCTTTCCTGTCTAGGAAGTATCCTATATCGAAGCAACTACTCATGTAGACAATGGCAATTGATCCCTGGAGGGGGCTAATCCATTTGGAGACAATTTAATTATTTCTGGAAAACTTTCCAGCTAATGCCCGTTTGTGCCACGTTGGCACAAGGAGGAATATCCGTTGGTGTTTTGTCCATCTGGATTTATGCTGAGGCTCACCGTTCATCACCCTGTCTGGTGGCTTCAAATCAAAAAGGGAAAAACTGCTCATCGTGTTCACACCACGGTTTTGTCCAGTCACACACACAAGGAAACCAAGTGTCAGTCGGTTTCCAATCCGATGGTACTGAAAATGTTACTCAGATTAATCAAGATTAGGGCGTGGGATAACGGAATTTTGACGGGTCAGGGCTGCACATAAGATCAATCAATGCAATTAGAGAATTCGTTCAGCGAGCACCGTTTTTTGGCATTTCCGTGACAAACTAATCGTGGTGTAGCTGAAGGATTATAGTTTAGACCAACTACGGCTATTCTTTCCTGGTCAGACAGCACCGTGTCAACTATATGAATATTCGAGGTATTGAGCGCCGTGAGCAACCCCTACCGGTACATACGACTAAGGTACGTTCGCTTAAGTGACGTCCGCAACGAAAATCCTCATCTGGAAATCCTGACTTCTAGTTTCATGGGGGATGCCGCGGAACGTCTGTCTGACGAAACACTGAAGCGTTCACAAACGGTGTATTATACCGCCTGGGTTTCAACTAACTGAGGCTTTTGTCGCCAACTATTTGTCTACGGATACGGTTGACCGTAATTTTGGCTCCTTCATGTTTGACTTAGCACAGGGTGATGGTCAGTTAACAGATAAATGTCGTCACTGCCAAAAATCTGGGTCCTTGTAGAAAGTAAATCCTGAAAAAATGTGCCAATTGGGACCGTCATCCATTGTAGACATTGGGACATCCAACCTTTGTTGGTGTCTCGGTTTGGCAGTGATCCAACAATGACACCTGTGCCTTCAAATAAACTGCTTCAGAGAGGCCAGCTCAAGCTAAGATCAGTGCACTATGATCCCTTTAGATTTTGCTGACCCACTAGATGGGTACCACTTTTCCTTATCGTTAATCAATCGATGCGGATGTCTCACATCTCGGAGCACGACAATTGTATTTTCGGACGCGCCTTTGGGCATGTGGCGGGTGTGGTGGGATCACATACATGAAGGTGTTTTTTCTTTGTTTGAGAGCTGCCGTAACTCCATGACAGTCAACAGATGTGGTGGTACTGATCCAACCCATCCAACAAACGCTTCGGACAGTGGAAGCAGGCGGACGAGTTGAACTTAACGATGATACTGGTGTAAGTGAAAGTACAGTCAGATCATACTTTGGTTCTAGCTCGAACAGGTTTGTTCTGTCCTTGGGTTGTTCACTATGCTGATGATAAAAGTGTGAATGATACAACTAATTGAGTCTTGCAAGAAGGATATAACACGACGTCACTATTATCGGTGTTCTACTGAACTGTTATATGAGGGTAAATCAGGAATATAGATGCCTACTCTAGAACTAGGAACCCAAAAACGATGCCCTATGAGTTACCCACTGTCGTTAGATGAATAAGCTACGTGAGGGAACACGCAGTAATTGGAAGCGTGAATAGCTGTATTTTGGACAGCATATCGGAGAATTTATAAAAAACTTGCAAGGAAGTGCATGGAACGGTCTCTTAATTTAAACCCATTTTTTAGAATACATTGTTCATCTGTTGTGCCTGGCTAGTGTCTTCAACGATGAACTGACTGCAGTGTTTAACTGGTGGAGACATAAGAAAATGAACATAGGATAATCCCGAGGAGTTTTTCAGTTTCGCCGATATTGCTCTTGTCTGCCAGTCCATTTCTTGTCCATACACCACTGTTCTGCTTAGTCAACCTTAGAAAGAAGAATCAGACCAGAGTTGTGTTTATATTGAGGCTCATTAGTAACTTACATCCTCTTTTCCTGATTTATGAGGCGAGGCTGTTAGATCCATTCAACCTGTATATGCTACACACACCTGAATGACCACGTCTACATAGCTACAGGTTTGGCTAATGTGCACTGTTTCTGAATCCCATCTCAGAATAGTTCGTCTGATCCCAACGTCTCACGTGTCGGAAGCCATAACGTTTGTCTGGCGGGGAACCTGATTCATTTTCATTTATACTGTTGTCAAAAATGACAATATACCGATAGACCTTCGAAATGTAAGAGAGATTTCCACTTTTAAACAATATATGAAGTTCCTCTCACCCAAATGGGTCGGTGCCAGTATACGGAAGATCTGTGATCAGAAAGTATCTGCGGTAAAAAGCATAAAACGCACGTGTGGATATATTGATAACTGGGTCATGTCAACTGGCTGCCTATCTAATTTTCCAGCTTGGCAAAATGTCAGCGAACGTTTTGTGACCAGTCCAGGAAACGTTGTCCGTGCTCAAGTGGGCGGAGGAACCCATCTCTAAACTAAACGTTTGCAAGCCAAGTTCCAAGTTTGGCGAACAGGTCACCAGACAAATAATGCATAAATCCAAACAGAACTCATAGTGAACCCACCGAGCATTAACTCAGCGTATTGATGGTAAGGATTCGAGAATAGAAAATGTAGCAGAGAGTTTTAGAGACGGAGTGTCCTCAGGGAGAGCGAAGATGGAAAGAGTTTCGTTCTAGAGTGAAAGGCTTCCTTTTGGGTACATTGATTGACCTCTTCTCTGAAGATCCGCTTCTCAGGCCCGTCTAGATTATGGTCATATGCGGATACCACGGTAAGGTGCAGTCGGTAGTTTATACCATTTACCGACAGTCCGTCTGCAATTTGCCACTACTTTATCCTACGAAATATGACCCAAATGTTTACGTTGTAAAATGCGCAAATGGATTTGCGTCCAAAGCAAATTTACCTGGCTTGGAAAGTCACATTCCCACAGAAACCCCAAAATATCCGAACAGTAAGATCCTCCAATCTGTAGCTTTCAGGAAGAGGATGTAGGACTGGGCATCGTGGCCGTAATTTCCCGGCAGGATATTGCAGACGAGTAACCTTAACAGATTAAGAGAGCACGTGAATAATTAAAATCGTCTGAAACTTATCGATGAGTTATCGTTTCGGAAAAGTTTCGAAAACAGTCAGTAGCAGGAACCAACAGATACAGGAACCGTTATTCTACTACTTGTCAACCAGTCCCAAGACGGTTGATGCAGATAGTGCCTAAACAATGTGTATTCGAGTCAGACCTCAGAGTAAGCAAGAGGGCGACTGAATAGCAGGACAAAAACAGACTTCAGAAAAGTGGGAACCAAATGAGTTTGGTTGTGTAGCACCTAGATGTTCTTCACCACTCGATTGAAGAATATCACAAACAAGAGATTCAGTTGAGTCTCCCATTAACACTAACTTAATTTGCCCGTGGATGCTGTCTACCAGTTTCGTACAGTTCAGCGTTCAAGTACAACACAAGGTTGGTTGAAACTCGGTGAACGGAGAGAAACCGGGAGCGGTCCGTCGAATGGTTTTTGGGAGCCATATGATTGGTGAGTTATGTCATGAAAATACACTGTGACCTCTCGATTAGCGTGCCAACAAGAATATGAACTGGCACTTGTGCAGCATATTCAGTAGAAGAATATCACAAACAAACTATTCAGTTCAGATTCAACCCGTTGGAATCACCTTCGTCTTCAAGTGAATGTTTTTCACAGCCGACAATGCCTAATTAATTTATCTGTAAGGAACTGTGACCGATGGGTCAAGGCAATTTCAAGGCCTTCCCATGCTGTTTTTGACACCGGAAGAGGTCAAATGGCAGAATAACATTTGCCTCAGCTGTTCTCACTACTGTTTAGCGTACAACCCTAAAACGATTTTAGGAGGCCCGGTAAATCACTGAACAATTTGTCGCTCATCTAATCGATTCTAACAAGTATTGATGAGGTGAGCGGCGATCACACTGGTCACGTGCCTGACCATTCCAGTTCTCAACCCACGTAGTTTAAGTTCACAATTCGGATGGGCACCGAATCGCATAAGCCATACAGCTTGCTGAACACTGGAAAGTAAATGAATAGATGACTAGTGCGAACCGGCTGTGTATCACTCTGATTGGTGAATTATGCTGAAGTGCAGTTCTGTGACTTTAGTTCAAGTAAACATGACGAGATCCATGAATCAACTAATAAAACAGACATCTCTGTTTGACCGCTTGAAACTCAGTAAAATCATTTCTTATACCTTCAGGCATCTTCATGTCTCCTAGGCTTGGGTTGGATTTGGTCACTAATCCGCAAAGCTCTTGAAGACTGGGTCTTCTCCACCTATGAATATTTTGGTTCGCTTGATGTGTGTTTCCTATTGAAGACTTTCATTGCATTTACGTGTACCTGACACACCTGCCAAATCCGGTTAAACTGTGATGGCAACCGCAGTCCGAGATAGAAAAAGCTACTGGGTACAACGTATTCACCGCCAATTTTCGGTATCAATCGTAGTTATGCCCACAGCCGTTATAACGGCCTTCAGTCAGCTTACACTGATTTTGAACCGCATGTTGCGTTATGTTGTTAATCCTGGTCATCGGTCACACACACACATCACACTGACCCGACAATTTAGCGTGTAGTCTTTTGATAGCAATAAAAAAATACACTATTCATCTTGCTTTTGATGCTCGTTAGCCAATATTACATCGCCTTAGATTTTCGGCAAATGGCTAGGACCGATATCATCTGACCTGACCTGACCTGACCCTGGCTATTCTGGTAGATTGGGCAAGTAGGTTTGGATAACATTTTCACATCGTCTGACGTCACCTAAAGAGAAGACGCTATTAGTAACGCAAAGGTGATTATGGCTTTTTGGGAGGTAGATCCTTTCCACATACCATTATATTTAGCCCGATGCATCGTTGTCTGTCGAATCAAGGTGACAGATTTATGAAAAAAATTTAAGTCAGTGCACCTTTACGATAAACACTAGTCAGTTGAACAGTACGAAAAATTTAGCGGGTGGGCAATCAAGTGTCTCGTAAACTAGGACCACCGGTCAAACGGAGTAGTACGAACATACGTTGCACAGCAGCTAATCTCCATCGATAGAGTGGAGTGGGTTTGGTAGTAGGAACTGAACCAGACGTCTCGTGTGAATACCTCCATTAGTTTCAACTAAGCCTAAGATAGAAAGACGGGAATGTAAGTATATTTTTAAAACCATAAATGCGGCAATTTGGCGTGAATCAGTGTGATTAACACTGTTTCGCAGTCCATTGCCATGAAACAAACATGATTTCTGTGAGATAAAGTAACGTAGCAATGGTTTGTGGCTTTGTTAGGATAAATTAAATTAGGAGGTTCGAGGTTGACGTTACCGAAGATTGAGAAATTGATGCTCTCACTCGCGCTCAATGTCCAATTATTCTCAGAACGGCCGGGTTGAAATTTATGTGAAGTGTACACCATTCACAAGAAATCGCGCTTAGCCTGTTATACACACAAAAGTGGATAGCATGTTCGAACGAGACAGGAACCGATTGCTTGTCAGTTATTTTACCTGGTGTCTTCAATTGTCACTTATCACTCCAGTGCTTTCTTGTAAATTAGGCTACTCTATACATTAGGTGCTTCAATCAGATTCCTCATTTCGAAATATGATTCACTTACACGGTTTGCTAAAAGCTGTCTGTACGGTTTGTCAGTTTCGACATCTTTCAAGTGACAGCTGAGCCTTTACCCAGGGATGTAGTGCTGATGGACAGCCCGCCAAGTTGAACTTTACCGCATTCCAAGGTCATACACACCATCCAGGGAACGCGTCGGCGTGCATCTGTTTACCATATCCGATTATCACAATCGATAGCAGTCGATCACAGTCGATAGCAGTTACAAGGAGGTGAAAGATCACTCGATCGGGAAAGAAGAGAAGGCCCAAAACAATGATGAAAAACAAGCTGCACAATGAAGATCAGGTAAGGGTGATGTTCTAGATGCCATCGCTTCAACTCTGTAAACTCAGTTCAGCAATAAAGCCCCTTGGGTTAGACAGAATTGGGAGGTGAGCGAAAGCTTATAAGAAAATAAAGGTGAGTGGGATAGTAAAAAAGTCCACACTAAACAAAACCAACTTGCTTGGAAATGATCAGATTAGGAACTGAGTCAGTCTGTCTAACAAGCGAACGAAGACAGGTGATCAGATCTACAGTGGATCTTTTCATGAAAAAAAGATGGGCTCTTAGACACTATATCTGAATAAGATGTGCACCACCCTCCGAAAATGCCTGAGTAGATGTACCGATAGCAAGTACATGGTCTAATAAATCAGGGGTTAAACATCTGTTTTTGTGTTCACTCATAACCTGAGCATGCCTGACTGTGACTCGTGCTATCCACATCACGACGCACAGAAGGTACAAATGTTTAGCACATATGTACTGATGATCATGAAAATAGACTGTTCCGGTGCATCCGTCGCACTGTCTGACCAAAAATGTAGGAATGAAACAGATGTGGGCATCTATTTTAAACTTATCAGTCTTCAATGTAGCACACACATCAACGAGCCCAAAACATGGCTGTCTGGCGTCCAAGGCAGATTAATCAGTTGACAGCGCCTGAACGAGTGGATGCCTGAAAATAGGTGCTAAAAAGCAAATTAGCTTGTGTGGAGACAAATTTAGTGGTTCATGTGAGTTTCTGCAGCCGATGGGAGCCCCATAAAATAAAATCGGCGAACAGACAAGCAGACTGCCCGGAACCACTCCGAGGATCAGCACTGCCTCTTTGGCCCGCGTTGACTATAAATTTCTTCATTTTGCGGTAAAATACCACATTTCTTTTAATTAATTAACGTTGACAATGCTCTCCATCACCTGCCACTTGTAGTCACTGGAAAACGGGCAAGAACTGAGTACCCGGAGGCTACGAGCACTGTTATCTTGTAGAACGACGGAAGACCCAATCAGTTAATGACGAGAAATCTGAAGAAATCTACAGCAGGCGACGTACTGGTGCCAACGTGACGGGCCGTTCCTTTTTTATTTTATGACAACTTGGGATTCTTCAAGTTGTCTCAATAAAATTCGTGTTCGGATCCGAAGGCAGACTTGGAGTATATCCGTAGAAATTAAAAGGTGACCCGGTGCAAAGTTAAGATGTCCTGGTCGATGTAGACTCCCCGCCAGAGGCTGAAAAACTCTTCGGGACAAGTTGATATGATAAGAGAACATCGGAAGAATTTATTGGAGGTCTGGGTTGAGTACTTTTGATTCGGGCGTCCGCATCTTCGGGAATTCTCTGGGTTCACCGTACACGGTGACTCGGTTGGGTATCTCCTCTACTTTCGAGGAGGATAGAATCTACAGCCACCGAAAACAGCTGCTGATACCTATCGATGGGGTGAAACGGTATCAGCGAGTGAAATTACAAGGAACTACATAATACATACACGATTGCACCTCCCTGAAAGTGTTAGGCAGTTAAATCAGGTAGTCTATTTTTGGCCAGCTGCATCTACAGGACACACCGATTAGCTACATCCAAGGCCGCAAACGATGTGGTGCTCCGTCTATCCTAATTGTTAGCACAACCATTCTGCTGTCTACACAGTGTCAATTGCTATGAATTATAGCTGATGATTGAGCATTCGATACGGTTGTTCAAGACCTAAGCTTATTAATCCAGGCCCATGCTACTTACGTGTATACCAAGAAGACTAGCGGTAGACTGCAAAATAGCTTTGTGGATCGTGGCCCGCAAGAGTTGGTCGCTTGGTCACCCTCAAATCAATGGTTTATGGTTTCTTGAGCATTTATCCACGCTATCCAGCTCCAATACAGCCTAAAAAGGGAGAGGGTTAGAAAAACCTGGAATGGTCATGGTGACCAGGTGATCTTATGTCGTAGCAACTGTGGTCAGCCGGAGAGTTTGGTTCACATTCCACGTTCCTGTTGGATCATTCATGACGCCGCACGTGCCCGTCACAGTCGGATTGCAGGGGGAACTCAGTGAATGCTTCCGTCGTCTGCAATACCAACTGTTCGGGTGGTTCAGAGTGCCTACTTCGGTGCTTTTCATCAAGCCTGGTCTGGTCACTGTTCGGGGCCCTCAAACAACAGTAACAGACCTGGATATTATCTCAACTCGTCCCGGAATACACGTTGGACTAAAGAAAAGCAGAAGTATGGTGCTGACGACTGTTCTGTCTCTATTATCTCAGCACCACACATTATCGACGGTTATTGTTTTTCTGGTTCACAACCCGACGATCATTACGTACCGGGATATTGGTGTTCCTCCGTCGGGGAAGACTGTGTTTGTTCTCGGATTTCCTATGATCACAGTCGGTGATCTGTGTTTCCTCACCATTTACGTCTCTCTATCTACTTACACCACTTTTAAGCACGATACATAGGTCGAGTGTTCTTTCTCGCCTTTACACCTGACCCTATGTGTCGTGTGTTTCATCTGCTATGTGCAGTTGTGTTAGTGCTTTCCATACCGTGAACAGCACCAAGAATTGCTTATTCTTTCTTCAGGTGCTGGTTTCTACCTATTCGTTTTCGCGTCAACAGTTCTTGCACCACTTCGCGGAGGATTTAATTTGCCTAAACACCTAGTGGTTGTACGGCTTTGTACGGAACATTTTTTCACATTTTTTTTACTTACGTTTTTGTTTTTGTGGTCATGCTTTTCCATGGTGAACAATACTTGAGGTTGTAACAGCACTGTTCGTACCGGCATAGTAAAGGACCACACTGAAAACAACTACACACGAAGAAAGCAGAAGACTAGAGACGAAAGGGAATCGACAAACACTCATGTGAAACAGTTTGAATGGTGTACGGGTACAAGCGTGCCTAGAGGCACCTATTCAGCATGACTCACATGAACCAACTTGTGAGACCAATAGCTCAATGGATTTAGAGGCATCCCAAGGTGGTAAGCCGCTCGATTTTTTGCCCTCTCAAGTCAAACTTCACACATTGTTTACTGACTAACCAACCGCTAAGGGACAGATGTGGGTGGTTGAACCCAGCGAAAAAAGTACTTTTGTCCCAACTGAACATGATGCATCGGAACCTTCCTACTTTGTGAATGACTCTAGCACATGTTGTCTGAACGAACGGATCTTCTTAAGGGCAACCGGGCTCTATTTTCATCCTTCTATTCAACAATTGTAGATGTCTGGGGCAAATGCTCACTGCCAATTTGATAAGCTATTTGGGAACTCGGTTGGTGAACGGAATAAAGTAACTCGGGAATTGCCGTAGAAAGGGGGCCAAAAAATTTGGTTAGGTAAGATCAGACAAAGAAATAAACGCACAACTAAATTCATGTAATGGCATCACTGATTAGTTCTGCAAAGTGATGTGGCAGCTTGTGGATAGACTTCACTTGTAGCACCCAGCGCTACAAAGTCGTCAACAATGTAGTTCAAAACCCCACAACCATGCATTACAACCGACTCCACTGGATCTCTTAACATACTTTTATCCGGTCTTGATAATCGTGACAGTATTTTGCACATACATCTTCTGTCCAGCATGAAAGAATATCAGTTCATGTTAGCACTTCATATTTAATGGGACTGCAGGAGAAAATACACACAGTTGGTCGTCCTAGGGAGATGCTTGAATTTCGACCAGATGAACAGACATGTGGCATTATTATGGAGCAGGCTTTTACAGAGTGACCTTTAGATGAGGTATGTACCACATACTTGTAAGCTAGGTCTGCGAGAGTTTCACTGGGTGCCTTCACTGCTTATCTCCGGTTATGCTCACTCTGTAGAACGTATGTCGCCAGTCTGACCTATACGCACACCAAAACGTTCATAGACGGGAGATACCGTTATCATAAACTGTCGGTTGCGCTTACTTTTCGATTCAGTAAATTTCAGTCCGGTCCATTAGCTTTTGTGGGGGGGGGTTGTGCTTACCCTGACAAAGCCAGCTTTAGCAATCTGATGATAAATATTACTGGCTTACATCTCTGTTTCACTTCCGGTAGCAGATGAATCACTTGCGAGCACCGTCATTTTGGGCGCTAATAATCAGACTGCTTTGGTGGTCTCAGTATGGATACGTGTCCATCAGCCTTAAGATCGTGCTCAAAAAATGGATGGAGTGAAGTAGCAGCGCGCAGTCCGTAGAGCGGACATCCATTCATGGACAACAATTCGTCTCACCTATTAGGAGACTGAACAACAAAGTTAGAAGTCTCTCGACTTCGGGGGTAACGTTGGTTCGTAACGAAGGATAGTAAGTGGGTCAGCCGATGGTGTGGACACTACTAGTATGCATGTTAGCAGAAAGCTCCTGGTTTCAACCACAACGTGCCGCTACAACACTACACACTAGTGTCATCCTGATTATTGATAAAACGTTTGCAACCATACTGTGAAGCCCGAGAAACAACGCGACCACGAACTTTACGACGTGAACTTTCAACTTTTCCTCCCACATTTGCTTGTTCGGGGTCAAACCAGTTGCTTTGACAGTAACTCTGCTTCCTTTCTTTGGACCATAACCGTTCGCACCGCAAGATAGAGACCCGGAAGACGTCACTCGGGGTTTGAAAGCACGAGTAGGACCATCGGAAAGAGAGAATTCTAGTCTCCCTTTATTTTTCAGGCCAACCGGGTGACTGGCGACGATGTTTATATGAACACTTTCTAAAGAAGATTGTGGCTCAAAGGGTAGTAGCCCTGGGTGATTCCCTTTTATTTTCGGTGGGAAAAGTTTCACTTTAAAGGTTGTAGGGCAAGAATCCGTTCTATCAAAAACTGTCTTTAGGGGATGCGCGCCATTGATGGATGCTAAAAAGGATGAGCTTCTCGACATAAACTGACATAATTGTAGGACAAACTTTTATTGAATTTTCAAAAGGTTCCAATACTGGTTGACAACTACTCCGAAGGCGAGGACATGGCGTTCTCGAGACACACGAAAGTGGTTACGTTAGATCTAGGTCTCTTAATTGATCACCTTGATGGAAACATTGTTCCGACTGGAGAGGGGTGCAGTGTAGCAGATTTTTTGGCAAGTCCTCCTAAATTCATTCCTTCGTAAACTCAGGAAGCACGACTGATTTAATCTCTCCTTTCTTGTTCTCACTGATTTTGGTATCAGTATTAGGGATTTCATAGGATCTTGGTCTATGAGAAGCTCGAACTTGTCGTTTGAACGGAAGATGCATGTTACTGGTCGCTTGGCTTGTTCGTTGAGCTGGGTAGTTTGATTGCAAACGTTTCATCAGCGACCGACGTTGTACCAACTACCGACCCATTGCTACTCACCATTACGCTCTCTAACAACGCACTGATGATGTCACCTCGATTGGTGATGAAAAGTTTGCAGTCAAATTTCCCAGCTCAGCGAACAAGCTAACGATCATTTACGCTACCTGAGCTACCAACATTTTCCCCTATAGAGTGCATGTTGCTCTCAACCTATCGTCCTTGGAATAGATGAATTTCTGTTCCGTCATGCTGAAAATGAACTCTTATAAAGATTGCGATCTTGTTCCTTCAATAATTTTCCCAACATAACCTCATTGATTCCAAGGGGAGTTTGTTTCTTCAGCTAATTTCACGTGTCTGTTGACGTAAGTTACTCATGCATAATCCTGGAGTACTACTGAGTCATTTAGATTGCCTGGGATTTCACAGATTCAAATAGATCACAGAAATTCTGAAATTCGCAGCCAATGTGAGTGGTGTCCATACTAAGTGCATGTGTTTCATATTTTACATAGTGACCTGAGTAATCGACACTTAGCCTGCCATTACGCCAGGTGTGGAATGTATCGCTGTCGGGAGCTTGTATTGTGGTCTTGGGAGCACCAAATCGCAATGAGTCGTGTTTTGTTCACTAAGCCCAAAACCGCTTTTCTGAAAGGGGTGTCTTTATGAACAATCCATATGAATGGTCAAACTGAACAAAACTAAAGTGCTCTTGGAAATCAACCATCTCCAAGCGTTTTGTATGACCACATCTTAGTGATATGACAAAGTGTTATATTATCATACTGTTGTGCTGTTATATATTGTATTGTATATTATGTACATTGTATATTAGGCACAATGGGTAGAAAGCATCCAATATGGTGCCATCTTCTGGGTCCATCTTCTATCCTATTCAAGCGTCGGAAATGAGCTGAGCGCGACATCACCTTTTCACTTTACGCACCTATGAATTATGAAGCCTTAGTTTTATCCTGACTGCTAATTTAAATATTTAAGTTTAAGTTCTTGAGAATGATCTCACAGTTAGCACTCTCCGTTTTCACACCAAACAACCATCTAACAACCAGATCAAATAAGCCTAACAGCCATTAAAATCTAATATTTTGTAGCCTTCAGACAGAACAGCGGCCGTGTGGATATATTGACCCAATGCATTAGTGAAGTCGATTTCGAAGACCTGAGTCTGATATCGAAGAATTTTTCACCCTGTTGGCTATTCACTGGAGTAGTTCTCATTGGGGTATTATTCCTGAGTATACAAGAGAGTTCGGGTAGTCGTTTACACGCCTGATATCAATAAGATCTCCACATAAATAGAGAAACCAGTCAGCAGAATTCTTGACTACTCTACAGTGAATCTTTTAAGCTCTTCTTCTGACGGCCTACCTTCTTGAAGCACAACGTTATCCAATGATTAATTCCAGCTGTCGATATGGTCAGAATATACCAGAACCTTGTCAACTTGGAATATGCGGGCGACATTGTTCTCATTTTTAGAAAGGAGCAGGAAGGACAAGCACTACTAGAAAGGCTCACTAACGTCAGTCTGTTCTCTGGCATGTACTTTTTCACGCACAGAGCACAAAGTAATGCTGCGAGACGTGCAGTTGTTGAACATGCTTCCAAAAATTTAAGCAATGAAACTAAATGTCGTATCTCGAAATTTGCGTTGACTCGGACAGTACTGTAGGAGATGGAATCATCGCATGAATCCCGAAGTCGAGAATTGCGTTTTCCATCTTGCCTCACTAGTAAAATTCAAAGAACATCAATAGGTCCCAAAAAAGCGTGTATCAGGCCACGGTGTGAGCTGCATTTTTGTACAGCTACGGGACTTGGCCACTTCGGGGGCAGGATATGAGACATCTCTGAGTCTCTGACCATCAATGTCTCAGAACTATACACAGAGTGGGCTGGAACTGGTTAACTCGTAATGGGGTGATCGGAAAATGTGTTCTGGTGAACAAGAAGGTACTTTACTGAAGGGCTTCATTCCTCATTGCAAACCAAGCTGATTGGGCCTTTTGTTAATCAGTTCGAGTTACAGCTTGCCGAAAACAGCGTTGTTTTCCATGCATATTTCATGGTGGAAAAAACTTTGGTGCTTACATATTCTGACATTGCGGAATGTAACGAAAGATGTTACGAAAAGTTTGAGTGGCGTTGGTAGTGTGCACCTTCTAGGGCTGCAGCAACGTGACGCTCTCTGGATGGAGACAGTGTGTGGCTACCAGATGTCAGTGGCATGTTACCTGTCAATTTCAACCAAGGCTCTCTAACTGAGGGTTGGAGTTGTAGGTGGCTCAGATGTTTGCGGTAGGCTAGGCCGAGGTCCTCCTCTCTGCCCCATTTTTATTATGTGTCGATAGATGAAAGAGACCGTGTATCTCAGACAGGTTTATCCACTTGCTTTTGAACGAAGGCGAAATTACCAGTAGGAGCGATTCAGTCTGGTGGAAAGCAGTCACAAAACAGGAAGTGTAATCAGCCTGGGTATGGGGCAAAAAATTTCCGGGTGGACAAGAATATTCAAAATACATGCTGTGGTTTATTACTGTGCAGTATATATATATACATATATATGGTGTATTTCGTGATGCGTGGATATCTAAGCTCGACTGCGTGAAGTCAATGTAATGCAAAGTAATGTAAAATGATATCTAAGCTCGACTGCGTGAAGTCAATGCAATGCAAAGTAATGTAAAGTAATGTAAAGTAATGTAATGTAATTAATGTAATGTAAAGTCAATGTAATGCTCGTCATATCGGATATGTTTAATGCTGCCCAAAGCACAAACTCAACATGAACACGGTTGGCTTTACTTACTCTTCAGCGCGGTGAAGATGTATACTCGAATGGTGACGAAAAGCCTGCAAGTCAGTTGTCAAGCTCGAAGAATAGATCAACAGAAACATGGTTGGCCAAATGAACAAGACGGAGACAAATGTCAAAATGCAATGCATCTGACAATTGCTGAGATTAACAGCTGAATTGTCGTGGTACTGGTACATTATGGAGACTGAGTAAGCGAGTAATTCAGCTGCAATCCAACTGGCTTACACTCAGTCTGCCAGTACTGAAGAACAGACTGACAGCCATCCGATAAGAAAAGAAACACACTTCAGCTACCCGTATTTACAACTATTGCCAGGTGTTCCTTCCTTGCCCCATATTCACCCAACTAGTTTCCAACTCATATAACCGAATCCAGTAAAACGGTGACTAAATGCAATGCACTTACCCAAAGACACATGTGATGACACAGTTTGGAGAGATGTTTGAATGTAGGTGATTACCGATATCTTAAGACAGCTCATTGTGCATTCGAGAAGCTCACATACGATGTCTTCGAGTAGTATAAATGGTGGGTAGCTGTGCAGCGGGCGGATATTAGATATAGACAACAAGGTGATCTGATGTTACTCCTGAAAATATAGGCAAACATTAAATAAGGGAATAATGGTTAGTACGTGTGAAACATCGGTCAGCAGAGTGGGCTAGGAGTACCTCCGTTTTGCTAGAAAAAAAAACCCGTCGCCGTATAACTGAAGAGCCTGTGTGTGAAGCTAAACTCTGGAAAAGAATGGAAGACTATAGGAGAATTGAAAAATGAATTCTAAGATTGTGTGGCGTTTATGTGACGAAACGTTAAATGGAGGGTAACTGTGACACCAGTGGCTTTGATAACTGCGCTGCTTAATGATTTCCGTGACGGCTTGGCCTATGCTTGCAAACTCAGGCTAGAAAACACAAAAATAAACCAAAAGATAACCGTACACGGGTCAGCCATGGTCACAGGTTGAGCACAGAATTTCTTTTGTTGACTGACTATTTCCTTTGACCGGCCGACAGAATCTGGCAAGCCAGAGCGCCAAGATACCGTAGTGCTAAAGTATTGTGAATGAACTAGACATCGCAAGGTTCTGAATACATAGATTTGATGAGAATGGCTGAAACAGAAAAACTAGATAGGGGTCATTTAATGAATATCACATTCAAGTCCAAAATAAAAATCCGTCCTCGATGGGTCCAATACTTGGTAGAAGTTTTTGGATAATAATTATAGTGATTTAAATTGGGAAAGTTTCACACAACTAAGAACAGTGGACCCTACGATTTTAAAATGCATCTTTTACGACGTTCTGTGGACCGTTACATCGGTGCTTTACTAGCCTCGAGTCAAGTCGCATAAAACACATACCGAAGCCCGTGAAATTCCGACGCAGAACTGAAATTCGGGGAGACGATTATCACTGTAGCGTATTTGTTCCAGACAGTGCTTTTAGTCTGTGTTACTTGCCGATGTTTTCGCGGCTGAGCAGAGTATGTTAATAACTGATTGGAACGTTGAAGCGCGATTAATGATGGTATTAAAGTCGACAAGGCCAAAATTTATGAGACATCCGTTGAAGAGCGATTAATGATGGTATTAAATTCGACAAGGCCAAAATTTATGAGACATTTGGGGGTTTCCGAATGTTGACGTACCAAATCCGAAAACTTTCATGCTACTGAGAATCTGTTCAGTAGCGAAAAGTGTTCGATCAAACGCAGTGACAAGCCAGAGACGCGAGTAGAGGCCCTTGGAGTTTTTGGACTGACAGCACAGAAGAAAATAACAACCGGTGTGAGATAAATTTTAGCAGAAAGTGAGTCATTTGACTGACAAGCACATATACTAACAAATCAGCTATCCCATAAACACTGGAAAGGTGGCCCAAATATAGCATTATTTTTTCCTCATCAGAAAGGACCGTTTGAAGCATTCGCGTTGTTGGAAGCTATATGATAAATTTACCAGAAAAGGACCTGGTGGGAAGTGGCTCGCTGTCAATGGGGAATTAACTGTGGAGAGGTAGCGCATGCCACATTACTTACAACCTACTTTTCCATTCTTTGTGTAATAATAATATGAAATTTACGATGACACGTTACCTAGCAACGACGAGCTATTCAGTATCCCTTCAGTAAGTTCGTCCTGACGAACAACTTTTGACTGTAATGCCCCTAGATGGACTTGATCTATCCTATGCTGTTTGACATAAAGGAGTGAAATAAATGTGGAATTAACGGGAAAATAAAAGATAGCGCTGGGGAGCAGGTACTGCAATATCAGTTGGGGTTACACAAATAAGTTAGTTGACACGTGTGGTAACTCTGTTGTTACTTAAAGATGATGTGCGTTTTTCAGACACGGAAACTCCTGAAGAATTTTCACGCACTATGAAATTCGTGCAATACTCTACCGGGATTCTATTCCAGTTCCGTGGATGTAGAGCAATCGCGGAAGACTCCGGGCTATCTTGTCGGAAGATTTTGTGGGACCGTTGTACTCTGGCATGGGAAATACACCCTTTTCAAATTCGAGTCACTGTTTGGTCGTCACTAAACTGTTTACAGTAATACATACTAGCCTAACCGGACCATCACAAATCAGGTGGCTGAGTACCAGTTACAATGCGGTACTATTCCACGGTTAACCTAAGGTCCGGTCATCGCTGTACAACGAAAGGATCATGGAATCACCACGATAACACAGTAGATCCATAACTGGAACGAATAAACTTTGGTCAGCGGATGTGTTTATCAACACAAAGTCAATGCTTAATTTAAAATGCTACTAATTCCCAAAGTAAACTCTTCAACTGACCAACCAACCATCGATTTTCCCGCAGTCTCGGTGTTTGAAACCTTCGAATGCCAGAGTATTTTGTCGTGCGCCCGATATCTGGAAAAGATCAAAGATTCGTCCAGTTTTCAATGCGATGAACACGATGCTTCCCCAAGCAACTGACGCTAACCTAATTGGCGATTCTTCTACGCCAACCCTTCTATTGTATATTTTTCCTTTCGTCTTAAGTCTTCTGAAAACTATAGAAGGTCACGGTGTGAGTCATATGAAGATCTCGCCCAGTGAAAAGGGAATGAACTATAGAACATGCGCTGTGGACTTTGCGATAAATAAAACCATAATGTGATATCGAATAATTTTTTCCAACATAATACTACTTATAATGTCGCTGACTAAAACCGATTTCCTCTTACATAGGCCTTATTAAGTGTATGTGGCCGCCGAATTTTCGTCAAGCTCATTTTCTTTTTAATTATCAAAATGCACGCAAACAACGTCATACAATAGTCATTTGCAGACTAACTTGGCACTAGCGGGAGATTCAACAGAATATCAGCCGAATTCTTCGTCTACTGCAATCGTTATAGAGACCACCTCAAGTTTCACTCAGGACGATATTGAGGAATTTTTTATCTGAAACAATACCACATGAAAATACCGGTTTCGCCATTCTTTAGGCGAACATTATGACGTAAGATATAATCAGACCGTACTCAGCTGAGTCATTATGTGAAAAGGGGTGTAGGAAACTACTATAGCCTGCGCTAGGTTTTTGTCAGTCCAATACCGTCAGTTAAGACTTTCGTTTAACCGCTTTTGTTCCGACTGTAATGAGAAAGAGCAGCTCGTCGGATGGAAGTGACTCAAAAACTAACAACCAAGCTTTTTTCGAATAAGGGACCAAAAAGAGGGTAATGCGCAAACTAATGTTAAGTTATTCTTTTTCCTTAATATACCCAAACAACATTGCAGACTTAAGCATCACCTGGACTCCAGCGGCAAGTATCCGCTTGCGTTCATCATTAGAAAAACGCTTAAAGGTCTTCGGTGTCAGGTTGCCCACATCTTGTCGGAGCTAACATGCCCTCACTCTTTAAAGGCTTCGAATACAACATTGGCCGCCCACTTACATCTACCGGTCAAACCTTCCGGTTCACTACTACAATGTCAGGGCAAAGGCAACTGCAGAAAAATATCGATTTCTCCGGGTGACTTTGGGTGCGGTCAAAGTTCGGACATAATTCAACGGGCATTTGAAAGAATCTATGGTGTAAATCAAATAGTAACAACAGAATTATTGGAACACTGATGACAGAGTTTACCTGAAACATCTGGTGACACAAATTTGAGCTTCTCACCCGATACGATCTCATTTTAGTCGAGCGTTGGAAATTAGATGTTTTGGAAACTGTATGCGTACTGTAAAAACGCTGCCTAAACACTTATGGTAAAAGTATGCAGGGGTTACAGCATTTATCATTAACACTGACCAACTGCCAGATATCCTTCACTGAGCTGCTTGGGTCGACTAGTGGCCAGTGTCTTTTACTGGTAGCTTTTGTGGTAAAATAAATATGCCCGTGGCACACGGTACAAGAAGATAAGAAATGTATCTTTCCAGGGTCGCTGCTCTAAAATTTAAACAATTTAAGTCGCTAAAGCTCTCAGTTGTGCAAACGGTGGTAATTAGTTAGAAATGTGATGGGACCCGCGACTTGCAATAATGCAGTAGATTTGGTGAACTTGACTGAGACTAAAAATGTTCGGTACAGGGTACGTAGTGTCTCTGATCTGGAATTTGAGTGAATTGCGATCCTCACACTCATGGGATAATCCGTTCAACGCGGCACTGTTAAATGAGATTCTATACACACAACACAGACGTCAGCCTTTCAGAGGTCTGAAAGTGGAAGCAATCGTATGCTCAAAGAATACGCTCAAAGAGCCCCCTGGCCCGGGTCTGAACAAACGACAGCCGGCAGATGTCCCATTTATGTAGTCCAGCTGATGGTCATACCCAAAAGTGGGCAGGAGAATGGTGAGTTAATAAGATCGACACTGGCAGGGTTGAGGAAAATGGATACTGCCTAAGGTTGTCACGCTGTTAGGCAGAATAGTGTGATGTGGACACAGACAAATGGAGACAGTCACGGGCGTACAAGCATGGCACGTGACAGATCAAGCGACAACGATAAAAGGTACGTGAACTGTGAGGGGTAGACATGTTCGGGCAAGTTAGTGAAGGGTGAAAATATACGAATTAGCTGTTGGTAGTTCACGGAATTTTCAACCCGTGCTGACACGTGTCGTTGCATCGCAAGCGAGACATTGCGCCAATACCTTTCAGGACTTGTAAGCCTGTTTCACGTTCAAATAGGTCACGGTCATCCGAAACGGCACAGATGTGCACTCACTTGTACGAACACGACCAATCCCCATTGAGACTGCTCATTCTTTGTCCACCACCTAGGTCCTTGTGACCCTTTTGAGTTTCTGAAGCGTTCCCGAAATAGCCTACGGTTATAACGGCGGTAGCTTCATCGGATTTGTCAAGGAATTCGCACTAAATTTCGGCTGGTATTGCTAGTCAAGTAGACTGCTGTGCTTCACCATAGAATGGTGCCTTGACTCTCCAGCTTTCAATTACGGGCTGGTATATTGAAACAAATGATACTGTCCCCAGATTTGTACTTGATAGAGCATGCATATTATAGGCACCGTGATCAGCTGGTTGATGGAGGTTGAAAGAATAGATAATGATCGCCCATTGGTGCCTCTTAATGGTGATTTTACCTGTCCACATAAGGTGTTTCATTGTGACCTGTTGTTCCTAAAATCTAACTCAGCTGTGATCGATCATTGGGGTCCCACTGTAGACGGATGGTGACAGGTTCAAAGGTTAGATAAAATAGTTGTGAAGTGTCCAGACTGCGAACGCGAAAGTTTTGGGTCTCAGAACTCGAAGTCGGGTGAAATTGTCTGAGCACTAGAAAGCACCGGACAGCGAGGAACGTAACAGAGAGGTATGTGTACTGATCTGCATGCGTACAGACCACCATATCCGGCAAGTTAAGGTAAGAACCATCGGTGCCATATTAACTCATTATTTTCTATTAATAGCACAATTAGAAGGTGATTCGGAGGCCCTAGGGTGCATTCATTACGAGTGGTAGCTGTGGTCTTTTTTCGTGGTTATCGTGTCCCATCGGAGAGGATTTACTCCAACCACAGAATAACCCCTTCTCATTCGCCATTCCGCTTAGTAACACCGTTTTCATTTTATGAGTTTTTACAAAACCCTCAGTAGTAAATATTTAACGCAAGTTCTCCGGATAAGAAAGCTTAAGGAGCATTTTCCGGACAACCTAATCAGATCGGCTGCAGCTCCCAAACGTAGCGCGATGTCCAAATATTTTAAGCCGTTTATAAGAGCACGTTAAGGTCTCGGTGCATATTTTTGTTGAACTACTCAGTCAACAATGACACGAATGCAGTCTTCCAAACATCAGGTAAGTTATTCAGTTCATTTCATTGGATTACCAAGAAGTAACACTACTCGCATGTCCTTTGGTAGTGCTTACATATCTCCATATATGCTGTTAAAACCTATGTTTCTGTTCCTATTTAGATGAGAAGTTGGAAGAAACCAGACTGTCAGACTTATCTTCACTGGCTTCTGATGAGTATATGACCATATGCATATAAGCTGACTACGGTCAGGCAGTTTCGATGTCGGTCCCAGAAGCAGTAAGTAAGATGTGGATCGGTCCCACGGGGTTCTCAATCAGTCACTTTCCCGATACGATCGGGAAGAGCACAATCAACATCATCATATTCTTCTTCTGCTGAGCGGCTTATCCAGTGAAAAATCCGTTTTGAGGTGTTTACTGACAAACAACCAATGTATTCTCAAGGACCACAGGGCCAACTTCGTAGTTTTAAATAATAGAACTTTCTGCGGTTTGCGTACTGTCTTGGTCCACCGGGGTCCGAAAGTCTAACGAAATTATGATTGGTAGTCTCTGTGAAAGGCATTATCGCTTCCGGTGTCTTCGAGAGAGAAGGATGAGTCTTCTATCTGCAGCCTCTCCTTTTGGCGGGAGGATATTAATGTGCGCAAACCACAAAGTGGGTGTGGCTGTTCCACATGAGGGTGGCACGTGATTCTGCGTTCCACCTTATGCGCCGACAGGACTGTCATTATCCTGGCATTTACCTGAACAGCCCTGGCACCCGATGCGATGCATATGCTCTGACTATGTTTGGTATCGGATGAGAGAAGACCATCGACGGCCAGATTCCTTCAACAGGACACGCCGGTCACCTGGTGACTCATGGTGTCTGGTTTGATGATACACTATGGACACAATTTTTCCATAGATTCCCCTGTTTCTGATGAATCAGGGTAGATAGCATCAACAAATGGTTCGGATTTCTCTGCGTAATGCGAATGTTCACTTCTTTGTATCACCGTTCCGAGTGACTTTGGTGCGACTGAGCATGCGTAGCTCATCCCAGAAATGGCCGGTTCAAGGAATGAATACATCTGAATCTTGGATGCAACCAAACTAATTCACATTCTGAAACCCAATGGGACGCATAACAGCAACTAGATATAACAAAATGCATTAAAGAGACCAGAAACCCGATACAAGGGCTTTGGGTGACAATATATAGTAAGGCCATTTCCCACACAAAGCTTATTTACGGAAGCTCCATCCTTTCTGAAAATAGCAGATGGTCCCAAAAAAATTGTGCAACCCCACGCTGAGGGGATTTTTGGACGCCACTGATAGCCTCTAAAGTCTTCATATGTAACCAGCTGATTTGTTCCTTTGAAGGTAGCTGCAGTCGACTGTGTATATAAGTACATCCCGAAACCTGTAGCGTCGGAAACAGCCTATTGAATAGCACCACTGACACCCATAGAACTCCAGAGCTCATTATGAAGAACTGCTCTAGTCAGCGAGCGGCTGATATTCTGACCATCCGTAATAGTTTGCTGTAGCTCAGTTATTCCAGCATCCCGGTTCTTCATAATAGATCGGGTTGCACAGATTAGACATGAAAATAAAAAGACAAGGACGTGTCAACATACTGCTTGTCTGTTGTTACAATTTTCGGATTACTTTGTCCTGATAGGGAAGTGCTTTCCTAGTACGACTGCATGATCTATATTTGTCGAGAATATATCATATTCGTCAAGGTGGCACTCTTCTGTTTTTTTCTTTTGGTGGATGCACGTGCTGGATCCTACGTGCAAGAGATTTTTCACTTTAGAAAAACTGAATGCACCTAGCCGCACAGTTTACACAGTCACTTAGGCTAATGGAGAGAGATCCTGCCTTGAAAAAAAATGATGATGCGAACCGTCCAGTTTAAGAGACGACGCCGGCAGGATTGACCCAAATCGTCCTCTTGCGCGGGAAAAGTGCATTATGTTAAGCCGTTTACCTATTTACAGTGCTGCTTCTCTTCAAATATACAGGATTTACAAAAACACGATTAGCGAATGAAGCAGAATCAGATGATCATAAATGAATGGGGTGGTACAACGGAATTCTGAAGCGTGTCAAGGCAGTCACGCACCCGTTATTGTCGCATTGATACTTAGCTTGAAATAAGTATGGGTGAAAAACCACCAGCACATGCTCCTAATGTCTTCGGGCCAACAACTCTAACCTAACTTGTGTCTTTTTTTGGAGAATGTGGTTATGGCCAATTGTATTAGGAAAAACAGTCCATTCAAAAGCATGAGTTTCAAGAATGCATACCGGATTGTGGTACATGGACGTGTTAAATTACTCCTGTGAACTATTAGTCAACGAGATGCAGAAAACATCGTTCGATGGCCGCGGCAAGTCAGCCGACAATACTCAGTGTAAAGTGTGGTCAGGTGGTGGCCACTTCAAACAACGAAGAGACGCCCCACGTTAATGCTGCACCGCTGAATACAGTAGGCAAATCTGAAAGGATCACAATATAAGAAACACAATTGGGAGCACCGGTATTTCTTGATTTTAGTCACCCCTGTTCGACTTAAATCATTTGGACATCCCACATCTACCGGTAAAGACAGGGTGTCGCCATCAGTTCAAACTAAGTGTCAGAATTAACACGTTTCATAGGGTGGTCTTCTAGACTTGCATGAGTCATTCGTTTCCCGTTTGTAACAAGCTGCTCTGACATACATCAATATCCGACTTCAACAGATGTTGCCCCATTTATTGGTTTCACAGCACCGTATTACCTCACGTAACCTCCCGTTTACTCCTCTGGCTTTTCTTACGTGAACCCGATGACGAAACTTTGTTCGATGTTTGAACACTTCGATAAAACAACCAACTTCCTGTGTTATAATGACTGCATTTAACTTCGAAGACTACAACGATTTTTGTCACGGCGTTCCACAAACCTAACTATCCAAGTTACGATAATAGGGATATAAGTTGTATTGTATTGTTGTATTAGTTGTTATTCCATGAATTACTGCCACAAGTATCTTCGAGATACGACTGTTGTGCGGTCAGATATTTGACAGTTCATTTTAGACCAGTCTAACTTGTGGTGCCAGTAACGAAAACCGGACGACAATCACACGAAACTCAGAGGAATGGACAAAAGAACAGGTAAACGCATTGGTCACATGAGTAGTGCGTACCAATCAGCGCGTGCGCACTGTATCTTATCCCCGATATGACTTCATATACACGAGAAACAGTTTTGTTGGCATTAGAGGGGACGATAAGCTGAGGGAAGTAAATTACCCATAAAAGTAGCTCCTGGAGGGTCATCAGGAGCACTGGATTTCAAACCAACTATTCAGATGACGATTCACCTCAGTGTTAGGAACTCATTGTTTCAATCCCTTGTACAAGAATTTCAAGTAGTGCTGAGCCACATGGTTTGAATGTTACCTGTGTACAGTACTCACTGGCAGTGACCTATCTGGTGTCCTTTTACTGATTAATTCATTACTTGGATTTTCCGGGGTCACGATGGACAGAAAATACTACATGAACATCCTATGGAAGTTCGGTTTCCCAAAACATGGTGTCTAACGGAAAAGTAAGTAACAGCTGTGCTCGATCGGCATGAAAACGTTCCGAACGCCAGTCTGTGTCGAACCGAATATGAAGGAAAGTATGTTTCCGATGAAGTCACAATCAAACGCTTCACACGAGGAGCTTTGAATATACCTCAACTGAGTTCACACACAAATCCATTCTGAGCGGGAATTTTTTGAATTGTCCGAAAGCTGCTGTTTGGACCGATGCTCGGTGGGCTACCATTCATCCTACTGCGCCTGAGAATGAAACTCGCTCTGCCATAAAAAATAACAAACCGAAGATTGGAGTGCCTCAACAAAGACGACGTGCTATCACTGACATTGAGGTAGAGAGCAATCATTTACTGGTGTAGCGGTCATTTTTCCGGTGGTGGATCTTCTTAACACTCAACCATTAAAAACCTAGAGATATGCTATGATTGCTCCTATATGCGAATAAGCACGCAGCTGAACGAGCTATTCAACTTTCAAACCGTACTTAGTACCAATGAGATGGAATAAATTGCGTGCTATGCGAAATCTACTCGGGCCGAAAAGCGTTATCCTGAGGTTTCAAGTACCTCAACGTCTTGATCACTGTGAGTTGCCTTCGTTAGCAGCAGAATAATCGGAACTACAAAGGACAGAACGCTGACAACACATCGACTGATACCGGTCAACCTATCTTTTTTCTGTCTCTTGTGATTCCTATAATTTTGCTCTTGACGGTCAACCAGGGTGATCGAACCCATGTTAAAATACTGCAGTTAGCGTTATCTTTGAACCAATAACCAACTCAACTAGGGACTGAAAGTCCGTCTTAACCTTCAAATATGAAAACGGATGGATCCTCTTTATAAGGCGACAAGTTGTATCAGCCGTGGTATAAATCGTCAGCATTTCTCTATATACTTGTACGAAATAAAGTGAAACCTGAACATTCCATACGCTCCTCGTCGATACCATTGTGGAAAGCGCACTCCAGATGAGCGTGGCGGTAAAGAAATAACTGCAAGTGAGCTGCAGTTTGTAGGGGAACAGAAGCCAAACGAGTAAGCTACCAGGTAAAATACTGAAGAGTGCGCTCGTTTTCTTTAGCCCTCAAACCACATGGAGTTCACCGAGATTTGTGATGGAGTCACTCGTCCCAGTAGTCACTACGAACGACGAAATCCCATTTCGCTCGAACTATAGCTATCAATCACTTTTTAATACGATGACCCGTCCCAGCCTGTGGGCACGCATATAAGGTTTCCATTCGGATGCAGTGGTGGGTGCCGACCGACATTACACGTTTTTACCACTCACTACCCCCCAGGCTTGGCGGTAAATGAAATCCGCGCTCTCGGAAACTATGCCAGGGCCTTACCCCTGGTAACTCAGTAAGGTGGATCAAATTTTGTCACAAAATAAATCCCATTGCCGGAACTAGGTCGTCAGGTGATTACCAACTTTCGAGCCGTTTCAATCCCAAACATTTGCTTGTAACACTGGGCACACGAGCATCATTTACCTACTAGAACGTGAAGGGCAGCAAAACGGGACGGCGGCAAGTAACAAGCGGGTACAATGGCAACGTCAGATGCAATTCCAAATTCGATGAGGCTGCAGAGCTGACGATAAAAGATCCTTGTAAAGGACATAGTTCACAAGGCTGTTCCTGTTGACGAAACGCAATCCCTACTTGATAGATTAATATTTAATTTTAACATAAGATGGGTTCTTCGCAAGTTCCCCGATGGTGGACCATTCCTACAAAGGTCTCCTATAAAATGGACTGCCTTATTAATAAAAATAATGGTGCCAAAGTAAGCCTCGCTCGACTTCCTCTTTAATTCACACAACAATAATTGTTGCCTCTTTAATCTGCTAAACTAGTTCACTCTCTGTTCCGCCGGAAGTTGCTTCGAGATCAGAATACATAAACCGAATGTGCGTTCGCTTTCCAGAGCAAGCCTTTGGTTTAAGGCTCGTTATGTTGACATTTCTGACCTAAAACTAAGTCCTAATTCACAACCAGCTTAACAATCTAACTAGACCGAGGGAAACGCGAATCAAAGACTCACTTGTATTATGCACACCTACAGCAGACCTGTAACGCGGTGTTAACGTTATTATCGAAGTTTTGTGGGAGTACCGACAGTCTAAGTATCTGTCCTATGTGGGGCGGTGACTTCTGGTGAGATAACAGTCACACAATCGCCGGAAGTACTATTTCATAGTCAGAATCAGCCTGTGATTCATTTCACTGCCTAGGTTTTCGCATATCCTTCTTAGGAACCAAGTCAGATCAGACAATAATATTATTTACAGGAAGTGGCCCAAAAACCAACGTCGCGATAAAATCATGCCAACATTGACGGAGTTTTTCTGAGCTATTCTAACCATTACACTTAGGATACAAACGAACTCAGTATACTCAGTGTCATTCCTGTCTCTATCCGATGGCATTAAACAATTCCTTTGGAGAAACAAGCATTTGACTAGTATTCAATTCGAAGAGCTTATTGCAATGTAGAAACCCGTAGTCCCTACTGAGCAACTGGTGGCCTACATTACATTGCAACCATTTTCTTCAAATCCCTTATTTCATTTACTAAAGATTTTTTTATCCCTGTTCGGTGCCGCAATAATCTAGATCATCAAATTTACGACACCCGCAATTGATTAACTTAGGCTGTGAATACGTGCAATGCTCCGAAATGGATCCCATATTTAGTATCTGATCGGGAACTGACCGAGATAAGTTTCGCGTTGCTATCCTGAATCCCATATTTTTGGAGCAGATACACAGGTTATTAGCGAATCTATGGAAAACCGAGTGGTGTGAACAATGGAGCATTCTTAGGCACGTTATTTCATACGCAATTGGGATCTTTCCGACTGCGCGTACAGAAGTTGCTTGGATAGTCTTTGTTCCCTAATTAACATAAGCTACAATACAATACGACAAAACTCTGATTACGGTAAATAAAAGGACTCCAGGGAGTTCGCCGTTAAAAGAGACGATAGCAATATGCATCTGTCGAATACTCAGACCACCAGAGAGTGGGTGGCAAATAAATGCAGCACACTGCCATGAACTTTTAAGCCAAAGATTGGGAGCGTTCAAAAAGAGCCAACTTTCCCAGTCGCGTGACCTTCCTTCACTTAGTGCTTGAAGTGCACGTTTTCCACATGACGCCCTATCATTTGAAGAAATAAAAACCAACCGAACACAAATTCGCTCATGCTTGTGAATCAAGTAGAGAAAAGAATGGATAAAACCGGTCGCAGCAGCCACAGCTAGGGAGGAAATAATGATAAGGATTGAGGCTAGACTTCGTATGAATAATTCACAAAAAGGAACGTGTCAAACGAAGGCTCGACACACTTCAGCCTAGACCTTTGTAACATGCTATGGGTATCGGGTGATTTTAAACCACCCTAACATTTTGCCGAACATATACCCCATGTTTCAGAAACACTCGACCACGAACCATCCGCACCACGTGTTTAAAACCCAAGCTGTCCTGGCAACGATAAGTGTACTGTCAAGTAATTTAGAACGCCTATTGAAAGGCAGCGTTGACCAGCTAGCGATGTGTCACCGTAGATTTCATGCATAAAGGATGACTTGTGCTGGTTGACGAGACCATTTAAGGCACTGGTTCACTCAAGCACGATGACAATCCAATGGAACTGTTTGCATAGATTAGTTAAAGATGATGATGCTGGATAAGAAAAGCAACCACGCTAGCGCAAAGCCCCATTGGTCAGATGAATGCATGCTTCAGCAGGAAGAGATAAAGAATCACTGGAGTGACGACTGCAGGTAACACAGGTCAGGGACATCTACGGGAACTTTGTGCGCGAAGCGGGTTTGAGGAGGTTTATTCACAACGTCTTTACAAAAGGAAATAAATCGTCCGCGTAGTCGAGTAAAAACTGAAAGAACTGAAGCTCGCTCGCGGGTTTATTTCCATAGTTTCTTGATTGATACGTTCTTGTCTGAATCCTTTTGCATAACCTGACAAAGGGGAGAAAAACAACGACGAGATTACATCTAGGTAGCACAGACGAGCCAAAATGGATCGCGACATGTTGTGGTCAGCAAACAAAAGCACTGTGGACAACGATGAAAAAAGTTCGGGGCAGGACACGTGGCACTTTTTGTTGTTCACAGAAGTATTTTACATGGGGAATTGGTTAAAAACACGAAACAACTAGTGGGAAATGAAGAAATTACTCCACTAAGCAGAAACAAAAGGGATGTAAAGCACGTGGAGAGTCATGGAGCTCTGGACAGGGGGACGTTAATCCTAGTCTTGAAAATGTAAATATTACCAGATGCTGGAATAACAAACGGGAGAATGAAGTCACAACTTCATTCAGGGGAAGATGAAAATAGTTCTGTCCTGCAATTGGGAACTGAAACTTGATACGGATGAAGCTAAATCGGTAGTAAACTCGACAAAATAGTATTGAAGGCGATAGCTTTGAAGCAAGACCACCATTGGCTGTATGACATATCCAAGTCTGTCAGGGTTACTAACACTTCGTTTGTCTCGTTCAGGAGTCCCCGATTAGGGAGACGACAGTTACCAACGCGACTGAGTTGGCTGGTAAGGGCTTCCGTGCCTCATGACGACGTCATGGACTAACCGACCCTAGGTCGTCTTAATCCATGGCTGGACGAATATGACACACTGAGGCAAACGGCCCTCTGGTTATACCTTGTACGAAGTACACCTATGATCTGTATGCAGCAGCCAAGGCTCTGATCCATAAAGTAGAACAGTCGAATTGCATGAGCGTACACTTAACACTTGACCGCCAAGCTGAGGTCACGTCCGTGCCACAAACGTCGAAGGCTGACAAACGCTGTCCTGCTCTTCCCAAATCGGAAAGTGCTTCTATCTCTCACGGATCCGCCAGGACTTGTGCAGCTGTCCAGCCGGATATAAGGTCGATTCATCAGCAAGCATAAGGTTTGAGCTTGGTGAGTCCAGAAAGTTGAGATGGAGGAAGCGATACTCTGGGAATATGCTTAAACCATTCCAGCTGACACGCCCAACGGGTAACAGACTTATAGTCAGCGAAGCAATCACCGACAACAACGACTAGCTTAGCTCTAGTTGGGATGAAGGAAAATTTAACTAACCACCTGAAGTTGTCTAACATTTGAATTTATCTGGGCGGAAAACGTCCCAACCAACTGGAATGAGTCGACAGTGGGGCCTCCTTTCAAAAAAGAGTACTCAGTGAGTGTCAGAGCAACGGCATGCGTACAGGCGCCCGAGAAACTTGACGTTTCTTGACGTCGAGTTCGTTCGATTCTGCCGATCGGCCGGTTTTTTCAAGGCGCTTGTGCAACAAGGTATGTCTCAGAAGTTCGTGAACATCACGCGCTGTCTGTATTCGCATACCTGTAGTAAAGTGAGTGTACGGAGGGCTCTTCAAAATGTTATCTACAGACAGGGGTGTTCGAGCATCTACAGTCTCCATTTTCGTGTAATTTCATAGTTTCTGAGACCTTACCAAACCGGAACATGAAGATGGCCTTTGAAAAGAAGCAAAAACAATACTAGAAAAGCTGACCGAGGGCATTCAGTCCTGCCACATGTGCTTCACGCCCACAAAACTCACACACATGCCGCAGGAAGTACAATTTTTGGACACGCCTTTGTGAAATCAAAGAGTGATACTGGATGTTATGAGACGCTATACTTATCTTGGAAGCTTCATTAGCTTCGATGGTACCGCGACAAACGAAATCAATGAACGAATCTCAAAAGCTAGAATCAGTTTAGCCAATTTGCACCAATTGATGCATTAGAAAGGCATATCTCTGGGTCTCAAAGGGTGCGTATATTTGGACTACAGTACGGGCTGTACTGTTGTACGGCTTGGGCCACTTTGGGCAGAGGATGAGACACCGCTAATAATAATAAAACTACACAGGAGCAGTCGAGATGCTGAGATTGGATTCAAACCACGAATCTTCCGGACCACCAGTATCCCAGAACTACAACTGGAAGCAGCAAATTCTTAATTGAGTGATAAGAAAACAGGCCCCCGGTGAACCAGGATGTACTTGAATTGGAGATGGTTGAAGTGAAGGGTGTCGTTGGTGATATTCGCCTTCCAGAAAGGGTCGCACTCGAGCCTCTCTGCGCTTGACAGGACACAATAAACGATAGGAAGGCTAACCGATGCCCGTGGTGTACATTGTATCAGTTTCTATCCAGATTGCCTGAGCGTGTATTGGAGGTGTTGGCACCTCAGATATTTGTGATAGGCTGGCCATAGTCCCTCCCCGGAAACACTTTTTTGCTTTCCGCTTAAAGGCATCATAGAAATAAAGTGGAATGGTTGTATAGCGGTGGAGCACTAGTGTTCTCCAGTATTGCTGCCAATGGTGATAATAATGATGAATCACCAATTAAGAAGACAGCTTGCTCTTCCTTCTGGAGCACCTGTGTGGAATCCAGGCGGTCGTCCGTTGCAACCTCTTACTCCACTCAAGTCGGCGCGAAAAAATACCTCGGTGCTCATGGTCCACGAGATCAAACAAATGTATTAAAATTAGGTCACCTAGAGCAAGCGGGCTATTCAGAAGTAGGGTCCTAAGGATCACTAGAGCGGCATATCCGAAGCTGTGTGTGATGCCCGAACTTCCACCTGCGGCACAACCCAGTCGACCCCTTTCGAGAAACGGACCCCTGGTAAGACCATTAATGGAGACTAAGAGATCGACTCCTTCCGTTCTCAACCAACGCGACACATCAAACAATACCCAGTAATATAGAGTGTCCGCACGGACAGGGGAGCTTGGTGGATCCACAAAGCCGAGGAGAGAATACTTGAAGCACCTGCAGGTAGTTCCACCTGCTTCATTCAACAGGTCCTTGGAAGCCTCTCTGTCAGTGAAAATACGATGGACTACAGTAGCTAACAGGTATCCAACGAGTGACGTCTAGAGCACTAGGCAAAATACCTGGACGACCGACCAAATCTTCACACTCCATCAAGGGTTAAAGCGGCGCTCAGTGTACAGATGATCCACCATTGGCTTCGAGGGTGTTTTCGACTCTGTCGATCGGTCAGTGCTTTTAAACAGGATTGCCCAACAGATGTCCCAGATCTTGAAAATAATCCGACTCTTATATTCATAGTTTCTGGAATGTATTCGCCGTCATCAACATTGACGACAGTCCATGAGTAATACATACTGGCATTTAGCTGTCAAGAAGAGACTGTCACGAAGAGACTGGACCTTACCGTATTGTGGCGGTTTGTGTACCTCGGCGACCCATTGAGCTATACTGGGGGGTGCCCGCGTGACACTCACAGAGTCTCCCATACCAGGTTGGTCCATGGGTAGAGGTCTGACGAACACAGTCTCCTGGCCCTCCAGGTTGGGGGTTGGAACATGTGTGGCGACGTGTTCCGTAAAAATGGTAATGCACTTGCATTTCCAGCCCAACACCGCTGCCTTGCGGTTAGGCTTTTGAGCCAAAGGCTTTGGTTGAGGACCCTAATCGTCCTCCTGTCTAGGTGTGGGCGCCCTGGCAGTATCCCAGCCCTCGTACAACCATGACATTCACAACTAACAGTACTTTCATGCCACATCGGCCGTCGCGTGGTGCCATCAGCCGGGTCGCCTTACTTGCTGCATACAGCAGGGCGGGTAAGCGAAAACATGCTACTGCTGACGCCTCCCTTCTTACACTTTCACGTTTTCCGTCTTCCACCCTCCCCCGCCCCAATTTTAATACTTTCTCCGCAGGTCCCAGCTCTAGGACTGATCGGTTTGCCCGCCCTACATCACACTTAGCCGCAGATTGTGTACGTCCGAGTTCCGTTACATCCCTAAACACTTCGAAGTCTGTTTTCAAACCCCGAAAGCCTGTCTACTTAGCCACCTTTAATGTTCGTTCACTGAAGCAAGCAGGTCAACAGGTGGCTCTTGCTCGTACGCTGGATTCCCTCAGCATTGATGTATGTTGTCTGTCAGAAACAAGGACGCAGGACGCAAGTACCGTGATCGAACTGACTGCCCCCTCGCTCTCTTCCAGGTTCCGGCTGCGCACCTCTGGTGATGCAGAGGCCGCTGCAGCTGGATATGCTGGGGTGGGTATTGTACTGAGTGAACGAGCGGAAGCGTCTCTGCTTGATTGGATACCCGTTGATAGTCGCCTCTGTGCGGTTCGTTTGGCAACATCTGTGAGAGAATCTAGAGGAAGTGAGGTCCATCGCACCTTGTTTATTGTGTCTGCTTACGCCCCAACTGACTGTAGCTCTGAATCTGCCAAGGACAGTTTCTATGACGCTCTAGGTGCCCTTCTACAGCAGGTTAAAACCTCAGATATCGTTGTGGTTGCTGGTGATATGAACGCCCAGGTAGGTAGACTGAGCGCTGCTGAGGCCCGATTGGGTGGTCGTCTTGGTTTGGACACGAGACGCACGGACAACGGAGACCGCTTACTTCAGATGTGTGCCGATCACAGACTGTTCCTTTGCAGTACGAATTTCCGGAACAGCGGAAATCGCTTGACAACGTGGTGCCCACCAACAAACCAGCGACGAACCCAAATAGACCACATCGCCGTGAGTTATCGGTGGCGAGGGTCGATCACCGCTTGCCGCTCCTTCTGGAACACCAGCGTGGACTCCGACCATGCACTTGTACGCTGCTGCTTTTCATTGCGCTTTTCAGGTGTACGCAAAACGCGCACACCTCGCTTAGCCATTGAGAAGCTAGTGGATCCAGAAGTCAAACGAAATTATCAAAACCAACTCGTCGAATGCCTGCCGGACGGTACGGTGTCGGATATAAACGGCCACTGGGAAAAGATATCCAAAGCGCTACTCAAGGTTGGAACGTCTGTTTGCGGTACAACCCAGCCAACCTCTTTCAAACACTGGATCTCTGATAGGACCGTGTCTTTGCTGGAGACCCGGCGACAGATTCCCCCTGGCCGCCACCACAACTCCACCCGACGCATCATCCGACGCCAAGTGAAACTGAGTGTCCGTGCAGACCGAGAAGCTTGGTGGACCCGAAAGGCCCAAGAAATGGAAGATGCAAAGAATGCTGGAAATGTGCGCAGGCTGTTCCATTTGATTCGTTCGACTGGTCCTCGAAAACCTCTTGTCAGCGAAACAATCAGAGACCAAAATGGCTCCCTGATATGCAATAAAGCAGAACGTCTGGACCGCTGGGCACAGTACTTTGAACAGCAATTCAGCTGGCCACCTGCTACCTCCAATCCAGAATCCTGGCCTTCAACAGAAAGCTGGACCGTAAATATGGAGTCGCCTTCGGTCTCAGAAGTGTCCGAGTGTATTTCTCTACTCAAGCGTCATCGTGCTGCTGGTCCTGACGACCTTCCACCTGCTCTTTTCAAGGATGGCGGTGGGCTCCTCAGCCAGTGCCTGTCTAGACTATTTGGGTCTATCTGGGAGAAAGAGACCGTCCCAGACAACTGGGGTGAATCGATAGTAGTGCCCATTTTCAAAAAGGGTACTCGCAGTGAATGTAGCAACCACAGAGGTGTTAGTTTGACTCCTGTTGTGACAAGGCTTCTGGCGTCATTGATTCTTCGTCGTCTTACGATGGCACGCGAAACCTTGACTCGTGAGAATCAAGCGGGATTTCGACCGGGTAGAGGCTGCATTGACCACATCTTCACACTCCGTCAGGTGTTAGAGCAACGCCACATGTACAGACGACCCACAATCTTGGTGTTCCTTGACTTCAAGGGTGCGTTTGATTCTGTCGATCGGTCAGTGCTGTTAAATATACTTGCTCAACAGGGTATGCCCCAGAAGTTTGTAAACATAATCCGATCCCTATATTCACATACTTCTGGGCGGGTGAGAGTGTATGGCGAGCTCTCCAAAAGCTTCCCTACAAAAAGTGGTGTCAGACAAGGATGTCCACTCTCTCCATTCTTGTTCAACTTCGTCATTGATGAAATAATGAGGCGAACGCTGGAAGGTCTTCAAAACCCCGGTGTTCAAATCGTTGCTGGTGAGAGCCTTGTCGATCTGGAGTACGCAGATGATATCGCCCTCATCTTTGAAGACGAAAGTGAAGCACAAGCCCTGTTGAACAGACTGACCACCATCATACCATCTTTTGGCATGCGCCTTGCACCTTCAAAGTGCAAAGTCATGCTTCAGAACGTGCAGTCTCCGGACATATCCCTTAAAATTCAAGGAGAATCACTGGAGATTGTGGAAAACTTTACATACCTCGGTAGTTGTATTAGCTCTGACGGAAGTGTGTCTGATGAAGTCAGTGCAAGAATCTCAAAGGCTCGAATCACGTTTGCTAATTTGCGTCACTTGTGGCGTCAAAAAGGCATCTCACTAGATCTTAAGGGTCGTGTGTACCAGGCTACAGTAAGGGCTGTATTGTTGTATGGGTGCGAGACATGGCCTCTACGGACAGATGATGTGAGGCGTCTCCAGGTTTTCGACCACCGATGCCTCAGAAGCGTGGCTGGTTTTGGATGGCGTCAGCGTGTTAGTCACGAGGTGATTAGAAAACGGGTATTTGGTTGTGCTGCAGGTACATCAATTGGGGAAATCATCCAGCACCACCGACTACGATGGCTCGGTCATGTACTACGCATGCCGAAACACCGTCTACCGAGGCGAGTGTTGTTCTTCGTGCCTCCTTCAGACTGGCGCAAACCGCGAGGTGGACAGCGCATGACTTGGCAGAAAGGCGTGAAAGAGATCACGAAGAGTTTGGGTGTTGTTGGTGCTGTACGCCTTCCAGGATGGGGTCCCCGTGACCCCGCCTGTGCTTGGCTGGAGACGTTGCAAGAAATGGCGGCTAATCGTTGTCAGTGGCGTTCATGCTGTCAGTTTCTTTCCAGATTGTCTGATTGAGCGGTTGGAGGTGTAGGCACCTCAGAATGCTTGACATAGGCCAGCACTAGGTCCCCTCCCTCATCCACTCTTTTTCTCTTCTTTTCACTCTAGGGCTTTTTATATATAATTATATATATATGCATATGAAACTAGACGAACTTCATGGTTGTACGGCAGTGAAGCATCAGTGTCAACACTGATGTTGCTGTCTTTGATGATGATGATGATTAGCTGTCATACATTAACGAGAGCCCTAGTAGAGAGCGACAAGAAAAGGGTAGAGACTTAGTGCGAAGAAACTCTCTGTCTATAAGAAGACCGATCAAGAACAAGATGCCTGAACGTTATGACAACATTAAAATAAACACACCTGGGCATCATGTGGAATTAGGCACTACCAGCAGGATTGGCACAGCGCCCTTTGCAAACCTCACCCGACATAAGATCAGATCAACCAGCTGTAACACCCTTTTGGTGCCTAGCTGCCATGCCACCCAAAGGAAGCACGAGGGCTGAGATAGTGTCAGGTCGCCCAAACTTAGACAGGGAAAGTCGAGATGCAGAGATTGGGTTCGAACCACGGACCTTCAGGTCAGTAATTTCGCGCTCTAACCACTTGAGCCATCTCGCCCCCACCCGACATAAGACTACTGCATAATGAAAGCGAACCCTAGCTAGGCAATCCAGCTACGAATTAACAGCAGATGCTCTATGCGCTGCGAGCAGGATCCCGTTGCACTCAGTCTGATTGCGGCCGCTTTCGTTTCACGCTGGCATGTCGTACTCTGTTCGCCGTGAACCTTTTCTCGACGATCGGTTGCCACATGACTCTTTTATTCAGCTACAACACCCCTTCGGTGCATACCTGCCATGCCAACCGAAGGGTGCATTAGGGCTGGGGTGCTGCCAGGTTACCCGAGCGGAGCAGTTGAGACTGTGTTCGAACCACGAACCTTTCGGGCAGTAAGTTTGGGCCTTAACCAATGAGCTAACTCAAGCTCAACACGACTCTTCATATTTAGTGAAATCCGCCTCTGATGCCACAAGCTGGCCAACATTGTCCATGTGTTTTTTATCCACACATTAAATTCGCCTACTATAGCACGCACGCCGCCTATGCAGCTGTTGGGGTATCATCATCATCAGCTGTAAGAAACCGTGTACTTGTCGTACAGTGATTGTAGCTGCCAAGTTTCGTCCGCCGATGATTTGGGGAGGTGAGGTAGGTAGCTGCGCATTGGAGGCGCGAGCTGCGTAAATGCACCACTGTCAATGGGCTGTTAAGTCGGGGAATTGGGAAGGGGGCTATGCATTGAAGGCAATAGCTTGATGCATGAGCGCCACTGAGGGCGCGATTGGGCCATGTCTGACAATGTCTCTAACCATTGATGTGGCCCGTCTCGGGGTCCCCATCCAGGAAGACGGCAGTGACCAGCGCAGCTGAGTTTGCTGGTAATGGCTTTTATACTTCGCTGCCAAGTCATTGTTTGACCGCCTCTGGCTCGTTTCCACCCTTCACGTGGTTGTGCGAAAAGAACCCTCGAGGAAGTCGGTCGACTGGCATGCGCAGCACGTGGCCAAGCCAGCGCAACCTATGCAGTGTGATCAGTTCATCTATCGAGGGTGAGTTATTTCTCCCGAATACCATTCGACGTACTTCAGCATTGCTGATCCGGTGTTCCCACCAGATTCGGGCAATGCTGCGGAGACATCGGTGGTCAAACACTGAAAGTTTTTTCATGTCCTCGGCGGGCTGCTCGGGCCTTCCCAATTCGGATGGAAATATCATCTTTCGCGAGACCACCGGGACTGATACAGCTGCCCAGGTAGACAAATTTGTCTACTACCTCAATCGGTTCACCCGCAAGCAAGAGGCTAGGGTTCGGGCCCACCCAGTCTTGCACTAGCACTTTGCAGGTGTGAAGCGCATGCCGAACCGTGAGGCGGAATTAGTTAGATTATTTAATATTCTTTGCATTACCACGGGTCAGATCCAAGAAGAGCTATGTCGTCTGCATACTGATATCTGTGAGCGGACGCCCTGGGAGCACTTCGACTCCACAGGCATTAGAGGCTGATAGTGAGTCTTCCATGATCGCATCAATGACGAAGTTGAACAGGAAAGGTGAAAGAGGACAGCCCTGTCTGACACCACTTGATGTGGTGAACTCAGGCGAGCTTCCCGTAGACCTTCACACGGCCGCGGAGTTGGCGTACAACGCCTTAAGGAGGGTCAAGAATTTATGGGACACCTTTGCTCCACAGACACTGCCATAGTGCCTGGCGGTCTACAGAGTCAAAGGCACAGATCGAGAACACAACCATTGTTGGTTGCTGGAAGCAGTGTCGCTGCTCAAGAATCTGTCGGAGGGTGAAGATATGATCGATGCATCCTCTTGCAGGACGGAACCCAGCTTGGTTTTCACGGATTTGTCTCTCTCTGTGTTCAGTCAACCTTCGAAGGATAAGACCAGAGAGTACCTTCGATGCCACAGCTAACAGGCTGATGCCACGGTGGTTTTCGCACAGCGTCCGCGTACCCTTTTTGAAGATTGGGATAACTGTCGACATGCCCCATTCTGCAGGCACTCTTCGTTCCATATAGCAACAAGCTTTGTCAGATGGGTCACCAGGGATTCTCCGCCTTCTTTGAAGAGGGCTGGATAGAGACCGTCCGGTCCTGGTGCCTTCTCACGTTTTAGTACGGATATTTCGTACTTTATTTCCTCTTCCGAAGGGCGATCAAGGTTTACATTCCACTCGCCTGTATGCATTATCTCCACAGGCTGTGTTGCAGCAGAAGGCCAGCTAAACTGTTCTTCGAAGTGTTCGGCCCATCTTTCCAGTCGACGTTTTTGGGAGTGAATTAATGAGCCGTCTTTTTCACTTATCGTTTCGCTGACCGTTGCTTTCCTGGGACCAGTCGATCGTATCAGTTGATATAGGGCACGGCTGTTTCCCTAGCAAAAGCCTTCTCCATCTCTCGAGCTTTCGATTTCCACCAGAGCTCTCGGTCTTTCCTTAGGCTCTTCACTATTTGGCGTTTAAGGGGCGTGCGCCGTCGTACGCGTTGCCTGCTGGTATGGATTTCCGGGCATCAATCATGGATAGCGACCTCGCCGATATCCAGTGGTTTTGTGGTCGAATCGGGGAGGTTGGACAGACAGCACTGAACGCCGCTAACATGGCTCTTTCACATTTTGCCATGCTTCATCTACATTCGCACTGCCAGTGCATGTGGAGAGTTGTTGGGCTAGCTCAGATCGGTACTGTTGAGCTATGGTCGATCTTCGAAGATAGTGGATTGGCATGCTTCTTGCTAGTTTGCGAGGGCCTGAAGGGAAGCGAACTGTCAGGCGTGCACGCACCATGGCGTGATCGGAATCAAGTGGAGTGCCCCAAAAGGAACGGCAGTCTTGAATTGTGGCTCTCCACCGGTAGCTGATGGCCACGTGGTCCAACTGGGTCCACGGTTGATTTGCAGTTGGTGGCCGCCAGGTTACGCGATGCGAACGCTTATGTTGAAAGTTCGTACTTGCCAGAAACAGTTCATGGTCAGCACACAACTGAAGGAGATCTCCGTTGTCTGTGCGGCGAGCATCGACTCCGAATCGACCGCCCAAATGTGATTCCAAGGAGCTCAGACGACCCACTTGAGCATTCAGATCGCCTGCAAGGATCACAATATCAGTGCTTTTTGCCTGACGAATGAGCCCGGATAGTTCTCGATAAAGGTATCCTTCTCAACATCAGAACTGCAGTCCGTTGGGGCATAAGCCGACACTACAAACAGGCAGCGCTTTTTATGCCGAGAGGCATTGAGCTTGATTGAACTGGATCCGGACGGCGCAAAGCCGACTGTTCACTGGGATCCAATCAGAGCGCGTTCAGCTCTGGGGCTGAGTGCAACTCCCACGCCATATAGTCCACGAGTCATCGCTTCTGGGTCACCGGACACACGGAGGGAGAAATGTGAAAGAGCTGAGTTCATCCTTGGCGTTCTGAGATGCATAACCACGCTTGGGTCTTGTATGCGTGTTTCGGAGACACAGCATACATCAATTTTAAGGGAGTATAAAGTTTCAGCAAGCTCTGCCTGTTTGCCAATTTGACATAGAGTACGGACGTTAAAAGCTCCTATATAGAAAGGATCTCGTGGATTTAGAAGGGTGTTATTTTGTTTACTGTTAATAGGCAGCAAGGGCATGGGGCCTTTCGGTCAGATAACTGACAGTCAAGTGACCCAGTGACGTTTGCTTGTGTGGTGGGAAGGGGTTGGGGAGGGACATCGGTGGACACAGAACTGCGCGGGCAAATGATACTTCCCGGTTGCCCAGGCCGAAGAAGGGGGTTTGGTTGAGGTACCCCACCTTGAGCCTTTGACTCAAAGTCTGACCCACAAGGCAGTGGGAGGATGTAGGGTTTTGGGGACCCTGCCCCTAGCCTCTGACTTAAAAGTCTGACCCACGAGGCAGTGGACAGTAGGGTTTTCTTTGGGGACCCTGCCCGGAGCCGATGACTCAATAGTCTGACCTGCTCGGCTGCAGGGGTTGGCCTAACCCGAGGGCGCAGGGAATAAGGCATTACTGTCTCATTCCTGATGCGCGCACAGCAGGGGCCTTTTGAGCAGCACCGGACTCTTTGGTTTTAAAAGTATTTCGACCGTAGTGGATAATGCGCCGGCGGTCACGGTCAACCGTTGGGCGATCGGAGTGTGCGGTTTTTAGGGCCGACCTTTTCTAACCCGTCCTTCCTCGGGGGAAGGCAGCATCGCTGCTTCCATAAATATGGACATGCTGGTCACCTGGGGGAAACACCTTACTGCCTTCACACTCCTGTCGCAGAGGACAGTACGACTTTTGTTGCTGTTGGGGTAAGTCGATAAACAAACTCAAGCGTGAGAGGTTTTTGTTCCTAGAACCACCTGGCGCAGCTCAGCATTGCTGATTCCAGGTGCTCACCGAAGCAGACACAGAAGTTTCATGCAGCGCTTTAATAACAAAGTTGACGAGGAATGGTGATAGGGATCAGTCTTGTCTTACGCCACTGGACTGGTGGTGAACTCAGACGAAAGCTTTCTGTTTACCTGTACGAACCCACATGAATTCGCATTGCTCTCATTAAGGATGTGAATTTAGAAACGACGCGTTTGATCGGCTTACAACGTTTTCGGACGATCGATCAAATCAAGGGCAGCTTTCTGGTCACGAAAAATTACCATCGTTCGGATGTTCAAGAAGTTGTCTCAAGGTAAAGATATGGTTGATGTACCCTCAGGCAGGGCAAAAGCCAGCTTCATTCTCACGAACTTGTGTCCTGGCAATCGTCCAACCTGTGCAAAATAACGCCAGAGAGCAGCTTGGATGGCACGGCTACCTAGATGATGAGCGATGACTTTTTCACGACGTTCTATTGCCCTGTTTTTGAAAACAGGGATCAGGACGCTCCACCTCGCCAGTATTTTTTCGTTCCAGCTCTCCTGTACCATGGTTGTTGGACTGTTCACCACGGCTTTACCACCTAATGTCTTACTGCGTTGGAGGACTGATAATTCGTTGGATTTCGGCTGTTGACGGTGGACTGTCATGTTCCTTTCAGGCTCGGTGTAATCATCGTTTACCATGACTAATAATGTTTTCCGTGTTTTCTCCGGAATAGGGTAAACAGGAAGGCGAATGAGACAAGGAAAATTGGTATCAAAGAGTTACAAGTCTAGGCGTTGTTGGAGCTATTTGTCTTCCAGGAGAGGCTCTGGTAACCCTCTAGGCACCTGGCTGGAGTCACGGAACAGTGGCGTTCGTGGTGTTAGTTTCTTTCCAGATTGTTCAACAAAGCGTTTGGAAGTGCATGTGTCTTCAGGATGCCTTCGGTAGGCTATTACCAGATCCTTTGCCCGATAACAGTGCCTGTCTCCGAGGACGGACAATAAACTAAACCAGGACTCTCAAACTGAATACCGATCACCAACCGCGTAGTGTTTCGCTGGGGGAAGGATTTGAGTACACACTCTAACTATAACTTAAGATGAATAAAAAACGATGAGACTCTGGTTTGCAAAAGACAGAATAAACTTACTTTAGCCACAGCTAGCTCAAAATCCTCCTGTGTGACATGCACTCGTCGTTCTCGAAGAGCGTACATTCCAGCTTCTGTACAAACGCCTTTGACCTCTGCTCCACTTGCACCAGGCATTGACTCGGCAAGTTTTCGCAAGTCGATATCTCGAGTAAGATTCATTTTTCGGGAATGGATTTTTAAAATATCTAGACGAGCTTCTTCATTCGGAGCAGGAAACTCTATCTTGCGATCAATTCGTCCGGGTCGCAGTAGAGCAGAATCCAGAATGTCGATTCGATTGGTCGCCATAATAACCTATAGAATGAAACAGTGAGAGCCAGTTCTTACCTTGATATTTTGTTTTGGTTCAAAGCCGTCTAACTGGTTTAATAGCTCTAACATTGTACGCTGGACTTCACTGTCCCCTCCAGAGCTGCTCTCCACACGTGTGGACCCAATTGAGTCAACTTCATCCATGAATATTATTGAGGGTGCATGCTCGCGGGCCATAACAAACAATTCGCGAACCATTCGCGCTCCTTCTCCAATGAATTTCTGGACCAGTTCGGACCCACTAAAAAGATCAAACAAATAGCTACGACTCACCTGACTCTGATGAACGTGCATTCAGTGTGATGTGCAACGGCCCTAGCAAGTAGAGTCTTGCCGGTACCTGGGGGTCCATAAAGCAACACTCCCTTGGGCTGTGCAATGCCTAGGGCTTCGAACAGTTCTGGATGTTTCACCGGGAGCTCTATAACCTCCTTGATTTCTTTGATTTGCTTATCTAGCCCACCAATCATTTCGTAAGTGGAGTCCGGGACTTTTTCGACCATCATAAGTGAAACCAAGGGATCGATTTTGCTAGGAAGGATCTTGTGCAATGTATAACTTTCGTTTCTTAAAGCAACGCGACAGTTGGGCGATATCTGAGAGATATCAATGTTTTTGTCGATATCCACGACGAATTTTCCCTCGGGTTGAACTTTAACCAATACCTTCTTTTTGTCCATTGCTTTAACGACCTCCCCAACATATGAACCAAGCTCTTGTAGAAGCTGGAGTTCTTCTCTAAGCATCCGAACTGAGGACATTAGACTACAAGAGAAACAAACCTTTGGCATTCAACTCATTTCTTTGAGCTTCGAGTCGCCGTAAGTTTTGGAGTTTTTCAGTAACAATGAACTGGTGCTCATCAATCTTATTCATATAGTAATTTTTTATCCCATCTGTAGTTGCAGCGGGTAACTCGGCGACTTCCTTCTCGAGTTCCCTCTTGTATTTCCGGGATGGGTCACCAGCTTTATACTTTGGCGAGCGCGCGGGCAGAGTTTCCACATCCTGAAGAGGAAAACGAAGAAGTTATCGAGAAAATATGCGTATCTGACAGAAAAGTACGTTAAACATAGCAAACCAGGGGGAGAAAAAAATGCTTAGTCATGACTCACGATAGCAGCCATTGGGTAGGGAAATAATTCGGATTGCGCGCTCTTCGTTCGTAGGCAATAGATCGAATTTCAAAATCGGAGTAACCTCCAGCAAGGGCCAAGGGATTCAATGGGTTCGACAGGTATATACGCTAGTAGGAAGTCCGGGGCCTACAGATCGAATAGGTTTTTTCGAATCCTTACTCACACTAACGGTGAGTAGCTGAAAAAGGGGGAAATTGCTTCATTATTTTTGTTGCGTTCAATGAAAAAATGGGATTAAATGTATATCTACCTTGTGTTAATTAGCAAGCGGAAAGAGGATATTGAAAGAGGACACAGATCCGCGCATCAGGATCGCGTTCGAAGCTACATAGTCGCTCGATATTCACGTAGTGTTTGTGTGAAACTGATACGCTTAATCCCAGCCGGATCATAGCCTAGAATGAATATATGGAATCACGAAATTCTTATCCCCCGTTTTCCCATACATCAACTTCTTGAAAGAGAGTTGGATGTCTTCAGAAGCCGACATCCCAACTTTGTTTATGAACTCTGGTTTATTCTATGTCTCCTGGGATGAGATCAGCTGCGCTTTGGTCTCACCTATTGCTCGCACTCCTCTTGGAAAGGAGACAAAGCTTTTTCTCTTTAATTCCCTCCAGCCAGTACTTGACGTGACCCACTAAAACCCTCACGAATGCTACCCTTTTGAGACACAGAGCACTGAATGAAGTATATTAAAAAAATTCATTTCTTTAGTGGGCTCCCCGAAAATAATTTACGGGCCACATAGCTGTTGTTGATTGACTTTTATCTAGATGAGGGGCAAACAAACATTATACTTTAGGCGGAAACCTTGATCATGGACGCGCGTAAATACTCCATGTTTGTGGCACAGTGTAATGGATATTCTCGTTGGATAACCACAATATCCAGTTCTATTTATTTGCACCGGATATAACGTAGCCAAAGCAACTGCTACATTTTAATAATAATAATCTTATTAATGTTTTTCCCAAGTTGTGGGAGGTATGCCGTCAGGCATAATCATAAGGTTACAGTTGGAATAAAGGCATGACTGGCCGGGACTGTGAGTACAGGGGGATTTGGGAAAAGGAACAGCGTCATAGGTGGTGAGCTTTATTCAATGTAGACGTGGTCATCACTAAACCGGCACGAGCAGGGAAGCTCTTTTTTAGAGAGAACATCGAGAAGATCAGATCGTTAGGATTTAAAGGTGGCGGGCAAAAACAAAAAGAAGGAGGGCAAAACAGGAGGCTTCCTCTCTCTTGTAGGAGCCTCAGGTGGGGGCAATTTCAGGAGCAAGTACATAAGTTGAGTTCGTAGAACTCATAAGCTGCCAGAGGTTAGTAGGTTTGGGCAGTAGATGCCGGACCATCATACCCCTGGCTCTTGTTTGCCTGTCTCATGACCAGAGTTGACCGTAAATTCCGCCGCTACATTAAAAAGAGGGTAAGTTTGACAGCACCAAACAAGTGCCCACCAGCCTGTGGTGTAAATATGCATCATCCCGTCCTTCCTACACAGCATTATGAAAAGTTACTCATAAAACACACATCATTTTGCTGAATTTTCTTTTCCCAGAAAACAAACTTTGGCTTCATAGTCTCGGAAACCCTTTGCCCATTACAGACAATCGCCCCTTTATTAGATGACCGCACATTTTTTCAATAAGCAACTTACTTGAGGTATGTATAAGCGGGAAAACTGAATGTCTGAAACCACTGCTTTCACAGATGTTCAACATTCGATTCCTCGACAGTAAAGGCATTGCGTTGTTGCGTGCGCTGGAAGGTGAAGTTATCGAAAGCTGAGTCGCATGGTGACCACAGAAGACTGCAGAACGCAACTTCTACTTGATCATTTACCAGGACAAGATCTTTCCACTCCATGAGTAATACTGCTAAAAATCAGCGCGTCCCCAAGGTTGCTATGGGTACCCCACCGTCGATGTGATCGATGCATAAGCAATTTCTAAGGAGGCTATTGTCACCGTATTCCTTAGTGACGATCCAATAATGCCGTACTCGCCACACGAACTATTTAAACTAGAGTTTGCCTGGGGGAATCTTTAGCACTTCTACTTTTCCCAAGTGTCTGACAGCTGAACTTATCTGCCTGCGGTTTTTAACAACGAGTTGGTGCCGGCCAAATAACCGATTTCTTCTTTTGGTAGTATGCATGATTCGCTTTGTGCTGCTTACCTACCTCTGTCTCCAGAATCGCCCCCGCCCTTGAAAATGGACATTCTCGCAGCAGGGAGTTAGTGAAACAGGTGTATCATTTTCGGGTAGTGGCTAGCGTTTAGTGTACCATAGAGGGATTGCAAGCGTAGAGGATGTATGCCTAGTAACCGGCAAGATATTGTATTATTAAGTGGAGCCTCCCCACTTGCTAGGGGGACTACGAAGACCGCCCAATAACCTACGCCGGAGTCCATTTTATCCGTAGATGACGTGAAAACTACGGTTTGGTCTAAAGGGTTGCATGATATCCTCTATATTTTCTGCCCCAGACTGCATGAAACTAACAAAATAGAACAGCCCGGTTGCTGTCAGTACACCTTTGAAACAAGTACCAGAAACCAGGTGAATTGCCTAACTGAAGCGAACTCGAAAACGACCAGCCATCCGCTCAATCATGGCCAAGAGTCTTCAAGATTTTCTTCAACGAGGAAGATCGCTCCGTCTAGAAAATCCTGTTTTATCACAGTCGCACACGTGTACATTTTGTCGGTCAAATGGCCCGGGGGGAAACCCTATAAAATCCCAGATCCCAGTAATTGAACACGAGTGGAGACTAATGGGTGCGGACAGACTGGAGCGGCCTGCGCACTCAAGACTGTCCTGTTACTAAGTCCTAGCATTTATACTCACCAGAATGAACCCTTTAGCATTAACCCACAGCGGCAGCCACCCTCCCAAGTGTTCTTGTCTATAACTTACCACTTTATCTATCTCTTATGCAGACGTTCACTTCCTGCGACCACAATTCCTTTCGCTGTCTGAAGCGTAGTTGATTTGCAGAGAATGTCTAGCGCCTGCCATCATAATTGTCGTTAAGCCCGTTTCCACTGACCTGGTTGCATTTCCTTCCTCCGGCCTTGAGCTTTTGTACCCAGCCAACTTATTCCTAGTTCTTCAAGCCTGGTCCCATCCCTGAGCAACTCTGTCAGCTCTATTTAATGTCTGGTGGCTTGCTTTGACTGGATTTAACTAACCTAAGCCAAACCGAAGCCTTAGTTCCTCGCTGTTCTGAACCATTCTGCATCCCCTGAACACGCGCAGCGCATGCATATCAAATGGTGGGTCTGGAGATGCGCCATAAACGAAATACTGGTTTGGCCCCACAGCCCACTCATTCACACACACATACACACAACACTGGTGCGCTCTACTTGACAAGGCGGCTCACACCAATGCTTCGTCTTCGTTTAGCCATAGTACACAGGCTCTGAACATCTCCATTCTACTCCCATAGCCCAAAACGTAGTTGACGTTTCATTTGCCTCCGCGACTTGCCTCTTCCAGCAGCTGTTTGCCGTTTGCTTGTTCGAAATGACTGAGCTGTATTACTGGCCTGGCTTTCCCCCGACCGGATAAAATATCTGGTAGCTGGAGTTTTTTAATGCACAAGCCGCAATTATGACTGCTTGGTGACTTGTCACCCTGCAGATCTGGTAGCATGCACGAGGGATGAAAACCTCGTGTGGTGGACGGGTACGTCCTGCAGGGAGGGTCGCCCTGTTACGTTGCACCATGGTGCGTTCGTATACTCGCCACCCCTCCAGCAGCACGGGTGTATCGCCCATCGCCGGTGGTTCTGAGCCTGGCCTTTAATTCAGGAAAACCAAAAAGAGCACCGTTGCCGTTTGTCTGTAGCTGGATTGGACTTGTCCCGGTTGTCATTTGTCTCGCAACACCAAGAAATACAAGCGAATGACAGGTGTCTTTCGTTTGTCTTAATATATATATATGCATGGGGTAGCCTGAGGGTACTGTGTGAGGCTCACGGCTAATGTCGACGTGCAAGGAGTTGCCACCTTCGTCTTAGTTGGATCACACCATCCCAAGCTCACTTCACCATCCAAACATAGCACACGTTCTATCCTCTTGTCATCTATAACGATCATATGCACAAAATGCAAATAAATTATTATTTCCTGATTACAACCAGTCACAGCTAGCATTTAATGGCTGTTCTTTTTGCTATGCACCATTCGTTTTCTGGAGTTGACAGCAGTGACTCGGCGACTGGTGATCCTTAATCTTAATCTCCTGTTAGGTTGACGCAGTAGATCTCAGTTAAGCCACGGTTCTTATCCATTTTCTGGGAGCCTGTTGCCTATCCGCTTTTTTGTCTACTGTCTACTGTCACTGCTCACATTAACCTTTCTTTGCACAACGGAGACCCTATGTCATGATTCTTTGGTAAGCTAAAAACTGCCGCCCGTTCCAACTAGTCCAACGTCTAGCCTCCCTGCTAGCTACCTCGACGACAAAGTTCTTACTATCCTAAAACTATGCACCTACTCTGGCCCAACTAGTACTTGGTTTCTAGATCAGCAAACGTATCCACCTTTCCTGGGTCCATTTAGTTTGCTGTCATCCCCTTTTAGATTTTTCCTGTTGACACCGTTGTATCATATGCCTCCTGACACTCGCAACATGCTACTGCTTTCATTCTACTTCTTCCTCGTTGCCCCTCTTCCCAAGCTTCAAACTCTACTGCAGTTGCCCAAACGCCCCGTAGGACTGTTATTCATTCAAACTGGCTGGTCCCCGGTCTACACTCACACGGTCCTCCAACGAAAGGGAAATTATCTGTGACCCTGCATCCGTCTGACTCTCTGTCAATCCCCGTCTCACCCAGATCCAGCTGCCACAGAACTGCGTATCCCTTCTCCGATCGCGGCACCCTTGACGACCGTTACGGGGCTGTCCATAAACCGAAGCATGTCAGTGCAATGATGGCATGGCACTGTCATACCCAGTGTGATGGCACTCCCGCAACTATTCTCTTCAAAATCTCGACCGCAACCCCTCGCCCAATCGAGCCTGTAGTCGCAACTTCGAGCAAATTTTTCATCCGGCCCCGTCTCTGGGACGAGTTCTTTCGTACCCGATGAATTTTCGCCCAAATTTGGCTAGCCTGATTTTCTGCCACAATTTCGGCTTGCCTCTTCCACAAGTTCAAATCCGTATACGATGTTTGGTTCGCCCTATGCATTAACACCACGTCCCCATCCAACCTATCTGCTGCAACTGACTTCCCTACAACAGTGAGTTTGCTTAATTTCAGATTAAGCCACATTTTTGAGACAAAACTCGCCATGTGCTCCCTATTCGAATTATTCTACCTCCATCTCCACTTTTGCTCGTTGTGACTCCAGCCATTTGCCCAAGCGCCCAAGGTCACTCATGGCCAGCAATGGTTTTCAGTTTTAGTTCATGCCATGTTCATGTCTTTGAACTAGTCGGACCTCATGACCATTGTTCCCTACAAGTTGGGAAAGCAACCTATTATTATTATTTCATCGGATATTTCCCACTGTTTATGACATTGTCCTCTTTTCGCGCAATCCGCACTACCCGCAAATCCCCCAGTCATGCTTCATTCTGACTGTAAACGTATGATCATGCCAGACGGTATGTCACCCAAAATTTGGGAATAAACATTATTATTATTATTATTATTATTATTATTAATCCCGGAGTTAATGGACTCCGGGTGGACTGTGACGCGCCTAGAAAACCCTACATTCTGGATCCCCAGTTTCTGCATTCTGCGCCGCTGTGTGTCTCATCCCAACTTAAACGTGTGTAAAGCTCTCGCGATTAGCACGATCACGCTGCCCCGAAGAGTGAATGCTGCTGTTCAATGCTCACTTTTACTGTTCGAAATGCACACTTCAACACCGTGGCGCCACAGCGCATCGAAGTGTTTGCCTCTGGCTGAAACATGGCTCCCAGCTGACAGCATGAACTGACACTTCGCCCTTTGGCTACAATATACAGTGCTCCGACGGGACGGTTTAAAGTGCCCAAGTTTGCTCTATTTATCCCAGTTCCCTCAAACGTCTTTAAAGAATCAACCTTAGGGCAAATCCCGGATTGCATTCGGGTTTCTAGAAAACAGACAGGTCGATCTAAACCAGTGTAATGCATTCTTCTACAAGCTCTAGATCCCTCTAAATCCGTCACCGGCCTTTTCATCCAATTACCTAACTGAGCCGTTTTGTCGGCCTGGCTTTTGCCCGGGATTGAATAAACACCTGCATCTAGCGTCCTTTGTTAAACCAAAAGAAAAACCGACTGCTTCGCATCTTATCAGGTTTGGTAGCATTTACTTGGGTTGAAAGACTATGGTGGCGGGTGGGTTGAGCATTTGGACTATCAGCAGTTTGATGCACGTCCGAATTTCTTTAGAACTGCAATTTGAAAAAAGGAGACTTTAACACATAGCTTCAGCACTTCATGGCACTTATTTAATCCCAAAAATCTCTCATGCGGCAGTAGTTTTAACATATTCGAGGTCCACTAGGGGCACGAAGTTGACAATTCAACGACTGAAAAGGATAGGTGTGGTGTCTCCTTGAGGTCGGCGGTACACTTTGTGGAAAAGCTGCCTTTTTCGCGAGTTTGTTTTCTGTAGTGTATCCGAAAACAATCTAAAAACAAAAAAATCAATACTAGCGCCCTCTGCGTTCACGCGAAATCAAAATGAAGCAGCCATCCGCGGCTCGTATATAAAAAAGTTTTTTGTCCTTTTGACAGGCTTCCTGTCAAACAAAGCCAAGAAATTCGTCACAGCCAATGAGTTGAGGCCCCGAATTCATCAACCCCGTAAATGCCCCCATTAACTAACCGCAGTGCTTGGTACCAAGAAGACCAATTTTACATCCTGCCTAAACTCATGCAACCACCAGCTCACTTTAACCTTACGGCCGCTGGTCGACTGGCACTAAGTTAACTCCAAAGTCACCATTTAGAAGCCTTCTTATGGTGAGTTTTCAAACCTCTTATGCTATATTCAAACCATTCTGGAACAGTTGTGTAAATCACGATTGCTGGTCCATTTTTTTTACACAACTTTCTCCTGGCTTATTTAATAACATATCATCCACCGAACTGAAATAAACTTCAGGTGATTGACTGTTTATTAACCTAATGCTTTCACATATTTCCCCCAAAATAGCCAGGATTTATCAACCTCACCCCATTACCTCATGTTCTGAAGCCTCGATCTTCCGCCTGAACTGCTTCGGATGCACTGTATGGTCGTATCGTTATGTAATCCGGCTATTACACAATTTCTATTCAAACGGACCACCACCAAAGCCGAAATTCCCTGTGACTCAACGACGAATTCTGCGTTATTGTGTGGATCCCCTGGGCTAACTCAACGCTTACTGCCCAAAGAGTTGCGCACCCCGGGCCGATCACCTCAAACAAGACGACAGTGCGGGACTGTTTGGAAGCCGAAATATGCCAGTGCAATTATGACACGGCACCGTCATGCAGTCTGACTGCACATCCTCACTATTATCCCCATAATCTAGACCGTCTTCCCTCGGAACCTTAGCTGCAAATCCAAACAAAGTGCTTTATCCGAACAAAGCGCGTCTAGGACTAATTCGTAATTTACACAACCTTCCAGACGGCGTGAACCACCTCCGTGCATTTTCAGTCTGCCCTCCACTCAAAGTCCATGATTTTCTTGCAGCTAGGGTTCTACCCGGTGAGTTACCAGTATCGCCTTTTCCCAACAATCTTTCACACCCGCTCCAATCAAACAGTAACACCAGCAAGTTTATGTAGTTTCCGAGCCAACCTGCTATCTGCGGAACCGTTTAAACTTACTTTTCCTTCCCTCCCTTGTCTGAGCCTGCTGTTAACTGCGCCTACCTCATAGATTCGATGCACATTTGTAACGCCTCATGAATTTTTAACCTTTGATCTGTCAAACCAGTTCGGTCAATTATCTTTTACGCGCGCTTTTTGACTACTTTGCGTTGCCTCGTGTTGTACGCGGGCGGGTTTTGCTAACTAAGATCGATTTACCGTCTTCTCTGGGCTTTCTTTGGGCTCGCACAACTTCGTGCAACAATTTAGACGGAAACCACCATAATTTGAGGTTTGTACCTCTTTTTGTTACGTATTTTATACATGCAGTATCGCATTTCATTGATAAATCTCAGGAATCCAAAATTTCTGGCTCGTGATTTTGCGCGTCACTCGTTTGGGCTTCCCCGAATACGTCGAAGTATTCTACACCGCTGTAAATCGGAAACCCACCGATCAAACAAAAACAAGCCACCATTCTGGACATCGCCCGGAAAAACACGATTGTGCTGTCCAAGTACATGAGACATCGCCGCAGAAACAAGCCATGCGCGTTCTCCTTGAGGGAAAAGAACGGTGAACTCACGAGCGACTCAATAGTGGTATCTGAGTTCTACAGAGAACACTATGCAGGTCTATATTCGGTCTCAGCGTCCTCGTCACATCATACCTTGTCAAGGGGTATCTACAAACGGCCTCTAACCGACTTGGTATTCACGGTGGAGGACATTCGTCAACTCCTGCACAAGATCCACGCTCCCTCTGTGAACTCAGTTCAAAACACTATCGGACGCTTAGTAACGTAAGTTCCTCGCGCTGACGAGCATACAGCTCCGCGTTGGGACTTAAAGAGCAGTGCTACACCCTTTTTTCACCTGTGCCTTTCGGGTGAACGACAGCCGCTAAACGACAAGAACAAACCCGATCCGGGATACTTAAGCGGAAGCCTCGATCCTGTGTATCAATCCGTGAATCCGCCCCGGCAACCCAGTACAGGTGAAATAGCGTGCAAAACGTCTAGAGAGGAAAGGTTAAATAAAGAAGGGCTCGGAGGATCATTTTGGCCACACCTGATTGCGTTGCAGGAAACGAATCGGTGATCACTTCCTAGGAAGCGTATACCACCTGTAGCTGTAGCCAGGTGGCTATCGTTTGAACATATTGGGTCTAGAGTATGTATGCCACGAGTGAGGCTGCGCACAATTTGCGACCAGCCCTCTACACTGAGACGAGCAGGCAGCGAGACATAATCAATAGGGCCCGTGGTGGAAGACCAGGGAATATCCGGTAGGCTGAAGTCACCCAGCACAAATTTAGACGAATGAGGAGGGGCACTCGCAGTGGAGGTTGCACGTACTAGTCAGCGACAGAGGCTGGGGAGGGGGCTGGTGTTAGATAGATACAACCTACTGGTACAGGTCTTTAGGTCCGTCCTTTAGAGATCCAGATGACCTCTGGAATCCGACCAACGTAGAATGATCGTTGGGGTTGCACGAAGTTCTGATTTGGAGTAGAGGTCACGGCCGCCATCCCCTGGGTTCTTCCTGTCGGAGCGGTGAATATTTTAGCCAGGGATTGAAAAATTTGCGTCTAAAGTTCCAGCTATGAGCCATGTTTCACTCACACAAATCAGACTTGGTCTTGTTATGGTGCTAATGGCTCGGGTATCATGGACTTTTGGCAGTAACGAGCAGGAATCAAACAACGTTATTAACAAGTTCTTTGGCGAGCAACCAGTGGTAATAAGGGAGTTACTAACCTAGATCACCATGGAGACTGGTACCAGGGGGACTTGGTAAGTGAAGGTGGGATAATATGGATCAGGGTTCGCTGGGCGTGTGGTTGGAGTCCGAGAAAGGCATTCGGTGCTGGTGGTGGCCGGGTAAGTAGTCGGTGAAATAAGCTCGAACCCACGGCAGAAGGTACAGAAACAGGTTCAATTTAGCTGAAAATGGCGTTTAGTTGGCATGAAAGTGGGTGGAAGGGGTGCTGAAAGTGATCGAGGGTCAGAGCTGGCCACCGGTCTCTGTGGATACGAGGTCCTTCCAAGCGAGTGGTGAGTATGATTTGATGAATTTTTTAGCGTCATATAGGTGGAGCTGAACGTTGCTTAGGAGGAGGCGGCGGTAGTGGTGATGTAGGCAGCTACCGAAAGCCGTCGCGGGACTGGTACAGGCAATCTCCAACGTCAGGAAAGTTTGATTAGATAGAAGAGTAAGGGAGAGGGTTTGTGCAACAATTGAGGGAACGCTCTAAATAAGTTGTAAGATCAAGTGGTATATGTTTAGGCCCTAAGATCCAGAAGCCGCGTGCGCTTTCAAATGTGCAACAATGAATGCAGTTGTAGCCAAGATCTAGTGAGTGGTGCTTGATGTCAGACCTGCTCTTCTAGGGCCCTGAATCCTGGCTGTACTCCACTTTTGCCTCTCGATTCTGATACCATGTAGCCTAGCAGAATATATAACTCCGTTGTTTTCATCGAACCCTGTAACCCTCGCATACTAAACCACATTAACGGTCTCACTAACTATTGGCTCCTTTCTGGAAAACTGATCAGCTAACTTGCTTTCGTTTATAATTTTCAGAATCCGATTGCATATTAAAAAGCTTTCACATCTCAGACACATTTTTTGAAAGCCGCTTGCTATTTCTGGCTATTCCAAGGCACTTCTTTATATCTCTCATGCAGATTCGAGCCTCATTCATCTCATCGTCCATGCCGAAGTATTGCAACCCATCTTCACTCCCACAACAATGTCTACAATATCCAAATAGATGAGCTCCAAGACAACTGATACGATCCGACTGTTTCAGATAGTGATGACGATCCAGCCGGAGACTGCAAGGTCTACTATATTTCATTGCTCGGGAACAAATGCCCTTCAACCCACATCGAGGTGACACACTTCCAAGGTTTTCGTCAGAAAGCATTTGAACAACTGGGTTCAGAGGACATTCCAGAGTTTGCTTCATTATCTCATTGATCACGAAATTAAAAAGGAATGGAGAGTGGGCAACCCTGACGGACACCGCTTTGCATACAAAAGCTCTTGCAGAGCTTTCCATATCTTTCTATACCATGTCCGCCACTCCCTTCCCTTCTGTCCCCGAAAAATTCTCACTTTAACTACACCCCAAGAGATATTGCTACCGCATATTAAACCTCATACTCCATCTTCTGCACGGAGGAAAGAGGGAACTAAAGTAAAAGCAACTTTTGTCTGACACCTGTGGCGCATGGTTGGGATTGCCTGCGTGTAGCACATATCACGGGAAATCCCCCTATGAAGTCACAAACTCATTGACAGCAGAGTAGAAAGTGCAAACAGAGACCCACAGTATGGCGTCTCAGAGGCAGCTCATTTTGCACAGCCTTCACGCTTTTTAAGGCTGTAACTGCGTCACTCTAAGAACACTTAATCGCACAAACACACAACACCACCAGACATCTCACGTTTTCCTCTTGTTTCATGTCACTGCACGCTGCGGGCAACCTCAGAATCACGATGTACGATTAAAATGTATAGACTCACTAACGTCGCCGCTGGAGCGCGTCGAGCCTTAAGGTTTCCTTGGAAAGAACTCCGAGCTACCTAATTTGCGCTCACTTTAGCCAGTACACCTCCCTGATTACCACAAATGTCCACACACATCCGGATCGACCGTATACCTATCATGTGTACCTGAGTATTAATTAAAGGTTTTGAACTTGAGCATGGCGCCCTATTTCAGTAGTGAGTGATCGAGGTCACTTTTTGCTGCCTGCTAATTTGCGCCGCGGTGTTTTCAGCAGACCATTTGGGCACATTTTTCCTATTTTGAGTCACCAATGTGGACACGGCTACCTTATTTCCCGGCTTGACTGGTAACAACAGAACAACGTGCGCCCTCAACGGACCAAGAATATTCCTGATCCATGCTGGCCCTATTTTACCACCATTCCTTATCAAATCCAAACTACAGTGACCATCACGACTGTAAGATCCGGGCGGCTATGGATCTCACAGGACGATTGCGACTATCAGATTATACACAGCTCGTAGCCAGTAGACAATAGGAGCAGACAGATGGGGGCAGCAGATGTATCGGGTACTGACAGGAACTGGTTCTACAAACAACGGGTAAGTAAGCGTCGTGAAGTACGCGAGCGTACAATCAATAATGACGCAATCAGCGGGAGCGGAAAATAGTCAATGAGGCGGCAGGGATTTCTAGAGGCAACAACAGGTAGGCACTAAACGACGTACAAACATACATATACGAGCAGTCTGTCAGTGTGAGTTGGCCGTATAGGGTGATAACGGCGCAGAAACAATCAGTACGTTTTGGGAGGTAAAGGGACTGTCTTTCAGTCAGTGTTGGGAGGCGGTAGCTCGTGTCACGTGACAAATCAGACCGTGCGGTTAGGGCTGTTCAAAACAGATCTCGCCAAAAGCTATCTGGCAGATGTAGTATACAAGTAATACAAAGATAGGTCTTTCCGGCGCCAAGTTGATGTGGTGGGCAGTGCGCCTGCCCGCCACCCAAGGAGCTCTGAGTTCGATTCTCAGTCGGTCCATTTTTCTGTTGGAGCAGACGCTTGAGAATAGGCAGAACTGGGACAAACCTGCGACCAATGACGGACGGACCACAAATATTGACGTTAGTTAGTGAAGAGTAAGCAGACCTTGAGTAGGTCCAAAACAGGGAGGAAACCAGCAGCAAGAAAACAAAACGGCGTCATAATAAACGGGCGTAAGTCACGTTACTCATCAGTAGACAGAGCGCAAGGAGAATTACTGCTGATCACCGTTGATTCACATGGGGAATCAACATCGACTGGCTAATCAAGATATTCATGTACATGGCTGTCCACAAACTCAAGTACGTCACGATGACGGAACCTCAACGGGCTCTTCCGTAGTTCACCATATCCCGAATATTTCCCGGTTGAGAGTGTTACATGCGCCCGCAAGACCGTACGAACAAGCATACATCACAAACGGGAGATTCAGCTGGGTTCCAGGTGAGTCTCTCGCAAAAACCAAATTGATTCGCAAATGAGTGTATTTCTCGAAAACAGTCCAATTTGGGTTCAATTAGAACATAAGGTTGACGGAAACTCGGGGACTGCGCCTACTTGATGAGCCCCAAGAAGGGCGAAACCGGTCGTGGGCTGTCAAAGACTATTCAGCAACCTTATGAGTAGTGCGTTACGTACGAAGCCATTTGATTTGTGTCAAAACTTAAACGTACAGTCCACTCTATTGTGCTGTCTGCATGTTCTACCAATAAACTCAATAATTAATCCACTGGTCGGTACACCGGTGAAGATAAAAACTTGCCGTGCGTCCAATATGGCGTGTGCTGAGCATCATTAAAAACTCGCTAAATGTAACTAATTCCTTGACTGCTTCGCGAGATGACTGTCACAGCGATAGAAGATTTTTCCTCATACAAGTCGCGTGTGACTGTCCCGTTTTGAGTTATTATTTCCTGAACCAATAGAGAAATACCAGGGAATAAACCAGCTTTTCCACAAAATTTGTCGCCGTCTTTGCACAGACTATACGCGAAGCTATTAAATTATGAATTCCGTGTCCACAGTGGACATCGAGCACGCTTAAAAAATTCCAATGAAACCCCGGCCGCGTGTAAAGGTTTTAAGGGTACGAATATATGTCATCAAATCCCAAAAGTTTCCGTTAAAGATTTCTTCCCTCGCACCGCGCCTTTAGAGGAATTTGGGGTAAGTTTCAAGGAGTCAGCCACTAAAATTACGTGGACTTGGTCACTTGTACCAGAGTCACGAAATGCGTAAGTGGAGATGAAGTTGAGTAATTTGCTGCAGTGGTGCATTTTAGCTGGAACCTCGAAATCAGGGTGTATAGTGGAATTGTGTAAACCCACTGGCCTCGCTGTTGGAGCGTGGTCGGGCATAAAAGTTCCAAACGCACAGGACAGAACGCGGAAAACGATTGAAGTTGTGATGAGCACAAACTGAAAGTTACTCAGAAGGTTAAATATGAACAAATGGTTCAGCTGATTGGAACAAAGTCCAGTGAGCGTTTGCCGGGACAGGTAAATAATTTCTACATAATTGTGGGCAGCTGAACGCTGGCCTGAATTTAGGCGTACTAATAATAGTACGGCCGGAATAAAAAGAAAACTGACGCTAGTGTCGTGAGCTTAGTAGTGCATAAAAAAGCGGGTCTGGAAAGAAACGCATGGTTCAAGGCAAACAGGGTTGCGCCGAATTTGGCACGACCAGGTCATTGCGACACAAACGCGGTAGATTCTGGGACGCCGTTGGCGATGATGCACAAAGGACACAAAGGTGGTGTGGCAGAACCTGTATCTCAGGAATGATGGACTTTGATACGCGGGTGTTTGCACTCTTATTGCATAGAAAAACACAAATAGACACATGAAAATAATGATTGCCGCTTAAAAAATGGTGTTACCTCATTTTTACGAGGCAATAATTTTTTCATTAGGATGTTAGCTCAAGCCTCGGAGAGCATGCTGGGGATGACAGAAGACGCCCATTTTGTGTTTGTCAACGGTCAAGCTCATTAATTCTTTCAGTGATGTACAGTGTTTCATCAAGTAAATTGTAGGAGGTAATGGGTAAAATGGAAACTCGAGAAGAAAACTGTTGTTGTTTGTATGCATCCTGCTTGGAGTTGCCCGGTTTTCATTCATTTGGCAAAGCCATGAAATGCAACTTGAAGGCAACTGTCTTTTCCCCTGATATTTAAAGTTAATGGGGTGGCCGAAATGTACTGTTCGAGGCTCACGGCTAACATCGACGTGCAAGGCTGTCGCCACTCTCGTCCTAGATGGGGGCATCCAACCCCAAGTGAACTTCATCAGCCAGACACAACATACATTCTCGTCCCTCATATGTCCCTAAGTACCAGGAGTCACGGCTAGCTCCCATCGGCTATTTTTGCGCTGCATCACTCGTTGCTTGGAGCTGCCAGCGGTGATTCAGTGACTGACGAACCATACCTTCCCCTTTCTGTTCAGCTCACGTAGTAGCTTCCAGTCAAACTATAGCCTCTATCCATTAGCTCAAAGGATCTCGTTCAACTATTCATTTACTGTCTGCAGTCCTACTTGGCATGAATCCTCTTTCGCACGATGGAGATCCTCTGATCGGGTTCTGTAACTAAGCTAAAAACTATTATCGCTCCTTCTCTAACTCACCATGTAACCGCCCGTATCAGCCAGTCCAACCACCAGCCTTCCTGCTCGCCACCTCGCCGGCTAAGTCCTCACCTTCCCAAAATTACGCAACTATTCTTGCCCTGGCCTTACGCCTACTGATTGACTGACGCTTGGCACAAAGCACGAGGCACAACTCTTATCAACAATGCTGGTCTCTTGCATCGCTATCTGAATGTTCTGCATAATCGCTAAGCAGAAGCACACCTACAGTGGTTTGTTCGTTCCTCATACCCCATCGGCAATCCCAGCTTCTTCTTGTTTGCTAGGCCAAGCAACAAAACTAACCTCTTGCTGTCATTCCCTTTTGGAGTTCTTCTACTGGACACCGTTTCATCTGATACCTCCCGGCACCCACCAGACGCTGCTGATCTCATCCTATTCCCTCTTCTTCCCGAGCTTCAAACTGCAGTAGTAGCTGCTCCGAGCCCCCGCATGGCCATGGTACATTCTGGCTGGTCCATGGTTTACATCCACGCCAATTTAGTTGAAATTGCCCGTGCCGCAACATCAGTCTGACTCTACCCACGTCAATTCCTTCGTCTAACCCGAATCGAGCTGCCACGGGAATGCCGATCTCCTGTCCGATTGTCGCAACCTAAACGTCTGATATAAGACTGTCCAGAAACCGAAATATGTCAGTAAATGACGACACAACATTGCCATACGCAGCCCAATGTCACTCGCTCCACTACTTTCTTTTCATCCTCGACTGTTTTCTCTCGCCCGTTCAGGCCTTTAACTGCAACTACCAACAGAATGTTAACCCGGCCCCAACCGCCTCTGGCACGAGTTAGTTCTATCTCGTTGAAGCCTCGGTTCAGAGTTAACCACTTCAGTTTTCCGCTACAATTTCGATTTGCCCCCACCACAAGTTTAACGATCTTATTTATGTTGCTCGTTCGGACACGTGCATTAGCACCACTACCCGTTCGCAAATATTCTTATGCCTGGCTTTCCTCCAATAGCAACAACATCGAGAGTAGTCAATTTCGGTGTAAATCGTATTTGTGAGACGAAACCTGTCACCTGTGTCATCTTCGGACTTATCTACCTCCCCCCTTCATTTGAGCTCTTGGTGCCCTGAAGGTCATGACCACTGATGAATTTTCAGACGTTTTTCTTTTCACCTCTTTTCAGTATTGAAATTTGTGTTAGTCATGCCGCGCTGTTCCATCTTTTTTCCCGGAGTTACGAATAATTCTCATATTTTGTTTTACGTATCTCTCCGCTCTGCATGTTCCCGCAGCGCTCGTGTTGGAACTGCCCAACCACGACTAACTTTTTCCGCTCACTACAGCTTTCGAAATAAATCCGTCAACATTGGTTTCCATTATTTGTTGGCGTCCATAAAGCAAGGTGTTTTTGGGACCTTGTTTTGTCAGGTTTGGCCGATAGAATTTTTAATGTTAAATCCAGTACTACATGTTTGTGGCGCCGAATGATGCTTCTAAGTTTAGAGGGTGGTCTTCTACTGGAAAGTATTTTTTATTTCGAGCGGTCGTGGCATGGAGGCGCTTTCTTCCTTCAAATGGGAACCGTGCGTCTAAGACAAGTGGGCTCATATGCTCACGCTCTCCTTGAGGTAGTTGGCCTCGCGCTTTAGGCAGAGGGCTTAAATGTTGGCGCTAAATCGCTTGTAACTTGCACCTTTGGATGAATGAAAGCCACTGAAAAAAGGAGTGGACCCCACACGGTAAATTGGGTAAACTCTCCGATCCTACTGTTGACTGTTTCCAGAAAACAGTTTGGTCGCGTTGAATTACGCGCCAAGCTCCAAATCGTTCATCTAGTTGTTTAACAATAAATGCGTTACTCAATTTGTGGGATCACGCGGTCTTCTATACGCCGGGAACTACTAATTCCTAATGTTATCCGAAAGTCCATACCGATCCCAGACAAGATGGCTATAAGGTAGTGAAATCCACGTGTTGATTTAAACAGAAAGTTCAGTGACAAAGTCAAAGAGATGTTTTTGTTCAGGTCGGAAAACGAAAGTCGGTATAGGCACCAAAAGGCATAAAAACGGGGAATAAGGCTGTGCACAATGAGAATAGACAAAAAGACTCAAAGCATGTCAGCCCCTGAGTCCTTGAGCGTAGCACCACTTTAGGTTCCGTAAGCCCAGACTAGCAATGGATAACTTCTCAATACCGACCGTTTCCGCTTCTGCTGACGTGACTCCTACACCGCCGGGAATGCAATACCAGAGGGCTATTGCTTTGCTGAACTAATGAAAACAGCGTGAAAGCGTGATGCCGTTATCCTCCCTAAGAACGCTGTCCAACGCGGAGTCCACCAGTGCCCTACCTCGAAGCGCGCGAGATGCTATCATTCTCTAGTTCAGCACATTATCGGCGGTGATGCATCAGCCATTATACGCTGTGCATATTAATTTGGCCGCATTCATAATATAGAGAGCTACAGTTTAGAAAATGCACCAAAACAGGGACGGAAAAAGGGAGCGCAACGGATGGTAATAAAACTGGCTGACTCAGTGATTTAAGTCGATACTCGCGGAGCCAGTTATAGCCTGGGTCTACGCCATGTGGGTCTAGCAACTGTCTATGCTGTCTATGTGCCAGCTACTCAAGCTTCTGACCAGCTTCCCATGGCAGAGTGTTTAACTGTTCAAACTCCAAGCTGTGTGGCCGCAGGTTCGAGACGTCCTGGAGTTTCGTGGGGTACACACCACTGCTGATTCTCAATAGGGGTGAATTAGCCGTACAGTGCCTTTGGATTTCCTGCATAGATTGGTTTCACTTACGGGAGGAAAACCCTATTAAAAGTCCAATATATCCCGACAGGACCCTCAGTCCACGATATTACAATGAATAATTGCACTTTGTTAGCACCACCCCACAGCTTTTCACAAGAATCGAGGGCGATCCCACCGACAGAGAGATTCTGCGGGTAGGCTTTTGTTACGATATTTGATGATTCTTCCTTATTCTCATGGTAACACCGAAAGACGGCACGTTCTGGAAGCTGATGAACAAAGAAAGCAGAATATGCCGGCGGTACACAGTCGATCCCTACCCTTCACTAACCCATGTAAATCCTTATCGGCTAGTGTGCTGGCAGAACTCAAAGTAAAGTACCACCGATACTTGGAGTGCTGGTGTCGCAAGTGGGCATTAGTACTGATTATCTGATTATCTGGTTATCTTCTCTCCTCTATATAACAGCATTTTCACCTTCGGCTTGTTGGATACCAGCTCTCTATGCTTTCCTCGTGTTATGCAACGCTTTAAGCCAGGACGCCAACGCTCTCTCCAAACCTGTCCTTCTCACTGCACCTTGAGAAATCGGCTCAGAAGGCATTCGCTGTTCTACGGATGATTCGGCGTACCTTCTCTCGTATTACTCGCACGGACTTCCAAATACTCTATGGGGCCTATGTCAGACCGCTCCTTGAATATGCCAACCCGGTTGTCTACTCAGGACGCACGAAAGACGTAATCCTCATTGAGCGTGTCCAGCGAGCTGCTAGGAAAATGGTTGCCGGTCTCAAGTCCATGGACTACGAAACGCGTCTCGTGGTGCTCGACCTCTTTCGCTTGGAGTATCGTCGCCTTTGAGGGGACTTAATTCTTACTTACGCCTTGTTTGAACAAGGCTTGGCCGACAGGTTTTTCACCGTTGACCGAGCAAACACACGGCGGGGACATGTTAAGAAGATTTTTAAGCTCAGAGCGCACATCTTCATTAGGCAAACTTTTTTCTCATTTCGGGTAGTTGCTGCGTGGAATAATCTTCCTGAGACGGTTGTCCGCGCTCCCTCTAGAACTCAGTTCAAAATACTATTAGACACTTATTTACGCGAGTCCTCGCGCTGGCAAACATACTGCCCCGCGCTGAGAACTTAAAGAGCAGTGCTACACCCTTTTTTCACTTGTGCCTTTCAGGTGAACGACAGCTGCTGAACGACAAGAACAAAACCGACCCGGGAAACTTGGGCAAAAGCCTCGCTCCTGTGTATCAATCCGTGAATCCGTGAATCCTGAACTAACCTCCGAAAATCATGAGTCTGGATTGCGCCATATTTCAACCTCAAGGCCATGGAGAGTCAGGACGTCCATACTATGTAGGGCTCATGCATCTGGGACTAATTCGCACGCCGCTTCATATAGACTAGTTTGCGGGGATGTTAAAGGCAACTTGAAGTCAATATTCTCAAGGGTGGCTAAGGTTACGAAGGCGGCAGGGTCGTTCGACGTAGGTTTTTGTGTCTGAAACGAAGTACCCCAAACTAATTCCTTTCAGATGATGTTTTGCGTGGGTGACTTCTTCGGGAAAAATACAAGTGAAATTGAGGCTGCTATTGACGGGGATTTAAAAAGTATGTGGTTTTACTTTAGTACAAATGTGTATCCAATTTATTCTCAGTACCCTTACCGACTTACATCGTTTCTCCTGTCCAGGATGTCGCCAGAAAATATATCGACGAGAAAGGTTGCACGCTTTGTGAAAATCTTGTGTTTTTGGGTATGTATATTCCACGTTCCTTAACGCCATCATAAGGATCTCAAGGTATATACACAACGGTTTCGGGCTTGCGAGTTGTCTACATCTCCGATATTGGTCATGACGCAGATGGGGAAGCACACTTATCTTCTTCTTTGCTTTCAAGCGTGACGGCTGCGGAGGACATTGGATTCATTGGTGTTGATCTTTTACTCACACCACACTGGCCCAGAGGCATAGGAAACCGCACTAGCACTCCTTTACCTGATGAATGCGTTGTGCTTAGCAAGACTGGTTCAAAAGCCATTTCAAAACTGGCATACTTTTTGCGCCCTCGCTATCACTTTTCTAGCGGGATGGGCTGCTACTATGAGAGGGCTCCGTACAGGTAAAGTCCCCGGTTCTAACTTGTCTCTGGAATCCGGATGCATTTGCATGTACGATAATTCGCTCATGTGGAAGCCCCACTGTATACGTTTGAACATGATTTTTAGTCCTAGCGCATTTGTTAGCACTGTGGCACGTTAGGATCTTAGTTGACCCACTTTACCACTACTGTTCAATGAAGTTTTGAAAGGAGTTAAGGTGACGTTACAACAAGGTCAATCTTCCTAAAGCCCTGCACTTTACCAAAGAACGTACCTCACTTCCGCACCAATTGTGTTGTCAAACGTGCCAGCACTGTTTGTAAAATGTTTCCCAGACCGTTGCTAGCTTGCCGTCCTTGGTACTTATTCATAACCTGAGGAAACTGCGTCGTTTCTGAGAGCTCATTAACCCACCTCAGCAGTGGCTACCCTTGGGTCGTTGTGTGCCTATTTTCTAACCATAGCAAAGTTGTGGTCTCAGACGTTTGTTCATTTTCCACCGCTTCGCTCCAACGAATTTCGTTTTTTCCATAGGCAAGCAGTTTCGGTCGTCAAGCTCTTGAGGCTGGAAATGGTTCCGTGGTTGGTGCGCGAACTCAGTAGTTCGAAGGTCCGTGGTTCGAAACCAACCTCTGAATTTCGGCTGCTCCCGTCTGTTTTTGGGCAACCTGCCAGCATCCAAGCCTTCGTGTTTCTTTCGCGTGGAGTGGCAACCAAGCATCGGAAGGGTGTTACGGCTAAAATAATAACTTTTTATTCCCTTTATTTCATTTAGTCAGCATATACTAGGCACTTTCATCCGTCTCACATCAGGAGATCGTAGTTTTAAAGCTGTGAGCGTTGCTTCTTTACCTCGCCTCCATTCAACCTCCGAGCCATCTTGGTCGTCCACATGATTGTGCGTTTCCAGTAGCTTTCTAGTCAGATTAGCTAGATACTCCTCAGCCACTCAAACTTGTCGAAGTTGAACGGAGGTGCTCTCTTTCGGCACGCGCAGTGCCGGCGGAAAGCTAAATGCACGATGGCGTGATTCAAGTTGTGTACCCCAGAAGGAACGACAATCCTTAACTGAGGCTCTCCATCGGTAACTGATAATCATATGGTCCAATTGAGTCTCCACTGTTTTGTGGTAGGCTGTCTCCACGTTAATCGATGTGAGCGTCTGTGTTGAAAGTTCGTACTGGCTAGTAACAGACGATGATCTGCACACAACTGAAGAAGCCGCTCCCCATTATCCGTACGCTCAGCATCAACTGCAAATCTACCACCCAAATGTGTTTCTTCCGGACTTAGTAGTCCAACTTGAGCATTCATATCGCCCCCAGGATTACTATATCTGCCGTTCTTGCTGACCGAAGCAATCTCAGAACTGATATCTGTTGGGGCGTATGCTGATTTGACAAACAAACACCGTTTACCGCATCGACCTGCGTTAATCTTAATTGAGCCAGACAGCCGCACAGCGCAAAGGCGACTGTTTACTGGGATCCAGTCCAGTAAGGCGCTTTCAGCCTTGGGGCTGAGTGCAACTCCCACACCGTAGATACCACGATCCATTGCGTCAGGATCACCGGATGCCCGAAGAGTGAAATGTGGAACATCTGGACTCGTCCTAAGCGACTTGAGGAGCATGACCGAAGTGAGGTCTTGTATGCATGTTTCGATAGAGACGGAAAGTAAGGTTTCAGCAAGGGTTGCCTGTTTCCCAATTTGACATAGATTACGGACATTTGAGGTTAGTAGGTGATTATTTTGGTTTGAGACACCGAGCAGTGGTTAGGGGATTGGCAAATGGGTTGATTGCACTGCATTGTACAATGGGTGGGGAGGTAGTGTGGGAGAGAGCTGCAAGGGCAAATGATACTTCTCGGTTGGCCAGGCTGAGGAACGCGGCTGAGTTGAGATACCCCAGCTGTAGCCTTTGACTCAAAAGTCTGACCCACAAGCAGTGGGAGGATATAGGGTTTTGTTCGGGGGCTCTGCCCCTAGCCTCTGATTCAAGAGTCTGGACCGCGAGAGAGCGGTTGTCAATGTTTGCTCGGGGGACCCTTCCAGAGCCAATGACTCAATGGTCTGATCTAGTTGGCTGTAGGAGGCCGAGGGCGCAGGGAGTAGGGCATTACTGTCTCACTTCTGATTCGACTGCGCACAGCAGATACCTTTTGGGCAGCACCGGACTCTTTGGTTTTAAAAGTATTTCGACCGTATTGAATAATGCGCCGGCGGTCACAGTCAACCGTTGGGCGATCGGAATGTGCGGTTTTTGGGTCCGACCTTTTCTAACCCGTCCTTCCTCGCGGGAAGGCAGCATCGCTGCTTCCATAAATATGGAGATACTGGTCGCCTGGGGGACACGCCTTACTGCATTCACACTCCTATCGCAAGGACAGTACGACTTTACCTCCAGACCGCCTCGTAGTACGATTACTCGCAGTACGAAAACTCGCTGTTCGTCGGACTATTCCCCGTTGGCCTTCCCAGCATGGTTCAACCTTTGGGAACTGAGTTCCAGCCCGTATAGCCCGCAGGATCATTGCAGCACATAGGCCTGACCACCACGACAAGGTGACAGCTTTGGGCCGAGAGTTGTCGGAAAGACAGCTTCGATGGTGCTAGCATAGCTCCTTTCCATGTTGCCGTGGTTCCTCCATGTGCTCGTTACAGAATAATAATAACAATTATTATTATTTCTGTTGGGTTTACTGGATGTGTATTGTTCATATCACTCTCGTTTGAACAGTCGTCCTCCTGTCCTGGCGTAATTATTCCGGTGAGTCCACACCAAAGGGGGAAGCATTGGACTCGAGTTTCACTCTTATTAGGGCTCAGCATATCCGATGGCCGTGCCGGGGTTTGAACTCCGGACATCTGACATGTGGGGCGAGTGTAACTACTACTCCACCAGCGTACGTTGGATGCCCCTGAATTTTCACGTCTGACCCATGAACGTGTTCACGCTTGAGAGAATTATTATTATAATAATAATATTATTATTATTATTATTATAGAGCAATCGTTCAGCTGTGACACCCTTTCGGTGCCAGAGGAACCACGAGAGTTGAGATACTGCTAGGTTTCCTAGGCCTAAACAGGAGCAATCGACGTGCAGAGGTTGGGTTCGAATCTTCTGGTCAATAAGTTCGCGCCTCAACTACTGAGGTATCTCGTGCTCGTTATCATCATCGGTTTGGAGAGTAGTTGACCTCAGATCAGCACTACTGGGCTATATTGGTTCGAGGCGACCCAAGGGCGGTCAGCCCATGACTTGGCAACGATGCATGAAGACCCTCACCAGTCAACTCAGCCGTGTTAGTAAATGGACGGGTACCACTAACTAACTACTACTAACTACTACCAGTAGTTACTGACTCTGGCAGACATGACGATGTCACGCAGCCAATGGTCGTCTTGCTCTAAAACCATCCCCTTCACTGCGTAGCTATCACTTCCTGCCACACTGGGCCATGACCTTCAAAACATAGCTCTCATTTCCTTATTCTTCTTATCCTCGGTGAGCGAAGCTGTAGCGGCTGGGACCGCGGCACTTCGTTGCACGGTTTGTGAGCTCAAAAACTGACTGACTGACCTGTGTGGGTTCTCCGCAGGTGGTGAATTGGTATGTTCCCTGGTGACTTGCGAGGGTACGAAGGAAATCATCATCCTCGTCGTCACTGACAGCAACACCACATGTCAAGGAAGGAAAGTAGTGTTAGCTATGCACGCACTGTTGCGTCATTTTGTGCCCCAAAAGTGACGGCAGTCTTGAACTGGGGTCCTCCACCGGTGGCTGATAGCCAGGCGATCCATTTGGGCTCACGGTTGACTGCACTGGATGACCGCCCTGCTGCACAATGCGAGCGTTTATTCTGAAAATCCGTGCTAGCCGAAAACGGTCAGCACATATTTTGAGGAGTCGCTGTCTGTTGTCTGCTCGGCGAGCATTGACTCCGAATCGACCATCCAGATGTGACTCCAAAGATGTCAGGCGACCGACTTGTTATTAACATCGCCTGCAAGGTTGAAAGTATCAGTGCTTCCTGCTTGAGTGAATCAAATGAATCTCGATGGAAAATATCCTCAGTGTCAGAACTGCAATCCGTTGGAACATGTGCCGACCACAAACGGGCACTGGTTTTCATGTGGGGTGACGCTGAACCTGATTGAGCTGGACAACCGGACAGCGTAAACACGACTGTTCGTTGAAATCCAACCTAACAAAGCGCGTTCAGCTTCGGGGCTGAGTGCGACTCCTACGCCATACATTCCACTAGTCATCGCTTCTGGGTCACCAAACACAGGACGAAACGGGTTCGCTCTCGGCGTTTTAAGATGCACGAACACGCTTGACATAGAATACGGACGTTGAAAGCTTTTATTGTAGAAAGGGTCTCTTGGGTTTAGTAAATTACTACTTGGAAGCAGGGTGGATAAGGCACATCGATCAGATGGCTGACGCTTTCAACCGCACAGCAGCTCTCAAAATCCTCCTTAAGCGAATTTAACAAATACATGGACAACTATCTTATCGCTTTTCGTTCGAATAACCCACCCAAAACATAATCCTAGACAGACCTTTTGGAAACTATGGTTGCGTGGATAGCACAAGAATGCGTTTCGTAGATTTCACTGGATTGCGGATCCCAACGAACATTGTCTTGCTTTCCAAACAGCCATAATAAGAATTGAGGCATACCGTCACTTTGTATTCTTGTGTTCTATCGACCATTGGTCATACAAATACTGGATCCATCGGACCATATGCAGTGGACGCAAAATTGGACGAATTGATTACAAAGCTAAAATGGATTAAATCTTTTTCATTTTTAATGTTCGGTGTTCCAATTCAGCTCACCCTGTTTGTTGGATTTTCTTTGAAACCACTTAGTAAGGTGCAAATTTGGCCTTTCATCTCTGTACCAACTGACAGATAATCTCACGTCCGCTTTGATATGTTAGGTCCATGAAAGTAATGGTAACAATGGAATGCTGTCGCGGAGCACCATAATGAGTTTGGTCCGTGAATTTTTTACTGTTACTTATTGAGCCATCGAACACGATCTAACCTATAGTTTCTGTATTTTGCGTTCTAGGAACCACCGCGTGCTCCAAGAAAAAGCCAGTCATGTCACCCGCTTCATTGCCCTTGCTGACGTGAAAAATCCCCTGAACCGGAAGGTAACTCTTCTAGATTTCTACACTTAAAAATGCTAAATCAGTATCTTTATGCCTTGAAGTTGGTGCCGATAGACAAAATGTCCCGACAAGATCTAACGCAGCAACCTCCGGATGTAACTGAAAATCCCTACTTGGGACTGGTTGATGAGCCTGATAATTCTCAGGGCAAAGAGACGGTAAGTAGTATGGTACTGGATGATCCGAGCATGTACTGCTTTTTGATTTCTCAGTCCTGTGCTTTACTTTGAAGTAAATTGGCCGGCACCACTGAATTTCCCTATCCCCATTGGTTTCCTCCACTATCGACTATGTTGCCAGTTCGGTTTGAGGTCTTGGCACAACGAAAATCCTCTTTAAGCGGAGAGCCAAGATATCCTCAAATGTTAGGTGTCCTCTCCAAATACCCGCGACTATTTATTATAAGTTTACTTCACAGGATTGGAGACAAACATACGGTTAGCACTTCGATAATTTCCTGGATAATTGACCATAGGTATCTTATAAAAACTTTGTACTGTTGATAGCTAAACTACTTCACACGCCCATTTGGTTCTATATCCGCTCTGTATCGGCATGCATTGCGTATACAGTGGCTTTCCCAATAGAAATCACCCTCAGGAGCTTGTTAAAGTAAACCCTTCTGAACAAGGTTGAAAAGGTCTATGCGCATGCCGGTGGACTGACAAATAATAAGCCAGCTCTGACACCCCTTCGCTGCATAGCTCCCGAGCAACTCGATGGGACTGCGAGATACTGAGATACTGTCAGGCTTCTCAAACCCAGACAGGAGCGGTTGGAAAGCCATAGTTGTATTCAAATCGTCTGCCTTCCGGTGAGTAGCTGCGCGCCTTCATCACAGCTGTTTGGACGTCTGCACTATCAGGATTTCAAGCTGGGTGGACTAATCCTGCATTTTCCGCCCTTTGGTGTTTTTGAGCAGCTATATTATCAGAGTAGTCGAGTCGTGAAAAATCGTTCAGCTGTAGCACCCTTTCGGTGCCTAGCTGCCATGCCACCCGAAGGAAGCACGAGGGCTGGGATACTGCCAGGTTGTCCAAGGCTAGACAGGGGAAGTCGAGATTGGGTTCGAACCACGGATCCTCCGGGTAGTACGTTTGTGCTCTAACCACTGAGCTATCTCGAGTTGTGCCTATCATTTTGACGGAACTCACTTGTTTATTTGGAACACAGTCACTAGCTCTTGATTCTCTGTGTCTTGCAGGACTTGCGGCCACCCTGAACAGAACTATCACCTCTGCGTCTATTGATGCTATTCCAGGGTGCATTCAAAGTGTGCATATCATTGTTTGGTTAAATGGTGTATAGTTACCGGACTACTGTTACTATGGTTTCAGTTCTTCCCACCAACTAAGTTTCTCTTATCGAGAAGCAGGCACTGGAATGATTTCCTGAGGCAATGCTGTAGGTTGCCTAGTGGAGATAGCCTTACATTCTTTTTGAATGTTCACCCCGTTTGCACCAGAGGCTTAGGCAAGTACATCGGAATCACTAGCCACTCAACCGATAAATTTAGTTCAACAACTTTTTAATGAGTTCCCGACGCTAACTAGGAAAACTAGACTAACCACCATCGTCCTCATATTAGAGCAGATTTTAGAACTCACCACAACAGACATTTGGCCATCTCACAGCTCATAACCTAGAAATTAATTTGCCGTGCCGAGCAGTATTTGTCTTTCCGATTTATAAAGTCCATGTTGGGGACTGGCGGGACCGAAATTGTGTAAATTTAGTCCTTTTCTAGGATGAGGGTGTTGCTTTTCTTATTGTACTCACCAATGCTACAGCAGATTTCACCGGACTGGGACGAAGTATTCCTTTCTGGGAGCAGGAAGTTTTTCTCCTTAAGAAACAAATTAGGAGGGCTCTATAACTGCATACCTGAGGCAGTTAATTAAATGTTGAAGGCGGCGCTTCAGCCTCCACCTGGGATCGTCGGTGTTGATTTTTTTCTAGCTTTCTCTGCACTACGTACGGTCCTCCATAATACACAATCGCAAATACTAACCGTGGTAGTAACATCATCGAATTCCGAAGGCTCTCAGGTACATGTGCTCAGTGTTTTGGCTTGACGGCATTAGAAATGAACTCGTTTTGTCCATATTCTTCCCATCATAATATGGCAGACCCTCTTTTTTAACAGGCTTTTCCACATCGCTCCTCGAAGGATGCAATTTAGTGTGTGAACTCATCGAAAAACCCCTTAGGAACTTCATTTCGTCCCCCTAGAGTATTATACTGCATAACACATGCATGAGCTGGTGTTGATTTTCCAAAACGACTGTAAATTCCCAATTGAACTATTCGACATATTACTGTTGACCTGTTTCTACACTTCGGTGATTCTAGCATTCCTTCTAATGATCTCGAAATGCGTTAGAAATCTTCGAGAAATAACATTTGACGTGTTCACTGCTCGATAAACTTGCCAATATAGAGCCGGCATAGAAAAGTTGTGTACAAGGCACAATACCCTGCCAAATATTATAACTGGACACTTCAACTGTGCGACGCGAAAACCATTTAACCGTCTTTTTTGTCGGATGCAGCGAATAAGACGTTCATCATCGTCACCGTCTCCGTCGACAGCTTGACATCAGTGTTCAACACTGATGCTATGCTGTCGTACAACTATGATTTGTTAGAAAGTCTTATTTTAAGAGGAGAATAAAGGTAGACTGGGAAGAGAATTAGTGATAGCTAACGATAATCATTCTGAAGTATCTATGCCTCCAGACACTCGTCCAGTCATCCTGGATAGAAACGGACAACAAGAACGCCATTGACGTGGATTAACAGCCAAATCTTGCAGTGTCTCCAACCAGGCGCGGTGAGGATCACGCAGTCTCCACCCGGGAAAGCAAGCAGTACCGACAACACCCAAGCGTTTCGTAGTCTCTTTCGTACCCCTCCGCTTCCGCCACTCAAAATTAGGCACGGAAAACAGCACTCTCTTCGGCAAGCGATGGCTCAGCATACGCAATACAGCCTAAGCAACGCAACTTCTGGTGCTGAACACATTGTTCGATGGAAGTCCCCGTTGCACAACCGAAAATTCGAAAATGTAGAATTTTATAAATTAAGCCCCTGGAGATAACCGTAACACAGAACCTAAGCGACATTATGTTTCACTGATACCAAGCCATGTACATCAATGTCATCAGCTGTCAAACGTCTAAAATAACCGGTAGACTTAACGCAGCTTTAGACAGCCTCGATACTAGACTTGTCTCTTACGCGGGCACAAAGTCTACAGACGAGCGATGGTAGTTCCAGTGAGGTCGCGCACGACTTTGAGATGTGTCACGTTTCCAGTTAGAACTTATAAGATAGTGACTTCCTGACGGAGTTGGACTAATATCGATCATAATAACAGCGCCCGTGGACGATAAAAATTGTTTTTATAAGGGGTGTATTTTTTATATTGTAGCTGTTATAAATATCAGCTACGATATTAATGCACTGGCTTCCGTGCATCATCGTGCTGTTATTGTTGAAATTTGAGGTACATGCAATAATACTCCATAGAGTATATTTTCCTCTCAAGAGAGGTCGCCCTCAACTAATATCAGCTGAACCGTTCCCCGTGAATGACTTCTGTTGGGTTAGGGCACCTGAATTCCTTCTGCTGAGGATTTTTTCTCGAACGAGAAATGAGCTAGCGAGACTAACCCAAGGTTTCCTCCTCAGAACGATTTGTGCAGACCAGCTAGTCCCTGTATGGCATCGGTTGAAATTCCGTCAGCCTAGCACAGCATATTTTATCGACTTTCGACACCCGTTCGCTCTTGATTCGTTGTGGATAATCCCCCCAGCCGACGTCCTCTCCATGAATTTCATAAATCTCAATTAAGTCTTTTGCTACCCGGTTGAAGCTGCTGTCGGAGTATAAAGCGAGGAAACCACCCACTCGGATGATCATTGGAGGGGTACTTTAATGTCGATTGAGGTTCTCGAACCCGGAGTGCTTACTTGTACTACGCTGGTAAGATCTTTTTGTTGGGTGAGTACTCTCTCCCTCGACAAAACTACCGCCATCCGTGCATTTCACCAGAACTCTAGCCCCAGTGGATGGAATTAGGTGACTTTTAGTCGCTGTTGATAGGTTTCGTAGGAAAGGAATTTGCAAGAATACTTCCTGGAGGAACTTGCATCGACGATGGATACTCGATGTGACGGAATTATGATGTCATCATATGGTGTCGTTACTGAAAATCGCCGCGTGACAGTGCTGCTCCGCATGAAAACATTGGTCGAATCACACACTAAAGAATAAGAAGAAATGGTAACCTTGGGATATGGATAAAGAGGCTTTATGTTACCAGACCTGAATGGACAAAGTTGTACAACAGTTGATTGACTCCAAAAATTGTGCCAAATTGTTATACAGTGAGTTGGGACATAACTGGTTTACACAGGTAGTGCATTTTCACTTGTTGTTCCGAGTAGCATTCCCAGCATCCGCTCTCTCAGTCGAACGAGCATAGTGAATTGTGTAGAAGTACGCCAAATCCTCTAGCAAAGTTGGCTAACCAGCTGATGGAATCACATCAGTTTTCTCAAGCGCATTTCCACTACGGCGAAGTTTACAGTGCTTTCTCCGCTCCGGTTGTAAGAGGGTTCCACTTCGAGCTGCTTTTTCATTGGTGCGAGTTACTGACAATCCTAGCCCTTCACTGTTGTGGTAAGCTGGTGCTATCTAACAGCGTGTTTATGTGGAAGCTTTCGAAATGGCTTTTAACCATATGGAAATGTGTTTTATCCAGAAGTACTTACTTGTATCCCGTCTAAATTCGATCATTTGTTTGGTTTTCGCTCCTCGTGATTACCTCTTAAACCACACTCAATAAATGGGTTGGAACCATATGCCATCTACTCTGTTCCTTAGTTAATTACGCTTCATTCCTTCGGGTGAATGGGCGGGCCTCACGAAGGCCACAGTGGTACATCTTCGTGAAGTTTCCTGTTAGCAGCACAACTCCAAGCACCGAGGTACAGTGCTTTGGGAAGCGGGCGACTTCTCACCCTTCAGGTTTGGGACCATCCATCAAGCATATCCAACGTACTTTTTATCCGAAAGTCCGCCGATGTGTTCCAATGGCAAACTAGGCGCCGTAGCGATGTGCCTATTGTAGTTGAATCGCTCCTGAAACTGTATAGTTTATACGCCACACACTAGTCATTTCAAGCCCGTGTTTAGCAAAACACCAATAGTTCAAAATCGTGTCATAGTATCGAACATCCCCGCTGTTCTCGTTCCAGCATGAATTTCAAAGCTGCTGACTTAAGCCGTGTGACTAGTACGTCTTTCGAAGTCTCTCGATGAGGAGCTGGGGTAGAAATAAAAACATCTCGTTATAGTACCACCCATTTCATAAAAACCCCATTGCTTCTTTGAATCGTCGAATTCCTATATTCTGGTTGTTTCTTATGCTGTTTTGAAGGAAGTGCAAACAGATCAATATTTCTACGATATGTCTGCCCGGAAAAGTGAACCAAACAACACGCGGAAAAGGCCAAACAAGAGGGATGGTGAGGAGAAAGACGGTAGCGTGCAATGGAAGAGTATGAAACTCTCCCCTACTGGTCATAACCTGGATCGCCAGCGCCGTGCGGAAAAGTTGGAAGAAAAACTGGAAAGTATGTTTGAGTTACTTTACTCATTTTTGAAAAGGCCTTATTTTATGCGTTTTTACCGCCTCATAAGATACCGTTTCCAACTCTTGCAGGACCAAGAGAACAAGCTGCGTGTTGGTTCTGTCTCGGTAACCCTCAAGTGAAGAAACACTTGATCGTGAGTGTGAACACCCAGGCTTACTTAGCTCTTCCTCGTGGTCCTTTGGTCTCAGATCACATACTCATCCTTACGGTTGGACATCACCGGAGCTGGACATCATGTCCGGACTACGTGCGCCAAGAAATTGAGGATTATAAGACACGTCTGAAACGAATGTTCACCAACGAAGGGAAGGCCGTGGTGGCGTTTGAACGGAACCTGAAAACACAGCACTATCAATTGCAGGTAGTAAATTTCCTTGTTCGCTCAACCCTGCTAACGTCATTCTTTTGTCTAACCTGTCCATTCAACGCGCTCCTAATGACGGATGTTAATTGGTGAGGGCCTCCATGGTCATAGGGTGTGCCATCATAATGTCATCACTCGTTATGGCGGTAACCTCCTCTTTCGCTGTTAACAGTCCTCGCTATGCTGCTATTCCTTCAATATGCGAAATTCGTAATCCAAATCAGAATTATTCTGTCACATGGACTACATGGTTTGGTACACGTTCTCATGATGACAGGTTTGTGGTTTTGCCACATTTAGGGGCTTCAGGTCTGTCGGTGCAGAGTAATTCACTGGGGAATGTGTGCACCTCATACTAAACAAGGCCAAGACTACTGACAGAATGTTGCAATAAAATAGTAGCTTGATACTGAGGAAACGTAAAATAACGACTGCAGTTTTCTGGTAAGTTTGACAGGAATTTTTTCCTTGAAGTTTGAACTCGCGATAATGTCACTTAACGTCACTTTTCTGGAAGGCAGGTTGATGGTATAACAAGGATGGTCTCTAATATATTTTCCATTGTTGCCTGTTCTTTGGTCTCCGGTACAAATTTGTAGCTTTCCGGTGGTCATGGTAAGTGATCGAAGGTATTAGAATACCGAGTAAACGAACAGGAATAGGCTATAAACTAAAATTAATGGTAACACATAGCAAGGTGTCCTTGCGTTTCGAAACATTTATGACCTTGGCTTATGCATTGTATGAGGAATTTCGTGAGGCAGTTTGTTCATCCATGGCTTCATGCTATGTCCTTCCCCGTGTGCCTTTAGCAAGTGGTGTGAAGCACGTTAGTTTAAATGTGACATCCATGCCAAAAGCCTTGATAGAATTCATTTGGTTGACACAGTTGTTTATTTTTCAACTTGGCCTACTGGGTTTGCTAAGAATTCGAGTCTTTTTGATGCACAACTCTGATTTCACTGCTGCTGAATAAAACGACTGACTGTCCGCGCTCCCTGTAACACGTCCTTCGAGAACGGTCGCTTTATCCCTGTTTAGGGCTATACCATGCCTGGAATGCTTTCAAGAATGTCCGCACAGGTTGAATCGCAGTCTTGTTTGTCAAAAATCAGCCAGACGATTAATATTATTTTTAACAGTGCGTAATGGGTGTTCAGAACTTGCTACTAGACATGCCCTGGATGAATTTGTTCCGGAAAGTAGGTAGCACTGGTCTCATGCGCAGCACTCATAAGAGAAAATACATTAGATATGTTGAATATCGGCCGAAACGAACCAACAGTCCCTTGCTGTGGGGCATCCTAAGGTGATATTCATTGGAATCTCGGTCATATCTCCCACTGGTTTGCAAATGAATGCTTCATTCCATCTCAGTGACAGAATGAATGGCCTACTACTGCATTACCGTGCTAAACGAGAAGTGTACTTTTCACCAAGTGAAGCAGTGCGCGAAAACCATGGACAGCTCAAACCTATGGTGACCGAGTGCTTGCTAATACGCATTGCAAACAACTGCCAAGACTCACCTATGGAATCAACCGCTATGCCGACATGTGAAGAATCTTCCAGTGTGGTTTGCACCCGCCGAACTGAGCGAGCTTTTGCTGTCCTTGTGCTACTGGCTGAATGTATAAGAATTGGCTTAGTTGCTTGCATTCCTCATGTCATTGTGCAGAGTTGTTTACTTCTTCTTGCCACAGACATGTTTCCATCTTGATATGTTGTTTTTTAGTTTTACTCGGACAGTTGTGAGTCAGATGTGGCAACCCCTGATTTAAGTGTGGACAACAGATGCGACTGCTCTGATATTAACAAACCTTTCCAAGTTGAAGGTTTGGTGCTACCTATAAGATGTTTATTCTTGCCTTTTGGGACTTTTTTTGTCATTTGGGAGTCATTGTATGAGAGCAATTTTCAGGTTTGCTAAACTTGGATTTACTGCATATTGGAAGCCGCTTATTTGGTAGTGAGCCACTATGCTATCAGATTGTCAAAGATTATAGAAGCTTCAGGGAAGATTTTTAGGGTGAAATAAGAGGCAGGGACTTGAAGCGTCGGTGTTCAAAACCAATGTTACACCTGCAGGTAATAATGATGAAAAACGGATGGAAACAATCATCAATAAATATTGTGTAGTCAACTCCGAGGACGCTGGTATAATTGCGGGAACTGATCAAACACTAATCGGAATGCAAACTTTTCGCAACTCTTCATTAAGCCTAGCGGTGGAGCTAGACTTGCGGTGTCCATCGGACCGCATCAGCTGACTGATCACTAGCTTTATGGTGCTTTCTGTTTCAATTCTTCCTCAGGTCATCCCAGTCCCTTTTGCCGTAGCAGGTGAAGTCAAGCAGGCGTTTCTTGACCTGTCTGCTCGTTGTGAAACCAGTCCATGTGCTCTTGAACCGATCCCAAGAAACACAGAGTTGAATGATGTGAGTCTGTTCAACTCAACTATAAATAATCTCAGTTTATACACTTTTAGCAACAAGATTTTCGATTTCACTCTGTTTGTTTGACCCTTGAGAGTACTTCACAGTCCCGAAACATCAGGGTGAACAGTCTGTAGAAGCCGTCCTCAGTCTGTTGTCATCTTGGAGGTCGAATTTTTGTAATGCCCTCTCCCATGTCCTTCGCACGTTATTTATTTGGACGCTGTAAGTGCAATGCTTACAATACGTAACAAGCCAATCGAGGCTCTCATCCGCAGGCGCACAGTATTCATTTCAGGACGTACTCCTGTGAAAAGTGATCATTGACTTGGAAAGTCCTTCAACCTCTTTAGCCGTCAGTCACGAAGCAATGTGCTATCCTCCGAAAGGTGTCACACCGCTTAAAGAAAAGCCAAACACTCCCTTACCGTGTGAAGTCTGTCTTGTAGAATTGCGGATTTCATTGCTAAACTGTTTTGTTGAAACTCGCAGTTTCTGGATTGTTGCGGCCATGGGTTGTGTTGCATAACAATGCACTTCAGTGGATGCAAGTGTTAATACCACAAAGATTAGTATCGGTTCGGTCCAACCGTTTTATTATCCCTACTGTCGGATTACACTGCTCGATTGATGATTTGCCTGCAGGTTTGATTAATTGAATCAGTAAAGCCGCCACACTTCAAGACTAGCTCTTTGCGAGGCAAGCCGTTCGAGGATTTTGTTGGAAAAAGTACCACATTGCTTCAGGGCAAATGGTTGTGGATGTAACTGTGTTCAGTATAACTATGGCCAAACATTTTATCACGCAGCTTGTGTTCACTAGGCAATTCCAGTATTTGTTATAGCCTGCTGTTTATAAGTGACTAGCTCCGGTAAGAATAAGACGTGTTTTGCATTGCCGGTATCATATAGCTTTGGAATGCCGTATCGCTATAAACCAACGCCATTGTGGTTAAATGAATCTATTGTTGGGCATTGTGTCAGCCATCGCACGAATGGAGTAAGGTATGGTGCACTTTGTTGCATCGTCACAACATCACAAGGTTTCCTGTTTGGAAAGTGGACGGTGATAGTTTGATGTTCATTGTAGGTGTGTTTTAAATCTTGCGTTGCGACATCACAAATGAGGGTGCAGCTTTGGGTTGCTCAACTAGACACTGCTGCTGTTCGGAGTCGGATGATTTCCACAAGATTGCGAACCGTGACTTGATTGATTTCTGAACTCACTGGCAAATGCGCGGACTTACTGACCAGAAAGTCCATGGTTCGGGCGTAACCTTAGCATGTCTACCCCTCCGGTCTAGGTTTGGGCAACCCGGCAGTATCCCAGCTCTCATGCTTCCTTCGAAATGCGATTCTTACTATTTCGACCGATTTATCTTGACCACTTCCTGGCTCCTGCTCTTGCTATTCCAACGTTATTTTATTTCTTCAAGATATGTGCACCAGGGATTCCCTATTTTTATGTTGAACTACCCACCGGTGAACGCTTGTTTGGACAAATAAAAAAGGACCGCATCGCCACGAGTGATATCCAGTTTGGCCGGTAAGTGTTGTTATCAAAGCCATTTCCTTCAGTCTCCACGTTATACTTGAGAAGGGAATGATTGATTCATTGTATTATTTACGTTGGTGGATTGCAGTTTGCCACATTCTTCTATAGACTCAGATTCCATTTCACGTTTTTTCACGGCAGTCTGTGACCTATTTTGCTCCTTATGGGTTCGACGTTGAACTCCTGTTCTCTGACGTGAGGCGAATATGTTTTGGCTCTACGTTAAACTCACCATACATGAAACCTAATATTCCATTTGACGGCAAACCGTTGGAGTTCTTAGAGCGAAAGTTGGCTGTATGTAACTGATAGGAAGATCACAGAAGAATATCTGGTGCCTAATCACTCCTAGTAGCTTGGTTGTTTGGTGGTGTCCGCTTCCTGTCAGTGTGTAGCTTTCCCGTCTCGTGAAGAACGTCAGCTGGTACAAAAATTAAAATACATTACACGAGGGAGCTTTTGATACCATTCAGGTCTTACCGAGATCGCAATACGGCTCCAGAAGGATCTGCTATGCACAACAGCAAACTTAATAACTATGAGCACCAATTAGGTGCTATTTTTATCTCTCTAAAGGTTCATGTGTAACTGGGTATTCGCTCTTACCATCGGCAAGATAATGAGGTAGACTGTGGAGATTTTCAGAAATCCCGGTTCAGATCTCAGCGAGCGAGAGCCTGGTCAACCTGGAACGTATACACGACACCTATCATTTTTGAAGAGGAAGAAGCTCAAGTTACTGGAAAAGCTCGCCAAGGTCATCTACTCCTCCAGCATGTGCTTCGTACTCATGCCGCGGGGCACACGGTCTTCGATGAACTGGATGCTGTAAATGCATATAAGTATCTTGCGAGTTATATTGGATCGGACAATGCGTCTGTCAATGCGTGAACCTCAGGGGTCAAGATTGCGTTTGCCAATGCGCGACATTCTCGGCATCAGAATGGTGCATCACTTCTTCCGACAGGATACGTACATTGTTTTACAGTCGCGAGACTTGGCCATTGTGCAGGATCCGAAAAATCTCTGGGTCTTTGACCACCGATGTGTCAGAACCATTACCGGACTCGGCGTCAACCGAAGGACTTGAGCTGACGTGATCAGGAGACGGATGTTTGCTAGAACAGCAAAAGTGGTAGTAAATACAATAATAACAATAGTTCAGCTGTAACACTCGGTGCCGAGCAGTCATGTCACCCGGAGGAGGCACGACGGCTGGGATTCTTCCAGGTTGCCCAAGCCTAGACAAGAGTAGTCGAGTTGTCTGGATTGGACTTGAACCGCGGACTTTCCAGTCACTAAGTTCGGACCCGAACCTCTTAGCTTGCTCGAGTTGCCTCCTAGCTGCTGAGAAGGGCGATATTTTCTGCGCTGAATTCGGAATAGCGAAAACGGGATATGATGAGGCAGAAATAGGTGGGTTTTTTTTTACGAAAAGTATGGATGCTGTTGGTGCCGTTCATCATCCAGATGTGGACCAATGTCACTTTCCCTTTGCTTTGCTGGGGACACCGAAAGATCTGTGGCAACGGCTGTCGATTCCTGGCCAGACCGTCTGACAGTTGGAGGTGTTGGTGCCTCGAATGTTTGACCTTCCCTTATTTTTTTATTGCCACCAGGATGATTTAATATATTAAATGGACATGGTTGAATACCGGTGAAAAACTAGTGTTTTTCGGTGATTTTGCCATTGATCATTTTGAAGTTGTTGAAGTACGTCGTATGGTGTTTGGAAAGTCGTCTAGTGGACACCGATCGTCATCATCGCCAACATCATTGTCATTGATGTCGATCAGGCTGAATCGTCAAACCAGTTGGTCCTTTCCTATTTACCCAATCACAAGTTATATGTTCTCGTTTCATTCATTTTCTACGAAGTTTCATCTTTGTCAGTACCAAAGCCTACCGATCACAAACACCATAGAAATGCATTCGGTTTGTAGTCGAAAAACAGTACGGGAGCCGGAACTACCTTCCGTTGAGCTTCGGTATCCTTTCCTTACACACTGCCCCGCGGTTCGTAGAATGCGCGAGGAGCACAGCGTTGCTAATTCACCCAATCCTGAGTGAGGACTTCAGAATTAGACCTTCGGCGTTCGTATCCTAACCCAGCGATGTGTTCATTATTGCCCAGGGTATTTCCAGCCAGTACTTTCAGATTAAATTCCACCACATGTCGTATTTAGTGAGTGCCTTTACCTGCAGTGAAAGTTCGTCCCACTTTTCTGCTAATCCTGGTTAGTTCATGCTAATAAGAATTTATATAAGCCGTTGAGGCGACTTAAAACCGATGTGCGGCTGCGACCTTCTCAGTATTCACACAATCATGGGTATTCCTACACTCGACTGGTGGAATGGATAAGGTCGTGCTTCAGAAATGAAGGTATGGAAATATTCTGTATAACCTTATAATTGTACGGTAGTGAGGCATCAATGCGAACAGTATTGCTGTCGCTGATGGTCATGATGCCCTTTTTTATGCTGAATCAAGATTGCTTTCACAACCCCGTTTGGTCACTTCGCTTGACCTTGGCTTCCTTGTCTTTCATTATTTTTCAGATTCGTTCTCAGTGATTCCCGCATCCTCGATTGCCCTGATAGAGCTGATTGGCGCAACTGTACCGACGAGGTTGACAAAGAGACCGAACTCACCCTGGCCATGCGTGAAAAGTTTGCGCCGTACGACGTTGAGTGACCAGCGCCTGGTTGCCACTTTTGTACATAGCCATATTCTGTACATGCCATTTTGCATTTTGCCGAATAGCCACTCCGTTTTTACGCTCTCATGCTTTGTTTCGTCCCTTTCTCGTTCAGCATAAACTACGCAGAAAATTTTACCTTTACAAGCCTCTTGGGGTTTTGTACTCGACCACATCTTTATCGGAGCCTGAGGTAGCTCAGTGGTTAAGGCGCGAACTAACTGACTGGAATGTCCGCGGTTCGAACCCAACCTCTGGATCTCAACTGCGCCTGTCTTGGTTTGGGTAACCTGGCAGAGTGTCAGCCTTCATGTTTCTTTCGGGTTGCGTAGCAGAGCCGAACCGGTGCCACAGCTGAGTGAATCGATTGACATCTTTATCGATGCTGTACGGGAGGTTACAACCGTCCAGTGGTAATGTACCTGTTGGCCTAACGAACACAGTTACCTAACACGGCTGTTTTGCCGCTGGCCCTGGTCCCAACGAGTTTCGCATAGACACTGAAGGTCTACTCATCTTGACAAGTTATAGTTACAACGGAGGCGGTTGACTGTATGTGTGAGTTAGGCGAGATTTTGTTCTTTCGCCTAAAAGGATGAGGAACTGTGTCATCACTTATTTCCATCAACAAGGTGAACCCGTGAGTTGGCATGTGAGCTGAACGTAACTCGTGCCCTGTCTGGTGGAAGGCAGATTCGCCAGGTGGTGCCAGCGTTGCTTTGGTCTGAGACAAGGCTAGTCGGCTGGCAGCTTTCGCGGCACGCCGCTTCAATTGGGACCTCCAGTCACTACCGACCAATTTGTCGCACAAAAATTTCGAGCTGGAGATCCGGACGATGCTCGGACTAGTCCTTTTTATCTGACGTTCTTCACTCGAATGTACAGTGTGAGAGCTCTTTATAGGTTCAGTTGTTCTGATATTTTCCTTTGGGTATTAGTTTCTGTTAAGACGTATGACTGGCGTCTCCTGACCGTCACTCGCTGAGTGGATCTGACCGGTCGTTATTAGTTTTCGGAATACAGACGATTTGTTTCTCCATAACTTTCGGTTGAACACATTCTAAGGTTTGCGTAGGGATGTTTAGGCAATCGGTAAAGTAAGCTGAATGGAGTCCTTCGGGTAGGTAAGATAGCTTTAGTTGGTGGATCGTCCCCCTTGAGCAGCAGCTTATTCTGTATAGCGTTTTGTATTGTATTGTATCATACTTATTTTGTTGTTAGCAGCCAAGATCATGGTGTGATCCGCGTTCCTCTTTCGCCGACATTATTTTGTGCATTTGCACGACTGAATCGGGAAAGCAATTTCATCCCTTTTACTCCAACAAGATATGCCTTTTAGTAGTGCTCGTTTCATGACATCTTATGTGGAGTTGGCCTGTTTAGGATGAATTAAATCAATCAATCGAACAGATGAAAATTTTCGTTTAGAATGTACGCTAGATATTCATGACTTGTCACTGAACAGCTCCGGAAACGTTTGTTTCTGGAAGCCGGATTTCGTAATATCAACCCACACCAGTCTGATTTAGATTCTTGTTGAGAGAAAACACTCCAATAACTTACATGTCAGTCCAGTGTTGCGTTGTCGTTTGATTAGATTCGCTCGTGTCTTGATGGGAAGGGACAGCTTTGGGTTAGACTCTGGCAACGTATTTCAATAGTGATGCCTCCTGGGAGAGGTGGATTGCGCTGGCGCGCACTTTTACGTCAGTTCATGTTGGCCTTTTCGGAAGTTGGTGTGTCCAGGGAGTTAGCAGCTGTTCTTTTAACCGTTCTAAATGGTTGCGAAATCCGGGTTTCGCTGATCATTTTTCAGCTATTTCACCAGCATTTCCTATAGACTTGTGACCTGGTTCATTGTGTTAAAGATCAAATATTTTCTCTAATGGATTTGCCACTTTTAGTGTTTCTTTTTTTTTACCGAAGTAGAGGATTCCTAGATGAATGGATCAATGGATAATTTGCGCTGGTTTTCCTGAGGATCACCGTTTTTTAGTGTTACTGATTTCCGTTTCACTTCACTTGGCCTAGTAGGGGACTGTGTGTCGTGGAAATGGACTTTTCCATATGATACTTCATATTCTGAAGATTGTAGATTATCTCTGCGTTGATACCTGTAATCAGCTAAGTAACTAAAGAAGTAGTATTTCGTCTGAACATTTCAGATTCCGGTGGGTTAGCGGGCTGCTGATCAACGGTTGGTCACAACCACACTAAAAGTTATGTCTAGATTCCGAAGTGTTAATTTCCTTTATCGAAAGTGATCTCCCTTGTTGAAAGACGTTTTGCCTCTGCCGGGTATACCATCACCGAAATTCAACGGTTTTGTGATGGAACCCTTCGAAGAAAGCCTCCAAAAACCGCCGGAAAATACCCTTCACATTTTGCTACAGTTGATCATATTATATCCCACACCCACGGGTGGGGTGTGGCCATCACCTTCAAATAAAAAGTCGAACAATATCGCGGTAGTTCATTACGTAAGATTCCACTTTTGTAGATGCAAAAACCGCTGACCATATTATTTTCTTTTACACTGTCGAAAAGCTTGGAATCACAATGTGGTTGGAATTGACCTTATTTTTTGCACGCCGCAAAATTCCCCATTACCGGCAAACTATATCACTGCATGAACTACACAATATTTCCATGGGGTTATTGGTGTAATAAGTTTCCAGAACTGTGGCACAAACACCGGATTTTGAAGTAAGCTCGGGCAGGAAACTGAAGAGAAGTTAGAGTAGTCTTCCTATTAGCGTCCAACATGTCTGAAGTTGGTCAAGCAGTCGGTTACCCGACACTGGGTAGATTTTGAGTTCAAGGTCTCCCACATCTGACAGTGCACAGTATTTCTTCACTCTAGATGTGATACTTTAGCTACCGGTAATCGCCGGGACTAAACTGTGATACATGCTCCAGTAAAAATATCTCCAATGATTCAGTCGACTCGGGAAAAGGAATCGCAGCGGGAGATGTGGCTACTCGGTCACGCTATGATGTTGCTAAATCAAGATATTTTTCGGGCCATACCAAGAAAGATATGAGGCCTAACTGTGCATTTAATTTTCTTTTAGTTTGATTGTGTTTTCATAATGTTTTGGCCGCCCAAAATCGTACCTCCACGTACCGGCAAATCTGCTCAAAATGTGCCGTCTGTTGGTTTCGCTGCTATCCGGAACCCTCCTTGAGACCTCTTCCCTGTAAGCGGTTTTAAATGTGTACCAGTTGAAGACCCTAAATCTATGATTCCATTCCTTCTGAGCTCTCGACGAGAGAATTTCGAGGAACCCGATCCTGTGGGCAAGCTTGGTCCAGCGTGGCTTGTAGCAATGAAAAGATATTTAACCACGTCCCTCAAATCTATGGCCAAATATTCAGCGATGACCTCGGGGTCGAATGAACGATGGATTGCTAACTTTAACAGCATTCCGCGTGAAAGGCACCTCCGTCACACCACAGTTGTTGAAGATAAACAATCATATGCTCGTCGACACAACTGTGCGAGGAGCTAATCTTACCTGAACATTTTTAGCGCGTCAGTCATAAAGTAGACATAATCCAAATCAAATTACTTGGCTTTGTCGCCCTAAGCGAGACCGCGAATGCATGGACTAGTTGCCTCGCCGGAGGTACGACCGCGGTTGATGCCAACAGTTTTCAATAAAATACTGTTGAGTTACGGTTTATAAATGCACAATGACGCGGTTTAAGGCAGATTACTTGATCCGGTTACTTCGGCCGAATTACGATACTCTCCTGGCACGATTCAGCTTGCCAAAACTACATTCCAATCGCTAGCTTGTCTAGGTCACTGCGGCTCACAAACCTCTCCACCGCGTAAAGATTGGAGCAATCGGGTGGACGGTTTTAAAGAAAGCTGGAGTGCGTTGTCATGTAATACCCTAAATGGACTAATCGCCGTCCTGTAGTTCTTTCGGGCTGTCACTAGTGTTATACTATCAATTTCTATTCTTTCTTTTTCAAGAGCACAATATATAAAGCCGCGTTGTTCTTGGGGATTCGCTGTGCTGAACTTCGGTGCTTCCGCCCCAAAGCAACATCAGGGCACGCGCTTTTGGAGCACATTTACGTCCATACCTGGCCACTTCCTGCAGAGGCCAGCAACTATGTAACAACCAAATTACCTTATGCGCGAAATTACCTTGGGGACGAGCCTGGAGAGCACGGCGTACGATACTCATTGGCACAGAAGTAACTGGGAATGTGTAAAAGATTTATTGAAAACCAGCCGGCAGAAGGATTGACGGCGGGCTAAAATGCGCAGAAATTTTAACGTCAGTTTGTTTAAATTTTCTCTTAGATTGCGTATTCTTGTCTTTACTCACCTACGGCGGAGCGCCTGTCTAAAATTTGAGTATCGGCGCGACAGCAATTTCCTCTGAACAATCAGTAGCCTTACGGCTCTTGTGACTTTTCATATTTAATCTGGCCGCCAACCAGTTAAATCGTTTTCGCAGGATGTCAAATTATGATGACAATTGCTCAGTGAGAAGCGTAATTGTGGCTCCATGCTTGGTTAAACTATAATCAGACAATGGTTTTTGGTGGATGGAGAACGACATGAAGAGAAAGTCTGTAGTAGGGTTTTTAACATTTAGGAGGGAATTCACCAATAATAGAAAGAAAATCTTAGCACACGAGGGCTACATCTCACACAAGAGCTGACGGCCGCCTTTAAGAGCATAACTGAAGATCATCTGGTGGCAATTGGCTGCATGCACCAGAAGCTACAAGTGAGCTAACTTAAAAGTAATCGTCTTTTAGATTCCGATGACATGGTACTACAGCTTAGATAGTGGCGACTCCAGGTCCCTTAAACCACAGAAGACGCAGGCACAGCCACTGGCATGCCATGTTTCTGAGGCAAATGTTGCAACCCATAACTTCCACCGGTCGCTTTGATAAGAAATATGCATCGAAACCGTTCATATGAGCTACTCAGCGTGCTATGATATCCGTGTGCCAGCGACCGATAGAACCACGCACTGGCTCTTTTGAGACGACTGATTATATTATTAATGCCTTTTGGACGGTTGATATTCCCATTTACATAGGAAACCATTCACTACCGTGCGTCAACAGTCCAACTATGGATTCTGCATATATCCGGGGGGAGGTAGTAGATCCATCACGGGTTGGTGGGACGGACGGCTCCGAGCCGCCAGTGAAATAGAAAGGAAACCTAATGTTTGGCATCGTCCAGGCAAGTCCTATAGTGTAATACAGGTTGAATGTTGGCGGAGATATCTGTGACCCCATGACGTTTATGGTTTCAGGTAACCACGTACATTAAAGGGCACACCAATTCGTCATCGCATGAGTTCACTCACATTTACTTTGCTAATTTATCATTCAGAAGTGACTGACCAGGTACTGCTTGGTAATCACCTCTCGGAAAAAGCTAAACAACTTATACATAGTGACGAACTGCTTGCTCTTCACGACTGCGCGCATGACAGGAAGACCAATACTCATGCCATCTATGATAACAAGGGTGTAAAGCCTGTACTTACGCACAGTGGATGAATTACTTCAAAAGGCTTGCTTCAAACAATCAGTCGAATGTGTTTCGTTGACACTTACGGGGTCTGCGAAATGACGGAATAGCGCATTGCGTTCTGGCAAAACAAACGCGGCTACGGCCGTGTTTTTTCGTTAAGGCAGGTAATTTACTTCCGTCGCCAATTGGTGTGGTACCTCCAGCATGGTGTTTAGGATTGAAGTGCATCGAGGCGCGGTTGGCCGACGCAAATACCTAATAATGGACGGGTGGCATTGATCCCCTCCAGCAGATTGAGTGACACTTCGGAACTACCGAACACATCTGTTTGTTGTTGGTTGGTAGGAAAACGGTCCCAAAAATTTAGTTACATTATGGCTGCAGAATAGGGGTCAGACATAATTGGAAATATTTTTTGTGTTCTTTCGGACAAGACTGAACTGGGACACCGATTGCCCCTCTGCTGTTTGTCGTTGATGAATGCGTTCAACTTACCAATGTTGCCTGCTTTCTTGCTCTCTTGTTGATAGATCTTACAGCCGCACACCGCAAAACGTTGTTGTTCTTCGTCTCTTATCTTTTATGTAATCAGCATACGCTTGCTTGAGGGCCGAAGAGGACGAAAACTGGGCACCAGCTTCTATATTGAGGAACGTTTCACCGAATTCGGGTTGAGTCGTGATGGTTAGTTGATTCATGTGCAAGATAAACCTGATTACTGGTCCTCAATACTCAGCCGTTGGACAAAACTTTCCCTCAACAGGTTTCATGGTTGGCGAGTAGAATGGGAATGGTCGGTGCGCTCGTCCGCGGTTGAATCCGCGCTCAGTCATTCAACTTCTTTTCCACCTCTCAAGTCGGTGCATAAATAACTGGGCCAGTTGTTTTGTATTTCAGTCTTGACTCTTTCGTCTGTTCATGCGAAGGCAAGCGTAAAACAGAGCCAGAAATAACAGCGACGTCATCTCTTAGATACGATATCATTTCTAAGAGAAGTTCATCACGAGACATTATTGGGTGTTCTGACTGTCATCCTTAGCAAAAAATGGGACTAGGTAAGATGAAACCAGTTGAACGCTACGAGTGCGTAAATTCATGGGTATACGGTTCAGTTTATTTCTAGACGTCCGAAAACGTTAATTTGCTGCCTAACTTATTTTGGAAAAAGTGACATGGATAACCATGGGGAGTTTGAGCGAAGTTGGATAGGTCACAGACACATTTTCAAAGATGACTCCACCTACGCACTCGATAAACTTTAAACTCTGCGTTTCTCGCGCAGGTTAAGATGAAATTGTTTGGAACAAATACTCCAGGTAATTTTGGGGGAATTTTAGCCGGGTATAGCCATTCGCCTTTCCTTAATTCATGCGTAATAAGCATTTAAATCTTCCTCCATTTGGGCTCTGCGCTAGTTCAATTTGAATGCGAACGCTTATTTGGCAATGCACAAATGATCAATCGAAACGCAATCGAAACCGCATACAGTCGTAATGGGGCAGTCGATTCATGCACAAACCAAACTCAAGCGAATGATTGGCTAGTACGAGTCACGTGATCCCTGCACGAACATAAGGCTGCTCCATACGAGGCCTGGCGGCTTGGCAGAGGCTTGCGCCAGTGGTTGCTCGTGGCTTCTACTAGTGGGATAAGCTTTGGTGTAGTGGACGGCATGTTGGCGGATCGCATCCGGGAGCCATCGTCCAGCTCCTTTTCGACTTTCCAAGTTAGCGCCTTCCTACACAGGACACTACCGCCTTTGTTGACAGCCATATATGGCATTAAAACAGGATTGACTAAGATGAATGAAACTTAAAGTTCCGAGTGCGGAAAGTCACGGATATGTGGTTAAGTTTGAGGCGCGACTTTCTATAACAAAACTGTCGGCTTCCTGTCAAATTTTTTCCCAAGGGAAGCCTTATGGCTGGTCATAAAAAGGTTATGTGAAGAAAAGGAGTTCGGAATTTTCAAGGCAAATGGATGCGTTCTATAAGGTTAAGTTTACGTATTCAACTAATAAGCTTCAAATTGTACAAATCTCAGGCGGAGAAACGAGGATCTCTTAAAATAAATTCTCCAAATCGTTTCAGACTATTTTATTGCTTTAAAAATTAAACCCTTTTTTCCTTGGTAGTCGATTCACGCACAAGCCAAACTCAAGCAAATGATTGGCTGCTCCGAGCTGCGTGATCCATACCAAAACATACGACTGCTCCATACAAGGCCTAGCTGCTTGCAAAGGTATGCACCAATGGCTGGTCGTAGTGGGGCAAGCTTAGTTCCACGGACCTGGTAGTTCGCGGTTCGAACCCCGAACACGTCATCCACCTTTTCGACTTCCCCCGTCAACACGTTTCTTCATAGGACACCACCGCTTTTCCAGCATAAAAATATGATTAACTAAGGAGAAGGGAACTTAAAGTTCGAGTGCGAAAATTTCTAGGATATGTATATGTACTCAAGAATATTTTGAAGTTTGGATCAAGAGTACCGAAAGCACAAATGTCGAGTTCCTGCCGAATCTTCAATGGGAGAATTTATGTGGGTAGTGAGAAACAGGTGTTGCGAAGAAAGGCAGGTAGATGTAGGTCATTTTAATGTACGTGGATATGTTTTGTGATGTTAAGTTCACTTATTCATTCTATGGGCGTTCAATGGTACATATTTCACACGAAGAAACGGAGACCTCCTGAAATAAAATCTTTAAATCGTTTCGTACTATTTTCTCGCTTGCACTGACAGTCTATCTTTCCTTAGTTTTTGCGCTTTGACCATTTAACTCGTTTCTAACTCGTTTTTCCTTGGCTTGTGCACAAATGCAGTTTGACTGCGCGCGCTTCCTGGCTTGTGCACAACAAACCAATCAAAATGCTGGCTTGTGCATGAATCGCACGTCTCGTAATGGTGATCGGTCAGTATTTGCACAATGGAATTGACTTCTCGAAGGCTAAAACATGTTCAGACTTGCCACTTCATAGTGTAGAGTACCTATGTATAATGTGCATGTTCACGTGTTATTGAAAATCATCAACATTGGTGATTTGTTTAAGTGGGAAAATCTTCAACGTCAGTTAACAACACCGACTGTGAATACATTGCTTAATGTAACAGGAAATCGCGAGTTTCTAAAAAAGTCGACTCACTCACGATGGACGGAACTTTCAGATGGCCTTACAGCTGAAGTAATTCCATGAACATTCTAAAATATGCATGGCCCTTGTGGATGCAAAATATTCGGAGGGGCCTTTCCTCTAAACAATTGATGCTCAATAATTGCTGTTACCAGTTAAAATTGCGTAGGCCGCGTTCATTATTGGCAAAAAACGCGCAAGTTTGTTGTTAGTCAGCAGCGTTTTCCGTTAAAGCCCGCGAATTATGCTAGGAAGGCCATGCCGATGATCAATTAGCCACGTGGAACCTACGTCGATCAGCTGAACGAACCTAGCAGACACACAAGACTAGCATTCAGCTAGGGGTCCACAATGCCAAATTGACTTGCCACGTGGAGCCTACGTGGATCAAAATGGACGGCTTAGTCAACTGGCTGACATGCGCTCATCCATCTCTACCTGGAAAATCTGAAGGTCCAGTTCGGGCAAGAAGAAAGGTTTAATTTTATTGGTCGCCTCGATTGACAAATATGTCCCGCCGGGAATCGTTTGGTCTTCTTGGTGTGCAGTACCCATTTAGCTATTGACGTCCCGAAATGAGAGGAACATACATTTAGGTTATCAAAATATCACCATGAGTTGGTCGGTTGACAGAAAGGCAGCAATACTCACCTATAGCACTTCAGTGGCGATAATCTCATAATGCTTGTTTTCTCCACACCATCTTCACCGGCTGATTCGAATTGCGTGACTTCCTGTAGCTTGCTGCAAATCGACTTTAACCCTCAAGACACACCATACTTAAATAAATGCATGAAGTATCATTAGCCCACAGACCGTCTTGAGTTGATAAGCCATGTATGAGTCAACTGAATTCATCTTCGTCTCTTCCCGTCCTCTACATCGGATCCAGGCGTCTGCTCATGATAGGCCATTAGTTTCACCTTCGAGTCGGAAATATGGACAAATACAGACTTCTGGGACACGGTGTGCTGGGATTCTGTGCTTCGGAATGGACGGACTGGACGGACTGGTGGCCAAAAACTAAACTAAATTATTCTTCTGAGGACCTACCTTCGGGACAAGCCTGAAGAGCAGCACCGCACAGCGAACAACGTTCACCATCACAACACGCGGCGTGATATGACACCCATTCCGTTAGAAAACAGCGGTCATTTCTACTAGTGGGCCGTTCAAAAAGCGCACAGAAGCCCAAGTGTGTGTCTCTAGATCCCCACCTGGGTTGAGGCGCTGTGTCCTCGACCACTGACGGCTGACCGTCAGTCAGAGGAATCTTTCTTACTGCTTGGAAGCGAATGACCGCTGAATACAGAGAACAAATGGATGAACGGGAGCCGCAGCGCCTGGTAGGAGGGGTTTATGCATTCTCCAGCAAAGGCAACCGTTTGGGAGCACCTGGTTGTTTGTACCATGAACTATAGTTTAACTAACGTGGATTGACCTCACCTTGTTTGTTCCCATACTATGATAGTGCAGCATTTGGGGGCGTAGCCACGGGCGCCTCAAAACGAATAAGCATGCCTACGTATTCATTCAACAGTCTACGTTCAGATCGCATCCGTCATCCTCCAGGATTTATTGTCGGTCACAATGATATGACGTATGCATCTCAAATTCCGGCATGATCCATTCGGCGTGCCGGGACACCTGTTGCGTGGCGCGCTCCAGTGTGTTTGAGTAGTGCGCCCGGTTTTTCAGGCGTCCGTTTGCACACACCAGACGGCTTGTCACATTACCAAGGTGAACCACCTCGGATTGTGCGTGTGCAGCCTATCTTCTGATAATGTCCAAACAACGTGTTATGAGCTGAAAGACGGATCGCGTGTCCATGCGGCGCAGAATCAGCAGACATTACCGGATTCTGTGTGCTCGTATTATGATAAACAAGACACCTTCGGTACGGCATTTTCCAAGCAAGACGTGCGGTGATATACGTGCTGGTTGTTCGCAGACTGTCGGTGACAAAAAATACACGGATGTTATATGATGCATACTTGCTTCCTGATGGTTTTTCCGATACGGGACTAACACACCATGACGTCGCGACCGAACACTACTCTTGTAGCCTGTATTTGTGCTGCAATTGTCAATAAAACTTCTTCACTTGATACTGCTTGCCCATCGTTCTCCTCAATAAGCCAAACAGTTTACGCTTGGGTGCAAACTGTTCGCTTACCACGAAGGCATATATAACCGAACGCCCGGTACCCACGCCATCCCTGACCAGGAAGGTCTACGGCTTGTAGTTACACGCCGGATATTAAGTGCTTTAAAAAAATTACCCAGAATGGTTTGTCACTTGCGCTTCGCCGGAATATACTACATCCGGGAAGCGTCGAAACAACGCCACGTCCTGCAATCTGGAGAAGCAGATGAGACTGTAAAGACCTTCCGCGGAACGCAACACTAGCACGCATCCGGTCCCCAGGACCGAAGGCACAATAAAAGCCAACCAAGCAGTACCTAGTCAACAGAGCTGGTTGACACCTCTGGTGGTAGTGGTATATGTCCTGAATGGTCAGGATCTTGCCACAAGCTGCAGCACTCCACAGGACGGCGTCCCATACTTCGGGCCGTGCAGGTGCCCATCTCTTCTTCGGTCAGCTGTCAATTTACCGGAATCCGTTCGTACAAAAAATTGGCATTGAAGAGAGACAGAGTGCAAGCATCGATCCAGAAGCCACACAGGATTGGAAATATGCCGACTTCGAATAGAGATATCAAGGCAACCTTCAGGTAGACATAGCCTAGGCCGAACCAGTAGCTGATTGCGAGATGGTTCCCCTGTTTCCTTAGACAAAAACGCAGTGGACAGCCGGCGCTTGGCATACGGTTATTAGGAGAAAACGGGCGCATCTCACTAGCTTGTTCGGATTCCCCAGCTGTTTGTTTGTCTTGCAGGCCGCCTGTTGCATTTGTGGTGGATCCACTCGTACCGCAAAACAGCTTTGGTACTTCGATTAATGGATGAATGCACAAATACAGCATAGTTACCCTTCATATATTCATTTGACGTCTTGCCAAACGCAGTGCAGGATAAAGGAAGAAGGAGGAAGGATATAGCCCTCAATTTCTCAGCAGAAATTTCTGAAGCCATAGCACAGCAAGTTCAAGGTCAAATGCGCGCTCAACTTTTGGGAACAAGATTCATTAAAACAATTGGCAGGCCTAATCAAAATCAAATTTTGACAAGGTGTAATTACGGACGGCCTCTTACCCGCCTTGTCTTCACGGAGGTGATTTTTGTCAGCTCATGTACACGAGAAATCCCTTCAGGGCGCTGGGGCCAGACGAGGACCAGCCGGGAATCCTGAAGGAACCGTTACTCACACCAGCGAACCATTGCTACCGTGTGTCCCGTGAGCCGCTCAGGGAAAGAAAACATCCTTCTGCTTGGAAAGAAGCGATTGTAACGCACATCTACAAAACTGGAGATTGACTATCGCCCCGCAGCCACAGACCTACTAAACTCATTAGCGAATTATGGAAGGTGATGCAACACATTCTGAAGCGAGCCATTTTCAATCATTTCATTACCAACAGCAAAACAGATTCCTCCTAATCCGTTCCTGTGTGAAGAACATGCTGGTATTTACGGCAGCATAAGCTAAACCAAAAAGAAGGACTCATGTCGCATGCCGTATTTTTTTACTTCTCAAAGGCATTCGATCCATGTTACACAAGTTCCGTTACCCTACAAGCTTGAGGCATATGGTATTCAAGGGGAAATTCTGCGCCGGATTAAGGCGTACTTATCAGACAGGACATGTCAACGGTTCTTCAGATGGTCTTTCAAGTCCATGTCTGCTTTTGCGGACGACTTGGAGTTCCAACGCCAGTACCCTCCAAACGACACTTCAAAGCCTTGGTAGCTGAAATGGCACTTCACTCTGAATAAAGATATTTGCGTCCACATATCAGTGGACGCCTTCGTCGTGCGTAGTGAGAACGGATCAGAAGACATTACAAAGACAGATGTCAAAAGGATTTAGGTATCTGGATTTCTACAAATATGTAATCTCACTTCACTATGAAAAACCGACTCAAAATTCACTTTTCGTTCCACGGATAATTTCACGCACCTACCCGTTTGACTCATATGGATGTCCACATACTCTATGGGGTCTAAGTCCTACCGCTTCTTGAATATGGCAACCAAGTTGTTTGCTCAGGACGCAAAAAAAATGTGACCCTCATTGAGCGTACCCAACGAGCTGCTACGAAAACGGTTGCCGGCCTTAAATCCGTTGATTATGAAGCACCTCTCGCGATGTTTGGCCTCTATCCCCTGGAGAATGGTGGCCTCCCAGGTGATCTAACACATATATATGCTCTATTTAAACAAGGTTTGGCCAACAGTCTGAAGCAAAAAATACACAGAGGGAACGTTGTGTGGTTTTGAAGCTCAGAGCGCTGATTTATTATAAGGCAATAATTTTTTCCATTTCAGTTAGCTGGCGCATGGACTAACCTTCCTGAGATGGCTGTTCCCGCTGTATCCGGGCTGAACACTTTTTTGGATGATTTTGTAAGGAAATCCCTACTCTGGCACGCTCATTGCCACATGCTGAGCACCTAAAGACCGGTGCTACACCACATTTTAACTTGTGCTTTTCAGGTGAACTGAAGCCGGTGAACGACAAGAACAATCCCGACTCGGGAAGCTTTGGCGAATGACTCTATCCTGTGTATTGATGCGTGAATCTGTAAACAATTGTCCAGGCACCTCGACCATAAAGCCCGTTACAGGGCTATCCAGTCCCATGGTTAGGAAGAGCGTTCAGGTGATACCACTGCTTGAACCTTTACATATCTGCTGACTCTTGTTTTCTAATGCCATAAGTTAACACTTGTCGGTTTGTTTTTACCTAGGTTTGCTTGATAGGGCACAAGAAGTTTCTGCAATGCAGAATTTCTTCGCATGATATGTCCTAGGGGTCAAACCATATTTACCGGAGGTTTCGTGCTTCCCTCCAGAGTAAATCAAGTAGAACCCAGATTTGAAGGTCCCGCTGGTCGCCGGATATCACCTGCAGGCTCGTAAAACCGGATACCGGGAAACTTACGTGGCAACTTAGCAGCGACATTGAAAGTGAGCAACATCTGACGGGAACGTGATCATGCCAAAACTATCATGATCAAGTATCAGTGAACGTCGGAGGCAGAGGAACACTGTTATTAAGGTTTTTGCATTTATTGTAGGACATATGATGCTTGCTCAAGATCCCACCATTAAATCTTGAAATTGGCGGGCAACAACAGGTGTTAAAGCAAAACTCAGGCATACTGCATGGCACGTGAAAGGACTGAAAACTGGAGAAAGTGAGGGACGAAGCCAACGGGCCCTGTGAAGCCGTTGTGTTGTGGTAGTCCAGCGGGTCGAATTGAAGTAAAAATAAAACTATCGCCAAGGCTACGTGGACTTGGACATTTGGGACTATGGCTTGGGACACAAAAAGCGGTTGCAAGGATGAGAAAGTGAAGAAATTCCCAATGCGGGTATGTGGTAGCTTAAGTATCAGAATTACGGTGAACAATAAAAAACTGTATAAGCTCACCGAAGTCGCTGTGGATGCGGAGCCAGCTCTAAAAGAACGCTTGGAGAGTGAACCAGTGTTAGTGCACGGGACAGAAGGCGAACTACACAGAAAATGATAGAGTTTGTGGGGAGCACAAACAGCAAGTCCACCAAGATGTTTAGATCCGAAGGAATAGCTCAGCCGGTTGGAACGAACTCATTCCAGAGACGACTGGAGCCGGGTGAAGAAGTTATTCATAGTTATAGGTACGAGCACGAGAGGGAAAACAGTCAAGAGTAGGAGGAGAACGGTTGCAGGTGTGCCATCAGACTGTTTATGGTAGTGCTGTGCCATCAGTGCACTAACATACATTGATTTCTGGACGTTCCCGTAACAGACATCATGTTTGAGATGACCAGAATGGGCTGTGCAATTCTGTGGGCAGCGAGAGTTTGGGTTCGCAGAGGAGAGCTACAGATATGGGACAAAGCCGTTGCAGGATCATAACTAGACTCGGCGGAGATGGATATCTATTAAGGAGCAAAATACAGGCTTGGTGGAGTGTATACCGGCCAGGGCGTTCAAAACGTGCACTAATATATACGGCAGAAAACCGTTTAGGACAAACCCGTCCAACTTGCATATTGCCCCACCTGGTTCTTCGACTAAAACAGATCGTCTGCCTATATACGGGTTTGTAAACTCTGGAGATTTCGTTCGGGCCCGTCAACACACGATTCCAGGGAACAAAATGCAGTCTTTTTCCTTCTTTGGCGTTCAAGGCCGAGAAATTTTCGGGGCAGCGCACCAAATTTTGCCCATATGAGCGCGAATGGCTTCTGAATGGTAGGCGATCCGGTTTTCTGGGAGTTTTGTATCTTCGAGGTAAATGAATCCCCGGTTTTGATGCAATCGCCGAGGCCGCCTCTTGAGAGTTCACTCATACACATTAAGCAAATCCCCAAAAAAGTTTCCTTTCCAAGTAACGCTAAAAACGCGGGACATATCCACCATGCCAAGAAAAATTACATATATGTTTGATTAAGCTAGCCATTATCCTATCCGATCCGCCCAAATAAACATTGCTAATATTCCTCTCTTGTCTTTCAACCAGCGGCGGATGATTTGGGCCACAATAAACAATGGCAAACAATTGGGGGTTGCACTGATCGCGTATGATACCATTTATGCAAGTTCTTGCCAGCTTTCTTCGGGTGACAGTCTGACCTGGACTGTGCTTTTGAAAATTATTGACCAAATATCGATATCCATGGTAAATTTTCGGCACCATTTCAGCATGGCTTTCGCAAGATCGCTCTTGTCTTATTAATCTTTATGCCCAACGGCAAAGCGACGGACTGCTCAAAGAGATATATTTCGATAGTGCACCAAATGCACTCTATACATTCGTTTTTCTCCGCCAATATTAATTTATTGGTAGGTAAACTGCCGCCTTTTGGGATGGTTACCACAACTGCGTGTTGTATAGAATTCTTTCTTTGCAATAGGGCTTGTCAGTTCTTTGTGGGTCACTGCTTTTCGACAACGTCAGCATGAGCGGTGGGGATTTCTCGCAGTCCGCCTTGAAAGTGTTTGCGATCTATTCATGCCTTAACCACCCTCCGATTCATCACCGACGACAATGTTAGATCGAGTCCACCCCTAAAGCCGGCGGCCCAAGTTGACGTCGAAACAGGTTAGCACTGCTAGAAAACACTGAAATAACTTTTTTAGGGTGACTTTGGCTGTCTGTTGTCCTTGTATAACCCAAAGTGCTACTCTGGTTACCTGAGAATAACTATTTGCGCTCAGCGCATATTTGAAGCTGACCCCCTATCCAACATGTGCAAAACCGTTGTGACATATGGAAATTTTTGCGTGTTGCACTTTTCTGTATGAATGGAGGAAATAAGAACCACACAATCTGCCTTACATTTGTCGGAATCTGTTTTCAGGTCTTTCGGAATTTCCGGCGCGCATTCAAGCTTATGGCAGCGGGGGTACGGCAGCACTTTGTGGAATTGGATCCACGTATTTGTTTGAGAAATTTGCCGCGGTCTGTTCTCCATGCCTCACAGCATCGGGAAGGCCATTAACTGAATGCGTGGGGAATAAAAATTTGGTAACTATGCGTGATGTGGGAAGGAAGAATCAACTCCGTTTCTCGTTACGAGTGGGTGCACCACAAATGCAGCAGGCGGGCAGAGAAACCAACAAAAATTTGAGGAATCATAAAAAGCTGGTATAGATTGTTTCCTGAAACCAGTCTGGTTACGCTGGGTAGTTCGCGAAACCCAAAAAGTCAAATAGTTCAAATGGAAGCTTATCAACAAATGCTGCACTACGAATACAGTAAAAACCAATGGGCTTGTACAAATCTCAATTCGTGGGGCTATGCTGGCCTCCGCTTAGAAACTGATAATTCTTAATGGGATCCAAAAGTCCTCGCCAACCCGAGATAAGATGAACACAAGGTAGCGAAACACAGTGTTGAGTCCGTTTTTGAGCCATTACGCCTACATATGGCTCGCTAGATGGTGGCAGAAAGGGCTGTTCCGACGCTTCCTAGGTGTAGCAAAGATCGGTGGTACACGCACGCCAAACCAAATTGGATGATTTTTTAAAACTCATGTGTGGACTGTAGGTTAGCGATCTGGTCGCAGGTGGCATGGGCACAGGTCGTGCGATTATGGATGCCTTGGTGAACAGTCCGCCACTATGCGTAAGCCGTTTTGCTTGTTCACGGATATGTTAGGCGAACACTATAACTTAAAGGTATTCATCATACACAACTAACCGGCGCAATTGCGGGCAACCAGAGTAGCATTCGATTGCAATTTTATGTACTGTTTCCATATGCACAAAGCAAACAGGTAGCACATACTTATCGCATGACATCCGAGCATTTTGGTCGTAGGTGTTCTCTGCGAAAATCGGTCAAATATTCCAACGTATGGCTCGCTTGGACAATGCCGTACGGTGGACATCCTGCTTACCATAATACCAGCACAAAGATTCCGAAAAACCCGCAACTGTTGCTTCTCAAGGACCCTAGATTGGTCTCACTCTACAGCTCCCTTGCTGTATGTTACACGCTACTGGGCTGTTCACGCACACCCCCGACAGTCCACTTTGACAATGCGATCAACAACCTCGATCTACTGTGTTGGAACTAACAGGGTGAGGTAATTCTAACTAAATTATATGTCCCGGTGCAAAAACCTAAGTGCTCCCATACGTTCAAAGCTGTGCTGACAACTGTACGTGCCCGCTCCACCAGACAATGCAGCCTTGTACGCATTTGTGCTCGGTATTAAGGGATCAGTGCGTTCAGACCTTGTGGGACTTGTATGAACATAATAAATATTTCTATCACGATGATTACTCAGAATATCAATTATCGAGGTACGAGAACATAAGTTGCGGCATTCATCTAGTTGGGCATAAGACACAAGAAAAAATTCAGTTACACGTTTGATTCTCCATCTTATTTTTGCGCCAGCGGGTAGAATATAGGCTGTAGCAAGTCTCACAAACACTTATAGTTACAAAACTGCCTGCAACTTCCGTCCATTGTAAGCTATTCACAATTACTGTTAAATGGAGATATCCTACTACATGAGGCAACGTTTCCCAATTCGAGGTAGTTGTTAACCCTGAACAAATCGACCATAGAGAGAATATGCAGAAAAAAGCATTAGAAATAGGCATTCTTAACAATCAAGTGGTAACCTCGAATAAGTCAGATACCCAGATACCTAAGTGTCTCACTGTATCGACATTCCACATGACACTACTGCAACTAAGCAATTTGCCCACGAAATCCGGATTTGTTTAAGCTTACTACATAAAGGCACGTTTACGATATCAATAAACGCACGGGTCCAAATTTCGACGCTAAGATGTTAGCGAACTTAATAGAACTTTTCAATCATTCTCATCTCTTTTAGGTCAGAGTTAATAGTATTACTTGAAAGGACTCAAAAACTCCTGGAGGGAAATGTTAAGGATCCTGCTAATGGCAGCTGGTAAGTATCACGATTTTCACGTAATTCACGCCAAATCACGACGAAGTATTTCACTAGGTGACGTCTTAGCCATGTGAACAGAAAAGTTCATCCTAGATGCGTAGAATTGCTGAACACTTACGGGGGACATGCTCGGATTGTGTAACAATTATTTAGTTCCCGGTGCCCGAATATCTAGATAAGACAGATATGATAAACCCTTTTGTCCTGCGAAATTTGTTTTGTGTGACGTACCAGGTATTTTGACCTATGTGGCGAGGGACTATGACGCCAGTATGGAACTGGGTCCCAGTTTGTGATACTTAGTTTTGTAGACAGCCTGTAAAGAATGACGTCTACTATCATCTGGTCCTCCTGGTTGTAGAGTTTCTAGTTGTGATCAAAAGGTTCCGTGGTCCTGGGATGTAATTGAAGCCTACAGAGGGAAATATTATTATTTGGATGGACTGAAGTTAGAGGAATCAACTCGCCCCACTGTCCCATTTATGCTACATCCTAATAGTAGAGCAAGCACGAAGCTTTATTTTCTCGGATATTTGAGGCCTCTGTACCATTCCAACTGCATACACTTTTACCTGCTACGGTTACTTGTGACCTCGTTAAGGCCGATGATTCCTTGTCTACATGGTGTAGTCCTCGTAGAGTTCAAGTTTATTCCCAAAGGAAGTGTTCTATAATGACTCTTTCAAAGATTATATAATCAGTTACGGCTGTACTGGAATCCTTTCGGTTGGAAATGGTATTCTCAATGTTACGAGCGATTTGAAATCCCGAGTACTTTGCTGCATCACTCAATTGGTGTGCGCTTCAGTACTAAGCCAACATAGTGGTAGTGTATTACATTTTTACGCGCCAAACGGCGTATTTTTGGTTAATGTTGTACCACAACTCACATATCTACAATCCGTAAGCTGCCAGGTTTCTGGAGTTAAAGAGCCTTTTGAGGCCTAATGCCGCTGGCAGAGAGCGTACCTTTGAGAGCTTATTTTTGCTTCTTAGGTTGTTTTTATTTGTTGTAAAAATTCCGGGCAACTGATGGATAGTAGGATTGTTTAGTGTGAATAGGGTAAAATATATAATGTATAATGTTGTTCAGTAACAAACATCCATCAATATGTACAAGCTAGACCAACCCAAAACTCGAGCTAACCTCAGTAGCTTTTCGTTGTCAGATCTGCAGAGTCATTTTAGAGTTATTTGGATTCATAAGTTTGAGATGATTTTTGGAAGTTACAGCATGGAACCTTGAGGATAAAATTACCTCTGCATTCACATTTAACAATTTTGGAAAAGTTAAGGCAAAGTTGTACGCTGCAACCACTCATCAAATTGAGTACATTCAATATGTAGCAGGCAAACCTTAAAGCAGGCCTCCAATTTCGGCTTCAACAAACATTGAGATTTAATCTGACTTCCGAAAAACAAATTGTGACGGGTAATGTACTGAGCGATAGAAAATCCATTATTAGCATGAAAAATTAGCGTCGCTATTTTAGACTTACCCCATGTGAAATCATTCATCCCTGTGGGTACACGAGTTATTGGTATTTTCGTGGTATGGTTGGAGAAGTTGGTTTCACTAAATTTGTCTGCATGAACATTCTTGAATTTTGGTCAACTAGTAAGAAGCAATAACACAACGAATAATTTTTTCCATCCGCGCTTCCATTAACTCGTGGGGTAGACAGCCACTTAAAAACACAAAGATCTATGCAAAGTAGGCAGTTTGCCCATCAGCTCAGTTTATCAGGACGCACCTGTGGCATCTGCTCTTAGAGGCAGAATGACCGGGGATAATTAGCGTTTTATGTTTAGGCACCCAAACACGCACAAGAACCTGGGAAACTCACAGCTACTTACCAACGTCACACTACACTCGCTTAGCGCAAACTTCCCAAGATTGCATTGATAAGGTCGGTGATCCCAACTGCAGTTTGATAATGCTTGCTGAAACCATCCTAAAATTTCTTCACCTGCCATTTTTGGGCGCGGCCCTGGGTACCACCTACAACTTGCTTAGGTAACTGTGAACAGCAGAAGTGATAGGCCGGAAAACGTTCTAATTCTATCAGCATATTAGCTACTTTAATTTAGTTCTTATCTGAGTTCTAAGTTTTAAGGTTTACACAAACCAACACATTCGTGGAAAAAATTTTGAAATACAGCTTTAAGCCTTCGTATGGGCCAGCCCTTTTATTCAATCAGTGGGAACAACTCTTAACAATGGTTTTTCTCAAATGCACAGTTGATGGACTTCAACCATCCTACCTAGATACTAACAGTCCAAAGTTTTACTCATGTCATTCTCTTGCTTCAGTCCTGCTGTTTTTCGCCAATTCTTTATACCACAAACCTTTTACTGATCAAAACTGTCCTTGTACACCGTTCTAAACGGTCATTCAACGTAACAGGGCCTGGTACATGCTAGTAGATCAAATATTCCGGCAGTCGTATAAATAGATGAGGTTCGAAACATCTGACGAGTGCCTAAGGACCCTGAGCGGATGTGAACTTCAGAACAACATTGTTTTCATTCCCATGAAAACTGTTGAGACAAAACTAAGGAAGTGGCACCTGAAACCTACAGAAAATTAAACAAAAATAAACTAGCTAAAGAGTTTTGAAGAGCCATCCAGATTACTTCGTGCAACCTTAAACCTGCAGAAATGCGATACTAAAAATATTTACAAATTGTTGAACTGGAATTCATCTGCTGTGGAAAAAGTAAACGTGATGCCAATTGAGGTTGGTACTACACAACTATAGAGATCTATGCTTCCGATTGCTTGATCCTTTTTATCATCCCTGTAGAATAGAAAATCATTGCCCGTTTATGTGAATCTTACTGCTGACCAAAATCGCGTTAAAAAGGCTAAAGACAAAGGTATACCGGAAATCCTGAGATTCGACTACGATTACTCGTTAGCAACTAGCTTAGTCCTATGAGATATTTGCAATAGTACAAGCATGGTTAAGCAAATGGAAATAGTTTTTGCATGCTGAAGAGCAATTCTGTAAAATACACATAAAGCTGAGATCAAGGTTTGTCTTATTGATTGCATTAGGCTTTCTGCTGCGTTGGCTTCAAAAAGAGCGACACTTTGGTCTGCGGAATCCTGGGATCATTGATACATTTGATAATGCACCTGGTTAAATAATTATCTCAAAATAAAAATCATCAATTTTTTTTATTATGTTTTGTTTTTGCACAGTTCACATCAAACCGGATGATTCACGATCTCAGGTCACCTGACTTTACAAAAAACCTGTATGTTTCCCGACAAACGTACCATTCAGGGGGACGTACAGCATCTTTGTTGAACGTAGTTGCATATCTGCCTAGCCTGTGGGCCCATTTGCAGCTTGCAGTCGGTCACTGGGTAATATCTGGTAACACTGTTATCAAAACTATTTCTGATAACAGCGTTTCTCTGGCAAATTACCAGAAATTTAAATTCATCTACACGAGGTTTGGTCGCTGTGATTACTCCATATTTTGTTTTGTCGTGTAAATGGAAATGTAATGAAGCTCCTACCGGTTAGTCAGTTGTCCAAGCACCTCAGTCTGTTTACTTTAGCCCCTCAAATGGTGATAAACCTTTTGAAAGATGGCGGTCAACCTCGGAGAACAGATTAATGGCCATTTATAACGGTAATGTACTCGAACTATTTTTATTTCGACACATTGTAAAAAGTATCTTTCTCTAAATAATAGTACATTACCAAGCACTTCTTCCTCATTCTGTTCAGTGTCTATATGTTAGCACCATTTTTTGCTTATTTGCTGTTCGCCAGGCAACCATTCTGGGTGAGAGTGCTAAAAGGAGCGCGTGAAACCTAGAGCGCAACATATACCTCATTATTTGATCAGGTTAGCATGAACCAACGCATTTGATTTTCTGCTAATGCAAGACAACATTAAATTATCCACCGACCGTCTGAGGTGTGTTCTGTGGTTCCGTGCTTGGAATATCCTCTTTTTAGATTCCCAGAAACCTTCCCATATACCCATTTCTAATTTTAGGTATTCCCTGTAGGCTTTCTATTTATTGTATACGCCGCCTTGGACCAACTTGTTAGTGGAAAACCGGTGGCTCTCATCATCATCGTCAGCTGTAAGAAACCGTGTACTTGTCGTACAGTGGTTGTAGCTGCCACAGTTTCGTCCGCCGATGATTTGGGGAGGTGAGGTAGGTAGCTGCGCATTGGAGGCGCGAGCTGCGTAAATGCACCACTGTCAATGGGCTGTTACGTCGGGGAATTGGGAAGGGGGCTATGCATTGAAGGCAATAGCTTGGATGCATGAGCGCCATTGAGGGCGCGATTGGGCCATGTCTGACAATGTCTCTAACCATTGATGTGGCCCGTCTCGGGGTCCCCATCCAGGAAGACAGCAGTGACCAGCGCAGCTGAGTTTGCTGGTAATGGCTTTTATACTTCGCTGCCAAGTCATTGTTTAACCGCCTCTGGCTCGTTTCCATCCTTCACGTGGTTGTGCGAAAAGAACCCTTCGAGGAAGTCGGTCGACTGGCATGCGCTGCACGTGGCCGAACCGTGAGGCGGAATTAGTTAGATTATTTAATATTCTTTGCATTACCACGGCATCATATCCAAGAAGAGCTATGTCGTCTGCATACTCGATATCTGTGAGCGGACGCCCTGGGAGCACTTCGACTCCACAGGCATTAGAGGCTTATTTTGAATCTTCCATGATCGCATCAATGACGAAGTTGAAGAGGAAAGGTGAAAGAGGACAGCTCTGTCTGACACCACTTGATGTGGTGAACTCAGGCGAGAGCTTCCCGTAGACCTTCACACGGCCGCGGGAGTTGGCGTACAGCGTCTTAAGGAAGGTCAAGAATTTATGGGGGACACCTTTGCTCCACAGACACTGCCATAGTGCCACTACCATACCCCCACGCTTTCCCTTTGCCCCTTCAGGCCCTTGTCATACTTACCAAACCAACGGGGTGTTCACGTAATCAATAAAGAAGATTAAAAAATTATGATCAAACGATGTTGGAAGACCAAGGCTCATATATAAGCCACTGTCAGCAAGATCGAAATGCTTACTGGATAAGTTTGGATGGTCTTGATTAAATCAGTACTCAAGCGCACATCAAGCCACACGTTAGTTACATTACACAAACCAACAAGAAGATAATCGGCTGTTAGTGCAAACTTCACAATCTGCACATGACATAAGAAGTTGGAAAGGTTACATCTTTACTTGACTAATCACAGGGAGCTGCATAGACCCCACGTATATCCCCAAGGTCCCGAAAACTCCCGATATTTTGTAACACGCAGGACTAACACTACTTAGCAGAGCAATTTCTCATATAAACCATAGGATATATTTTGCTAAGATGTATTTTTCCAAATAATCACTTCAACCGCTATGGATGCTTGGAGTCACTTATTGCACATTACACCTCGAACCCTTATCAAATATGAACTCTGCTCTAGAGACATGTAAGATAATTCATGGACAATATACTTATTTGTATATGGCCGCGTGAGTTGTGTAATGTGTATTCACATAACTGTCGTTTGGGAAACGCACTTTCGTCCTGAAACTATCTTTCTCATGAGTCTGTAATTGAAGAGATGTTTTAGACTTGCGTTTTATTTTTATTAGAGCTCGTCAACAGTGCATCTCTTTGGTCATATGCGAGTGCGAATCCCGAGCATACGACACGAGAACCAAAGAGGTTATCTCTACTCCATCAGCATACGCTGGTGCATTTTAAGCCCCACACTTCCCCGAAATTTTGAACGTAAACACTGACATGCGATTTTACTTAAAAAGATCAAAAGCGTATTGAATGTCTCTCGTGACGCAACGAATTCTTAGAACAAAATGAATGTTAGATAAAAGTCTCATACGTAGCGAAATGTGTAATTGGCTAATACTCCACTGAGCTGAAAAGAAGACTTGAACCAATATCAATATTACAAATATTCTCACTTAGCATCGAATTTTTTGGTTCACACATACAAACGTGCACTCCAGCATTGACGCAGAGCTTGTGATTCTTCCATTGCTAACACAATGACGCCATGGATCGCGCTGTTGCAACAGCGAACACAGAATGGGACCAGAAAATGCTCTATTTTTAATAATAATGAAGCCAAAACGGTTGGCCTAGCAAGAGGTGAACAAAACGATTACACTTTATCAGTGAGAAAAAACTGCTGGCCTAGTCACTAGCCATAAGCTCAGACAGTCCTCCTAATATAGCAGACCTGCGTCCGTAATTGTTGATTCTATAATCAGATACGACGTTGCTACAAATGGTATAGATAACACGGAGCTATTTTCGCCAGTTAAGTAAATCGATGCTTTCCATGGTACAGAAAATGAAGATATTGATAAAGACTAAAGAACTTGAAGGAACTACTCTAAAATCGGGTTTTTGTTAAGGCCACAGCCACTGCACGACAACTAGCATGCTGATAACTAGGACATCGAAAATAACGGCAAACAAAAATTTCGGGTAGTGTTACAGGTGGTCACTACGCACGCCAAATGGAATCGGTGACTCTCAACGCAGGAAGAAAAGCAGAACTAAGTACCGGGTTAGAAATTATGCGCAGAAAACACCAGCTTACCAACCCAGTTTAAATCATTGGATCTTGACAAACATGTCCTATTTACTGGAGCTGAAAAGTTTTCGCCATGTGCTGGTGCACCTCCTTGTCTTTTGTGTCTTGTCCACTACATAAAAAGCAGTCCGAAGTACTCCCGTTTTCTGATGGTATACAATATGAGAGCTAAAGCACTACAAATGAAGTCGAATTAATTCTCAGGGTTCTTGATTCCTAAAATAATGAGGCCGTTTAACTTGTACATATATCTTTTGTGAATTGTGTAGAACAATCACCATGAAGTCCTCAGTTTTTTAGACAGCAAGCGTCAGAAATGGATAGAAGACGAGCAAGTTGTCAATGATTCGCAACTGTTCCAGCAGAAAATCAAGAAAAACCGGTATTACTTAGAACTAACATGCTACTCAAAAGACAGCTGAAAACTCCTTGGAAGCCCGCAACCAGTTTTTTCCTTCCTGGGGCTCACTCATCAACCTTATTTTCCATCTGAACCCATAGTTTCCAAGCAGATCATTAGACACTATTATCGTCAATATAAGTCAGGTTTTGGAGACTGGAGAATTGGTCAATATAAACGAAACGGCTGATGTGAGAAGCAGCTAGACAGTTGCCAAGCCTGTTCTATATGGAAGGTGTAATCTAGTGAGAATGTTGACAAGTTTAACTTTACGATAACGATGTCTCACAAATGTGACAAACCGCTGCGATCCGAGTTGTGGATTTAAAATAGCAATCGTTCCTCAAGTTTATTGACACATGTATGTAATAGTTTAGCTATCCGTGCATAGACTGATGCGAGTTCATGCAGTGAACTACCTTGAAATAATTTAATCAAAGGTGGCTTATTTGCTTCACTTGAAGGTCCTAGTTCTTTGGACCTTATTTCCCGCAGGGTTTGGAAGTCTTATACAAATCAGCTTGGAAACATGGCAGTCTTGCGAAATTTAAAGGATTCACCGTACCTTCATCCTCCACAGGAAACAAGAAAAATGGTGAAGCAGTTTTGTGCCATGACATTTACATTTTAAATGTTTTTGGTTTCAGAACGACTCGCTGCAATGAGTTATTACTCACCCTAGAGGAATGAGATAGACATCCATGGATCCTTAGTTGGAAGCTTTGGTTCTAAAGAATGTTACTACCTCATATTGCCAAGACGAATGTGAACCTATTACTCAAATGTTCTGGTTTGTGCAATCCGCTCAACTCAATTTAATGTCTCGATAAAGTGAATGAATATTAATTCAACTCCAAATAACGCACGCTTCTAAATTTTTTTAAAAAGTCTATGGCTATGGGGTGCAAGAGTGTGAATGCATGGACCGATGCCGAAATGTGGATTCAAAAACTGGAATCGAGGCCACCAGTAGACAGTTTGTTCGAACACGTTTGCAACAGTTTGGCTGAAGCCACTCTCATATTAGGAATTCTGCTCATTTGATTACGGCAAATAAAGTCACTATCAGCAGTCGCAATATATATATATATATATAATGATAAACTGTGCATAATGAAAGGTCCGTGTGACATGTGCTATTATGCTACTGAATATAATTCCGAGGAACACGTTTCTTCCACAGCGGCGCTCCTATCGTATCGAAGGATTTGATGTCCACAGACATGTGACAATGTCTGCGATGAATAAATTTTTAGGGAGAGTTGTAATGCTTAGTTTGGGTTAATCATGCGTTTAAATTTATTGGTTGAAAACTATGCTCCTGATAGGCTGAGTGGAGCTTTTAAATAAGGAAACGTTTTGGATCCTTCTCTGCGCTGTATCTTGACATTCGGCATACACGTGAAGGTATACTAAAGCTTATCTATTGCTTGCTTAGGAAAGATGACCTTAATGGAGTATCGACATAACTAAGGAAAATGTGAGAAAAACAGAAAATGTGTGAGCCTGCAAACTAGAAATTGGCGTAGATGTCAGCAAGGAGAACTAAATAATCAAACAAAGCAACAGTCCAGCAACGCCCTCATTTTGTCAATAGTTACATCACCACATTGGTAACTAGATAAACGGATCTTCGGGGAGTCGTATGACAGGCTGTTGAGTTTCCCTAAAGTTGAGTATTCAATCGGAAGAGATCGTTTGACTAGAACAGCCACCAGGTATCAAAAGGTTAGTTCAAATACAGTCCGGTATTCATGGTGGAAACAACTAAGGCTGATGTATAATAAGAAACGACAATTAACGACTTTCAAGTTGAGCCTATTGTCCCAACCGAGGCAAAACCATCATGAACCCCATGCTTATCTTACCCAAATCCGTTTTCGTTTGTCGTCGCAACATCCATGTGTCACTTTTATTCTAACAGGAAATTATTATTCGAGTTTTACGTTGAAGCAAACTAAGTTAACTCTTTGTTCATAACGCTGATATTCACCATCTTATAACATGTTCAGGAACAGAGATTTTCATTAAATCATGGAAGCATGGTCACATCGACAAGTTGAACTGACATCATCCTGACTGTTACAAAGAGAATCGGAAAATGTGCCCAGAATACTTTCGTTTGTAAACTCGACAAATTTCATCAAATATTTTTTAAAGGAAAACCGTAACACGACTTGCTAAAGAGCAGACTAAACTGAAGTGTGTAATGAGGACGCAGATAACACTCACTATCATTCTTCATTTGGGGTTCAAGGTTTCATCTTAAATGGCCAATAATACTACGTGCTTGTTAGTATTACACGGTCAATTCTGACAGCATCCAAGTGTAATACAGAGGTGCCAGCAGCAATAAAAATCCCCTTATTTAACAAGGCTGGTTGCTGGAAAGAAATTTAATAACCAGGATATTGAGGCTGTTCGTTTTAGAGGAAATTCGTTGTAGCGCATCCCGTTGAAACGACGTTCTGTCCAGATCACTGTAAAAGCTCTTGGCTACAGCTAGATGGTTTATCATAATAGCGCACGTGGTGGCGACAGTCTTCCAGTTTGATATTTCTCCATTCCATCATTTTGGTAGCAAATGCTGGTGGATGTTTGGTAGAAATATACATAAACTAGACAAAGACCTCCACATCTACATACACCACGTGATAATTTACGAATTTCCAATTTTTGCAGTAACTCTGGCTTAAGCAAGATTATCCTCATCGCACACCTCAGTAACCTCAAGCTTTCTTGTTATACAACATCTGTCATGCCACCATCATTTGGTTGAAATACGGCCATCATATTCAGTACACTGCAGTCATTGTCGCATCTAGTGTTGGTTAGTGAACAGGTATACATGGTTCATTGTTGCATAACCTTCCTCATAGTTGCAAGTAGCTGTGCTTTTGGTTAAATATATGTCTATTCAATGCTGGTACATTTATTAACATAACGTGTGAAAATGATGTGAGCCATCCAGATGGCGAATGTATCCATACACAATCATCTTTTGAAGTCTATACCTATGAGTTTGATAACCCGCATGGTACCACGAAGACATGTCCTCTGTAAGTGTTTTTTTGCAAGACAACACGTTAACCAAAGTGCCCGCATCCATTGAGGTTTAATATTAGCTTGGTGATGAGGTACGAATGAACTTGAGATATCTGGTCTAATTTATTGCCGAGTTACACGACGGACATATCTTTTTTAATCCCTAATTATATTGATGTGATTGCCAACTGGGAGCCTTACGTTACATTTAGGAAGCCAAACATTCTCTGGGCCAATCTGTTGATTCAATCAAGAAGCCAAAGGCAAAACTCTAACCAGCCGTCCGCTAGAGAAGCATGAATCTCCTTCGGTACCTGCCAAAAGTAGAGTTTTGTGGCTTAGTCAGCCCCTTAAGTAACGAATTACTGGAAGAAAGACCTTAGTTTTTGTTTTACTGACCAAGACGCGTAGATATCCGAGCGAATAGAAACATTGCACACAACCATAACCACTATGTAATACTAATCCGTAGGGCGGTTCTTTCAGTTCAGCAGACTTCAGTAAGACAAAAGGACTCGGAGCATCCACACCACAGTTCAGCTTGAGTTACTCAGAGCCTGTGAAAACGTCGTACCAAACGCAGCCTTTCCGAAAATTCGGCAGAGCTGATACTGTACCAACAGACAGGTCAGGCTCGATTACACACAATCAGACCATGACCGAAGTGGCTCAAAAGTCTGCTGCTCAAAAGTCACCTACTCCTCTTTGGCCTTGGCAACTCAATGCTGAATGTCCGGCAGCGATCGTTCGCGAAAGGTCTTTGGAACAGTATGAAGAACTGATTGACAAGCAGCGGTCGAGAATCAAACAGCTTACCCAACAAATGGAATGTCTAGAAAAAGAGGTGAGTTGCATATTGCGCTGGGCTGTAATTTTGGCTTACAAGCCAACGCCATGAAAAATAGTGTGGACAATGCTAGCACACCGAGTACTTCATCATAAGTGAACCTCATCAGGTAGCCCCAAACTCCTAATATTTTTGTTTGAGTGGAGGGTTACACAACATTGCAGGACTAATAAACTGATTGGCTGACTGAGGGAGTCCACTGAACTGATATCTTAGTTGTGTTCCTATAATAGATGCTATCTGCCTAGTGTGGCAAAAATGCCCATAATACTTCCTGCGATAAACGTGTGTAATTAAGGAACGATTTTTCGCTCAATGTTCGCTCCAGACATGTAGAAGAACGACCCCGTTTTACTGTTGATGGGTCGTTGCAGAGCTGTGTATGCTGAGTTTCAAGTTGCAAAATGGCGGTTTCTTTATGATCACAAATTCGAATACACAACACATTAGAATACCGTGTCAAGGCATGTTAGAATGCAGGTGGTTTATTTCCTGCACTTTTTATTGTGACTTCGACAACAGCGATTTTCTTGTCTGAAATGAGCTTGCGCGACAGCGAGGTCTACCTAAACGATGAGGGCTGCATATGCCTCAGAGGCTATAGTGCGCTTCTATGGCAATAAGGCTGAAGTGGAAATTTCCCTTGCTTGCTTTTGGCGATCACTGATTTGCTATTGAGCAAAATGTTGACAGCTAATATAGGGTAGATGACCGTTAGTTTTTTCACTGAGATAGACAACTTAATTGCAAAATCATTCACCACCAATCCAGCTGAAGTAATCAGTGCATTGTTAGGGGGCGTAGCGTAGCGGTCTACCAGTAGTTGTACGCTGACTAGGCGCGAGTGTGTGTTAATAAACGTGGTGCCAACTGAGGATGACTTTAAATTATGGGCGAATGTTTTGTCAGACTTTTAAATTGGACGGTCTGTTAACCTGTACCCCTATTAGTCGGTGACCGTTTGATTTTCGAGCTCGGTACAACCCAAACGAGGTCCATTCTTGACTTATTTGTGTTCCACGCTGTAACATTGTTGATGATAAACACGCATAAGTGTGCATTTTACTCGCATGTTTGTTTGCAACTGTAAAGAATACTATACTCCACGGCGTACAACTTCAAAGAGGTGTCGGGAATTAGTGTGCATTCTAGGTCTACTTAATTGATCGGAGCGGGAAGCAACACGTTCTGATTGGGCATCTTGATGAGCGACTATCAAGGCCACAAAATCCAGCTAGTCACATTCAAATTAATATCTACCATAGGAGTGCCTGTTTATTTTTATCAGCTCAGCGAGAATATTCCAGTGTAGTTGTCAGCCTCCCGTTGGTTGACTATGAAGAACGAAAGTCACATTTCCACTTTAGACAAGTGGCTCGACAGTCAGTATTTAGGTGCTTTTTGCCAACGAGAGCAATCTCTTTCCCAAAATATGACTTGATTCCACAATTTATTCAGGGGCACACTATTCTTACACTTTAGTCAACTCGTCTACATGGGTCGCTCGTGTCTACACAAAAGGAACTAGAAGAGTCTCGTACAGAGGTTGATAGGAAGGCATCCCTGCTGTCAACTCTGATAAAGGAATCTACAAACAAAGACAACATACTACGTCAGCTGGATACGATTCTGGCACGGTTTACAGCCAAATGGCAGAAACAAGAGCAGAAACGCGCGACCGAGTTGGCCAGTGCAAAGTTGGCGGAACAGGAGGCCAGAGATCAGTTGGAGCACCTAAAGAGAGAATATGAGCAGGACAAGCACACGTAAGTCAACATTTTGCGAGTCTGTGTAATGCAACATTTAGTAGCATGTTTTACATAACATAGGGGCTTGATCCCCACTCAATAGTTATTCAAGTATTTTGTTCGTCATTGTGGTTGTTAGACGCCAGATACAACCTACAATAGAAACAGTTGCTTCTCGCGGTTGAGCAGGTAGTCGTATCTTATTTGCAATGACTGTCAATAAAACTCGGTGAGATTACGTGTACGAAACGTCTGGGTCAATCAGTTCCGTGGTTACACATCAAGGTGCTCACCGCTCACTAAACGCGGCGATTGGCCAGACCACTTTATAATCAGTCAGGTATTTTTGTTCCCCATCGTTTGTTTAATCACTTTTGTTATTTCCAACAATATACAATATCTCTTGACAGAATAGAATTAGTTGCTTTTTGCTTCGCTGGATTGTGAATAACGGCCCACAGCATTAACGGAATGCCTGTTAACTCCCCTGATTCAACTTTGTGTCAATCACTATCCTCATCAGTGTAACTTGATGGTAGAGCCTCTAAAACAGAAACATTAAATTTCCAGATACAATGCACAGAAAACATATTGAAACCAAGCAAATAATATGTGCTTTATACACAGGTCTTAATCATACGGGCGAAAAAACCCTCAGAGCCTGGGAAGAACTTCGGCTTATAACCCCGGACGACAGTCATTTCAACTGGGTCCGCAGGCAATTTACTTTACTAGCTTTGCAGGAACTATAAGGCTTCCTTGAATAAAGATGGTTTTGAAGTTAAATTTTGTCCTGCACGTGAAGCACATCTATATTAAAAAGTCCCAAAGAACTGTGAAGTTGCCATATTCATACTGGGAACCAACCCTCAGAGCCTGGGAAGAACTTCGGCTTTGAAGTTGCCATATCCATACTGGGAACAGTCGCCAGGGTGTGGCTCATGGAAAGAAGCGGTTAACTGGGTCATAACAGTTCCACATGGTATGCATGGGTGTCGATGGAGATTTCTGGACAAATAAGGAGAAGCTAAAGAATCGGGCTATGAAAATGGTATCGAAAATGTTCGAAAGATGAATCAGTGGATCCGATGGTGAGCGATCAGTTCACGTTTTTGGAGCTGCTTGAATGGAACAAAGGAGTGCACGCAGGGTTGTACATCAGTCCAAAGTAGTTGAAGGAAGGTTGAAACCGTCCGAACTTAAGTCCTGAGTGAAGGAAATAACAATTTTCGTACAGTACAATGACAAAAACGCCTATACTTGGTTTTGCAACTTTAGGGATCATCATCATCAAACTCATTTTTTGACTGAGCGGTAAAGTAAATAACTATGGGGTTGGAGACACCTTTGCCGAGGGGAGTTGCAGGAATACTGTTTTTACCAACGCATTTGCTGGTGGACATTCGATTTTACTCAGCACCTCATCGTATATAACATACTGTGGCGTTCATCATTCCTTATATATGTGGATCAGCTCCGTGAAAACTCTGCTAGTTGGACGAACATAGCATGTGGTCGCAGATATTCTACTCGCAATTAATGAGTGGCACCTAATTTAACTGATTGTTTTCGGGGTACCAGTGGAGAGAGCTCAGGTCTAGTAACTAGCTGCTCGAACTAGAAGCTCCATGTATTGATTTTGATAGTTGGCCTATTTGGACAGAGATAGGAGACAAGACAGGCTGACGCAACAGATAAATCACTGTCAAAGGAACTCACAAAGCTTTCGATGGTATGATTGGAAAATGTCAAGTTGGCACACAAACAGTTTTGTTGGCAAGTAAAAAGAACGTGTTAAAATTTCACTAAGTAGCAATCATCGTTGTTATTACCGACCCATCAGATGGAATAATAAGCTGCAATCATTGGAGTCCGATCTCGCAAGCACATCTGCTGGTGGTCATGCTAAATCTGAAGTGTTGGAAGGGGACTTTTCGATAAGAAGTATGGAGGAGAAAATAAACGAACTTGAAAGCCAATTATCAGAAAGAGAGTCACAATTGGACGAGTTGCGCAAACAACTGACCGAGGAAAAGCAGCAGTGTATAATTCTCAAGACTGACTATGACGAAGCAAAAAGCAAGCTGGAACAAAAACTCAACAAGGCGAGAGAGCTGATGAAACGTGCTTCCAGGATGCACAGAGAAGAAAAACAAAGACTGCAGGACGAAATCCAAAAGAATGCAGAAGCACATGCGCAAGAAATACAGAAAGTAAATAGGAAGGCTTGCGAAGACTACCAGGTATGTTTCGGGCATACACGTATGTGCTAAATCAGTGCTAAATCAGTTGTCTTTCACTAAAACTTCACTCCACTTACTAGGTATCATGCACTTATTCAATTTGAAGAGACTTTACCCTCCACAGTGCTCTAGTGCCGGTACTGCTAGGTATCTTTATGGATTCTTGGCAAGAGACCAAGCATCCGTCGCGCCTCAGCGAGAGATTGTTGATGGTTGTCTCACTGAGGAATCGGACAGCTGCGTCATTCTTGCTTGGTGATTCTCATAATGAATGATGATGATGATGGTTGAGTCAAACGAGATTTAACATCTATTTTGTCTTGAAGATTCGGGTAACTACCGGGTATCGGGATGAAAAGTATGTTTACTCTGCGATTTGTTGGTCATGTGGTGTCATTGATTCTTCGTCGTCTTACGATGACACGCGAAACCTTGATTCGTGAGAATCAAGCGGGATTTCGACCGGGTAGAGGCTGCGTTGACCACATCTTCACACTCCTTCAGGCGTTAGAGCAACGCCACATGTACAGACGACCCACAATCTTGGTGTTCCTTGACTTCAAGGGTGCGTTTGATTCTGTCGATCGGTCGGTGCTGTTAACTATACTTGCTCAACAGGGTATGCCCCAGAAGTTTGTAAACATAATCCGATCCCTATATTCACATACTGCTGGGCGGGTGAGAGTGTATGGCGAGCTCTCCAAAAGCTTCCCTACAAAAAGTGGTGTCAGACAAGGATGCCCACTCTCTCCATTCTTGTTCAACCTCGCCATTGATTAAATAATGAGGCGAACGCTGGAAGGTCTTCAAAACCCCGGTGTTCAAATCCTTGCTGGTGAGAGCCTTGTCGATCTGAAGTACGCAGATGACATCACCCTCATCTTTGAAGACGAAAGTGAAGCACAAACCTTGTTGAACAGACTGACCACCATCATACCATCTTTTGGCATGCGCCTTGCACCTTCAAAGTGCAAAGTCATGCTTCAGAAAGTGCAGTCTCCGGACATATCCATTAAAATTCAAGGAGAATCACTGGAGATTGTGGAAAACTTTACATACCTCGGTAGTTGTATTAGCTCTGACGGAAGTGTGTCTGATGAAGTCAGTGCAAGAATCTCAAAGGCTCGAATCACGTTTGCTAATTTGCGTCACTTGTGGCGTCAAAAAGGCATCTCACTAGATCTTAAGGGTCGTGTGTACCAGGCTACAGTAAGGGCTGTATTGTTGTATGGGTGCGAGACATGGCCTCTACGGACAGATGATGTGAGGCGTCTCCAGGTTTTCGACCACCGATGCCTCAGAAGCGTGGCTGGTTTTGGATGGCGTCAGCGTGTTAGTCACGAGGTGATTAGAAAACGGGTATTTGGTTGTGCTGCAGGTACATCAATTGGGGAAATCATCCAGCACCACCGACTAAGATGGCTCGGTCATGTACTACGCATGCCGAAACACCGTCTGCCGAGGCGAGTGTTGTTCTCTGTGCCTCCTTCAGACTGGCGCAAACCGCGAGGTGGACAGCGCATGACTTGGCAGAAAGGCGTGAAAGAGATCACGAAGAGTTTGGGTGTTGTTGGTGCTGTACGCCTTCCAGGATGGGGTCCCCGTGACCCCACCTATGCTTGGCTGGAGACGTTGCAAGAAATGGCGGCTAATCGATGTCAGTGGCGTTCATGTTGTCAGTTTCTTGAAAGATTGTCTGATTGAGCAGTTGTAGGTGTAGGCATCTCAGAATGCTTGATATAGGCCAGCATTGGGTCCCCTCCCTCATCCACTCTTTTCCTCTTATTTTCACTCTAGGGCTTTTACTACATTATATATGTATATACATATGAAATTAGACGAACTTTATGGTTGTACGGCAGTGGAGCACCAGTGTCAACACTGATGTTGCTGTCTTTTATGATGATGATCATGGTCATGTGGCCTAGAATTTGGCCTTAGGTGTTCGAATATTCACATTGTCTCAACTGAAGAACAACCTGCTTCGTGATTTCATCTGCAAACCTGGGCATGTATAGTTTGCATGCCGGCCAAATAGCAAACACTACTGGCATTATTACAAGGTACTTTGCAACAGGTTCACTGCACCTGCTGAATTAAGTGAACAACCAGGTGACCGGGAGACCAGGAGACTAGGCAACTGAACGTCTGGATGGCATGAGCCATTGGATGTCTCAGACCGAGGCAACCCTGAGCTTGCGTCTGTCAGCGGTAGCAACGTGTTTGGAGGAATTACCGCAATTGATACTGAATTCTGTGGATATGCGAAATTAGCATTTGGAATTGACAACAGAGCCTGTATTGACTGGGTGTGAGACAATGAGATTTCTGAAGGATTCGAGAAATGCAATAGTATTCCACAAAGGATTATGGAAAACACCTACTCTCCCTCCATATTGTGCTAAGCTCGCTGACGTTCCTTGAATATTGGGCTTTTAGGGGTTTCCTGAATAACATGAAAAACCTTTGAAAAATTGACGTGCAACGACGCTAATCCCGTGTAGAAGCTGTCTAGAGAAACGAAGGACATTCTCCCAGGTTGTGAGTACACTTGACACAAGATGCTGCCCGCTGTCCAACTGAGAGCTTTGGTTATCGGGTGGGTGGGGGCGGGGAAGCAGGCTCCGGTGAGCGTTCTCCAGGACAGTAACGGTAGGATGAAGCAAGAGACACTATGTCCCAATAAAGTGTCTGCAGTTCATTAGGCAGCAAAGATGCATAATCCTAAGTCGAATAGGAGCAAGGAGAGATAATTAAGAATGAGGAACCCAACTACAAATTAGACAGCAATGCTTCGGTGAAGAGCAAAGTTGAGATTTGCAAAGGTGAATTTAGAGATAATTTGTAGTGTGTTTGGTATAATAAGTTGTCAGTAAAAGATAGTCCGAGAAGGCTTAAAGATTGGGATCATAGGAAACTCTGGAGTGGAGCTTCGCTGGGAGGTGGACAAATGTGAAAATTTCGACTGGCTGAATCTTACTGAATTCAGGTAGCCCAGGCCAAAAATTCTGACACAAAAAGTGTTCGTGACAGTAATAACTTGTGCCAATCATCGCACAGTCTGAGTGCAGGGGAGTATTGGGAGCTGTGGGACGCAAAAAGTGCGAGCTGCAAAAGCATCAGTAGAATCGGTGAAAGACGACAAGACATCGTTCACATAAACGGAGAACAGTGTTGGGGGATCACAGATCCCTTGAGAACTCCAGCGCTGAATTTCTGAGGGTGAGAGAAAGTCTCCCAAAGCAACTCCCATATAAGAGTCTTGCCGTGTAGGTTCACATGCTGAACACTCTCACACATCTTCGATTTATCCAGGACACTCAAAATGTTTCCACTAAAACAGTCAAGACAGAAAGATCAAACTTGTGTCACCATAACATGTGGAACGGTGAGGCTTAACCCATAATCGTGACAGTAAAAAGGGCGTTGTCTTCAAGATCGTAAAGGAGCAGTGTGACCAAAATCCCTCCAAGAACTTTAAACTAAATGAAAATCTTTCAGGTGTAGCATTCTTTCGGTGCTTAACTGCCATGCCACTCGAAGGAAGCACGAGGACTGGGACACTGCCAGGTTGTCAAAGCCTAGACAGGGGAAGTCGAGAGGCAGAGGTCAGGTTTGAACCACGGACCTTCCGGTCAGTAAATTCGCGCTCTAACCACTTGGCCATCTCGTCCCTAAAATGAAGGGTAAATGAAGGTAATAGCCATGGGTTGGTAATATTTTCGATCACAGCTGCGAAAATGTCATGGGATAAGATGCAAAGCGCAATTTTCTCATTCTGCATTCAGGATAGTGATGGACAACAATGGACAAGTGAGCTTTGGAAAGATTGAGCTAGGTCCAGGCGGCACAGTTACGGAACAATGCGAAGGATGCCATTTGAAAGAAGTGATTTGGAGGTTTTGGGTTTTGAAACTACAAACTGCACCAGGTAACAATCAACAAAGGTGAGTGGGTTGGAAAAACTGGACAAACCAGTACAGAGCCTGGACAGAAAGCAAGGGCTTGGAGTCAGAATGTTGGACTAAGATATATGCTAAAGGACTGCATTTTAGACTTTCAGATGTGTCAAGTATGACAGGCAATGAGAAACAAACGACGTGACTGACAATGTTAGCCAATATCTAAAACAGTATAGAGCTTACTTAACTTTTCGACAGCTGAGCTGACTTTCGTGTGCTGCATTTATTTTTTCCTTCATCGGTCACCGATAAGCAGACATTTTGTGCGGTGGCGTCTTTAGTGTGTGCCGAAGGGAAAAGGTGCATCCACATCCGTAGGTATACTGGTCATTTTTCCTCCCAACTGCCCACAAGCACTCACTGTTAAACCGTTCGGTGCACGGCGACTTCCAGGAGTTTAAAAAATGAGAGATAAATTGGTTCATACAGCTAGAGTGAGCGCCCGTATGATTTCAATAAAATAACAGAAGGATCCAACCAAAGACAACACTCCTGAGGATAACTGCGAAAAATCAGTGCTTGCTCTCTCAGTCAAAATAAGGTATTACCAGAATGTATGATGAAAGAAGTTGGGATTTTGGAGAGAAAGTGAATGATCTGAAGGAACAGGGTGAGGCTAGATGTTACAACGTAATCTAATGACTAGGAGTTTAGAAAGAGGTCAAAGGTTTTGGGAAGTACCGCTATCTCTGTCAGGAACACAGGCTGGAAAGCAACCTGAGTAAAAAGGCTGCTGATCGAAGAAATCTCTGCTCCTCGGCCTATAGGGTCTGTGCGGGAACAAAACCAGACCATTGTTTTTAGCGTTGAGGTATTCGAGAATGCGAATCTACGCGGATGAGGTAGACTGAAGTATGTATTCACAGCTAACTTCCAGCCAAGAGAAAATGACAGGCGCATTATCGTCACTCAGAGGTCAATAAGAAAGGCAAAATGTTTGTTGAATAAGAAGGGGTTGAATTCGTTCAAAGTTATTTAAAAGTAGATAGCAAACGAGTCCAGCACAAGAAGCTGACGAAAAGATAAGGAAGAATGCTTGTTGAAGTAGACTTCACCCTTGAAATGGAAACCGCTGGAGGCGGTTCGGAGTGAGTGAGGTTATTAGGTATGGGTATTTTGGTATCGATGGGGTGCAGTATAACAGGTGAGATAGAGGATGAGAGCTAGTGGACAAGGCTGATGTTGCAGTCCACCACCCTTGTCACGTTCCATCCAATAAAATATATGAAGCTCCGAGTAGGTTGAATACAATAGTCACTCAGGAAAATGAATTTGGCGAACTACTCACAATTCAGCTATGTAGACTTATACATGCAAGCCACGGTTAAATTCTTCCAATCGATACACAGTGTACACAAAAATCGCTCGGAATATGATAGCTAGCCTCTAACTTATCCCCAGTTTTAGCTGCTTCTTTCTGAGTCCAGTCTTGTTTATATGCGTTCGTGCACGTATATTTGCGTAAAGTACTTCCTGCGATGCACGCAAAATTACTCTCATTTGGGACAGTATACGATTCGATCCGTGTGGCTGATGCACATTCTGTGCACTTAGGGTGAGGGTTAACTGTAAGGAAGGGATATGCATCAGTAAGTTATCCTGATATCCTCACACGAAACAAAACCGGACATCGTCGCCGTGAAGCATAAGTAACCTGTAAACATTTAACCTCTCTGTCACTACTAGTGAGTATAACAGTAGTTGAATCTTACTGTGGTAAAATAAACGGAGTATCCATGGTGCAAACAAATTAAAAACTCGGAAAATTTTGAGGCTACGCTATCGCTGGGATGGACATAGGTGACAGGGCATAGCGCACTTTACTTTTAATGATTTCCGCACAACCTGCCCCGTCATTAGGCTCCCAGGCTTATCAGTGTCTTATAGACCGATAAAACCTGTCCGTAAGTCAAAGCACAATCTCCAGAACTAGGCATAAACTTCTCATTAATATCACCTTCAGCTAGGGTTGTCCTCATCGTAACCGTTAAAAAAGCCGTGGTTTTCAGCATTGTCTCACATAGTGTCAATTGAGTCGGCGTACCAATCCCATCTGAGAATGATGGCAATTTTAATACAGTCGATTTCAGGTTATCTACCAAGAAACCTGTACACCAGTTGCGATGTTTCACTAGACGATACAACCCCGATCGTAATTTATACACTTCCACGCATATGTAGGCATCTTGCAACATGAAGACATAGGAAAACAATTCCTGTTGCCAAAAGTTGCACAAAGAAGGATTTAGAAAAGCACTACGATATTGGTTTAGGATTATTAATGGGGTCGTTATGATCAAAGCAACGGTTTTTGGATCGCTGTCCGTTACTCCTACCCTATCTTAATGGTACAAACTGCAGATCTGAGTGCATGTGCACGTAAAACACTTTCAACCTCAGTGACCAGGCTGCGCTCTTCATAGAAGCATCTTTCTTGGAAGGTAGTCTATCCCTTGTAATGCATAAAAATAGGACTAGATCAATTTTCCATCACCCATGGGCTTTATCTTGATATATATACATATATATGCTTGAATGCGTGTTGGATCCCTGACAGACGACAGCAGATGGTTGACGTTGCTAGATTCGCTTCCAATCCAACAAGAAATTCAATTCACAAGTTATTGGTCAGTAAGAGAAAATCTCGCTGAAGTTTGAACACGAGTACCGGATTGGTTTAGGCGTAGCCAGCTTTACATTCATGAACTTGTACAAGTTCCTCAATCACGTGTAGCCTTGTATCTTCTGTAGGCAGCTGTACCGTGCATCATAAACATATCAACCACAAAAGTGTTCAGCATTGGTGCTTCGCTGCCCTACAACCGTGATTTATTTGAAAACCTTATTGTGAAGACAAGAATAAAAGTGGGCGAGGAAGGGACTTAATGCTAGCTTATTACTTGAATATCCTAAAATAACTGGACTCTCCACTGGCACTTCAGAAACAACTCAGTGACGCCTTATCCGAACAGGAAAAGCGCCATCAACTTGAACTCACGGAGCTTCGGGAAGCTTTTCAGAAAACGCTTGACGATGCCTCCGACAGATACCGGGCAGAATTGGAACAGCTCCGACTGAATACCCAGACACAAATCGCGCAGTGTTTGATGGAAGCAGAGGACCGTCTTCATACCGAACGTTGTCGACTTGAAGCGACTGAGAAACAAGCGGAGAGATGGCGGATCGCCGCGCGTGAAGCAGAGGCAGCCAGATCCGATTTGGCTATTCGCATAAACGAGTTACTGCAAGCTCGATGCACGGAGACCATGGAAGTAAGCGAACTATGATGTGGCCACCACTAGTCAGTATCCTATAACTGCGATGACAAGCGAATACCTTCCGTTTATTTCCACACAGTTTGGGTTTGATACTCTCTGTGAACTTCTGAAGACTTCATGTTCTATCGCTTGTTTGTGACCGAAGGTACCGGCTTGTCCGAGGTTGATATGTGTGAAAGAATCTATTAGACCTGATTTATAGGTTCAAAGAAATTCGATGAAGTTTCCACCCACAAAACCTAGCACTAGCTGAACCCTAGTGCCTCTGAGTAGCTTGGCGGCTACGTAGATGATGCAACAACTGAATGATTTTTGTCAACATTGTACATCGTCGCTATCGCTCCTCATACAAAATGCGCAGTTTGGTGGCGCAAGATCCGGGCCATAGTTATTTAGCAATTACGTGTACAGTTTAGCTAGACAGTAGGTGACATGAGTGAAGTCGCCCTCAGCAGCATTCAGGAGCACTGGATCCACAAAAGACGGATTGTAGAAAATAGAAAATACAGAACTTTCGCCATACTCTCTTGAAGGGCTTCTTGTGGTACTGACGAGACTCTAATTCCTCCAGGATTTTACTGATCTCAGTTGGTTTGCGTACGCTTTGGCGAGAGGAAATTGTGAAAATTAAGTAGGCTCTGCTGTATTTCAAAGTTCCCATTGCCTGAATCATACACGTAAGGTTGCCCTCAGTGGTTCACATGATATAACTCCATTTTTTCGAGAAAAGCTGGCACTTCAAAAAAAACATCAGACAGCGATAGATAGAATGGTATCGCAAGACTGACTGAATCAAGATGTGGGTCAAGGACGTTCCGGCTCCGTTCACCCTTTAAATCATCAACTACTTGTCCAAAAAATAGTGGCCAAAAATTTAGCCCCACACCTTAATAGGTTTTTGTAGGTTCACTCATAGGCTGGATGAGTAATCTCTACACAAGAGTGACTGTAGAAAGCGTACCAAAGAACATCCCTCGCATTAGTTTGAATACAGATAACGGCATACAGACGGTAGGTCTTCAGTTAGATAAATGATAGGCGGTATTGAGTACCCAACTTGCAAGCGAAAGCCATAACCCCCACTATACACATAAACGACGAACTCACCCCTATCAGGGGAACGTGCAGCCGAACGACGCAAGTATAACTTACTTTAGAACACTGCAAATATGCCTTCTAAGATTTTACGACAGAGGTGAAACCCGAGCCGGGAACCTTTTGCAGAATGCTGTCCTTATTTAACCAATCGTGGTTCACCGTTAACCGGCTACACGCTGTGCATTTCAGAGCGTTCAGTTTTATTATTTCCTTTAACCTCATCCAAGACCGATTCACAGGAGTTGCAAAATAACAACTAAAAATCTAGCCGATCAGTCGTTATTTACCCAACTCTGATTTATGCCCTTGAATACAAAGTTATGTGTAATGCCAAGAAAGAAAGGCATGGGAAACTCGTACTTTTGGGTAACAGCTACCTTGGACGATCTAGAACGAACAAAGGACAATCAAAGCAGAGAGCATGTGAACATCGGGGGGGGGAGAGACGGCTCTGAAAAAAGTTACCAATAGGTTTTACTGGGATTTTCAGTTGCCTTACCGTGAAACGCAACGACGTGCATATCAACGCGAGGTCTGATACTGATATCCAATCACCGAACAACAAGTGTTTACACAAATAAGGCAATAAACAGAGAAGACTGGAGCGCACCGGGACGGGACGCGATGCTAGCTCATCCCAAGCATTCTCAGCTCCTGATTGCCTAGATAGTTTGCATAAATCCGCGGAAATCAGACTGTTAAGTATTGTCGTTAAGTTTAAGCCGAAGCTTACTTCCCCTAGGGAATAACACACATTTGAAAAGATCGAACTGCAGCAACGGAATCGAACATGGAGGTATAAAGTGACTGGGTCGATGAATTAAAGTATCCTGACTATCTGATAACAGTCAGAATTCCCGGCGGAACTCAGAGATGATCTGTGCCAAAGGGGACAGCAACTTGTGGAAAAATACACTTCAATAGGTTCCGATGTCTGGTGAAGTTACATTCAGAAAAAAACGTGTAATCGCTTGTATTTCCCAGCATCACAATGAAGTCATTAAGCTGGTTGTTCGGGTAGTGAGGCCATAACGTCCATAAAAAGATGATACCTCATGAGATATGTTAGCTGGTTGATGTGCTGCGCATGCCAGTCGACCGACTTCCTCGAAGGGTTCTTTTCGCACAACCACGTGAAGGGGGGAAGAGAGCCAGAGGCGGTCAAACAATGACTTGGCAGCGAAGTATAAAAGCCATTACCAGCAAACTCAGCTGCGCTGGTCACTGCCGTCTTCCTGGATGGGGCCCCCGAGACGGGCCACAACAATGGTTAGAGACATTGTCAGACATGGCCCAATCGCGCCCTCAGTGGCGCTCATGCATCCAAGCTATTGCCTTCAATGCATAGCCCCTTCCCAATTCCCAGACTTAACAGCCCATTGACAGTGGTGCATTTACGCAGCTCGCGCCTCCAATGCGCAGCTACCTACGTCACCTCCCCAAATCAACGGCGGACGAAACTGTGGCAGCTACAACCACTGTACGGCAAGTACACGGTTTCTTACAGCTGATGATGATGACGATGATGTGGGAGTAGGTTATCTACTTGAGGTCACCTAATCTTTTGTTAATTATTGGCGTTCTGATTTTGATGGAGTTCGTTGTGATGATGCCTTTGTAGGCCCTCACTCGAAATGTGTCAAATTCCTCAACATAACCGAACCACACACCTTCAAAAATGAACTGAGCAGCAGGCTCTCTTCGTAGAATCCTGATTCAGCTAATAACTGACGTCTGATAACCCTCTAGACCCTCGTTGAGGGGTCTTCCCCTTGGTGGATGGTTCCTCTTAGTATTAGGTTAACCTGGAAGCCATTCTATGGAGCATCTTTCCGAACACCTTGCTTATAAATTTTAAGGCGGGACATACTACCTTTGTAGGGGTCCCAGCCGCTGGTTTTTGCTATTGACGGATTGAGTGACCTAAACATATAATCATTCTTCGCCGTTCATAGGAAAAACGATAGCAGATTCTTACACAGTGCAATACGCTGACGGACTGAATAAGGTGTAATCTACATTCTACTCGGTTTATACGGTTAAGGGTGGAGTCACCATAACCGAAAACACACACTGAGCACTTGCATGAAGTTCATTAAGCTTTTCATTAAGGAAACTACTCACAAGGTTGCTGAAGACTCTTCGATAGCCCTTCTTTGTGGCTCATCAGGTAGGCGTAGTCCCCGAGTTTCCGTCAACCTTATGTGCTACTTGAAAATTTTGAAACCTCATTAGCACTTAGCGAGTGATAGTAGACAGCCGAGTGTAGCAAAAGAGAAAGGGAGATTGTTTTATCTCCAGTTTCTCCGGTTTCTTCTTAGGTACCCGTGGACATCCGGTGAGGATGGTGTAAGTACATCTGAATTTAGTTTGAAAAGGGGAGTGGGATGCATGTTAGAAGACACAAAATGACAGTTACCAAAGAGATTTGCCAAGTGTTAAACAAATATATACTGATTTCACTGAAAAACCACGAGGGACGTAAAGACCGGTCGAAAAACCCCATCCCAATAAACCATGCTGTTTTATCAGCTGTTCGGTTATTCACCCGGACTCAAACAGGTAGTGCTTCCGCACCCGTTGCACTATCTACGATCTATGGACAAATCTTTCATTCTTTTGAGAGAGACCTTCATCAGTTTCTTATCAAATAAATGTATTTTTGGAATTGGGAATTATCGCACACAAATGACTGTCTCGTGAACTGACCAATGCGTTGGTATCGCACGCTCTCACTTAGGTACTTTTGTGTAATCTTCTGATAGGTTGTGTCATGTCACCCGAATAGTGCGGGTGTTTATCCGTAGTCCTATAGCAAGTGTGGCTCGTCAGCAGTAGTTGCACTAAATTTCATTTGGTTAACGTATGTTCTCATGACTTTGCTTCTTTCTGTTATTATTCAGATGCTTTGCTCAACTACCGACGACCCTGTAGTGACAAACGATCGGGGTCTAATGAGCCATGTATCAGTAACCAAAACTTCACTGGGCCCAGGTGACAGAACACAAATGAGCACAGAGAGTCCGCCAGAGAAAAGCCCAAACTCCATTTGCAATGAATGTCCAAACCATATTTCAGCACTCCAACTGGACATGCAAGAATTGACAGGCAGTGAGAAGAGGGGAACATCTGCTCACCAGTCGGCTGGGCCGTGCACCCCAGAATGCGTTTCAGCGGACAGCGCAAATGTGACCCTAGGGCAACACAACGAAGCAGAGTCATATATTCAACTGACAGAAGTTTGTTCCTTGATAGACAATGATGAAAATACGGTTGTGTTGCTCCAAGCCAACGGTGAAATGAATGGGGACCGAGTGAAACTACAAAAGGTTTGGACTATAGCCTGACAGGTACAGCTATAGCAATATGATACACTCGGAATGCTTCGGAAGAGATGCTGAGCTAATAACTCACAAAACTAGCTACAAACTGGAATACACAAGAAGCTAATTTGTATCGCACTTTAATTTTCACTAAGCTGTTTTTATTCTCAAACTCTTTCCAATATAAACTGAATGACTAGTTTGCTGCTTGAGAATGAAGGTAGGGAACACCATGAAGCCACAGTAACCCCTCTGGGAAACTGTCGCCAGAGACATCGTCAAGCTAACCCTCCCGAGAAACTGCTTCTGATAAAGAGAAGCGATACTAGGACGATATTTTTTCCGCAAACCAAACTGTACTATGTGTGAGTTAACGGACTATCAGTGGTTGATTTTCCCCTGTACTCCCATTTTTACCAAACTAGATTCGGTTGGCACCCCATCTGAAAGGTTTTTCCGCAACAGGAATGCCGAAATTGGTCGAATACACATGATCCGCTTTGTGAACCACAGAACAGTCTTGAAAAAACTAGTGTCTGCTTCTCGAGGACGAATTAACCCATTCTTACACTCGTGACTCAGTTGAACAGCGTCGAAACAACTGTTCATGATTCCCGTTACTCGATGTACATTTATACGACAATGAGCAACTATCTCATATGTTTGCAAGCTAAGCAAAGCATTATTCAGTCGAACAGTAACATGTAGTGTAAATGCTTGTATTTGTTACTGACAATTTTCTTCGACACTATCTTAGCCGTAAACAACAGTCTTAGCAAACTACTCAGTCTCTTTCTGTAGTAACAAACAAAGTGAAAAACAGTAGTGAATAAATTCACACGGAAAAAAGTAACAAGTGTTTGTGAAAAACTCTCGTAATCAGAACAATTAGTATCATACCTTCTTGCATGTTTTGATCTACTCGCAATTCGTCCAGTTGAACTAGAGCTTTAAAAAAGATACCCAGACACAGGGAAATCCAGTAAACGAGCAAGAAAACGCAATAGCACTAGACTAGCAGAAAATGAACTGGATCATCGGAAAAGAACATATAAAACAGTCAGATTTGCGATGGGACAATGAAGCGCAGAGAGCTTAGGTGTGATAAACAACAAAGAAATCAAGGCAAACGATCAGTAAATAAACACAAACAGACTGAATACACATTAAAAGTGGGAAAGATGATAGATAAAACGGTCGGTATCACAGAAGAGAATTCAGCCGGTGGATGTGACAGGTCTCGGTAGAAGCATTCAAACGATAGTCGTTTTTGAACCGAGTGATGTATACGCTAGTTCTGCGGATGCATTCTGACTCTCTTTGTTAGCCTCAAAATTAGAGTTCAGCTCTCGGTGTCGAACATACGTGTAGGCCGCTGAACCTAGAAGCACAACAATGTTGCTCATCCACCAGGAGAATGTCTTGATTTCCGCATAGATTAATACTGCGAGGACGGTCTGAGCAGCCGCTTTAGCGGTTCCACACACGTTGTGAGTTAAGGGACTGGTGACCTGAATTTGAAGAGCGCTCACGTAACCGATGGCAAAGCCGAAAACTCCGCTGAGAATCATCATAGACCAGAATCGGTGGCTAAAAAACAGGAGAAAAGTAATGAGTTTGGCCACAGTCGCTTTCCAAACTAAACACTGGATAACATTCTGTTCCTCCTTCGGAACTACCAAACAAATGACCTCGTGCAGACAAGAAATCGAAATGACCTGTTCCATGTTGTCTTAAGGCTCAGCTAGATTAACCACTGGGATAATAAACCTCCTATAGTCGGAGATCTATCATTCCAAATTAAAAAAACAACCATGGGTCCACAAGACTGGCTTCCCATCGGGCAATCGTTAGATCCTCACAGGTGAAACTTATGAAATTTATAAATAGATTTTAGATCCATCAACATTTGAAACAACCCAACGTTCGCACCCACCCACACACCGGGAAATCCTGACAAGTGGACCAATCGATCAACGTAACCAAGATAGTTCCTGGGTTGTCGTTCTAAGCGGTAAGGCGAGATGACCCAACTGGTTACAGCGCGAATTTACTGACCGGAAGGTCCGTGGTCCGAACCCGACCTCTGCCTCTCGACTTCCCCTGTCTGGGTTTGGGCAACCTGACAGTATCCCAGCTCTCGTGCAACCTTCTGGTGTCATGGCAGTTAGGCACCGAAAGGGTACTACAGCTGAACGATTTTTCTTTCTAGGCGGTGGTTAAGGAAGCCACATTGCTCAGTTGTGAACACGTTCGCCAGTTCAGATGTGCTAGTTCAAATGCGGCCAGCGTGCACTGCTGATAGCACACTCATTAAATGTCCTGTATTTAAATCCTTGCCCATCCAAGGATATGCACAGCTCTAATGAGAGCGAAACTCGAGTCCAGTGCTTCCGCTATTAGGTGTGGATTTGACAGACTAAGTTCCCCAGTAGAGGAGGGAGACCATCACCATCAGACCAAGTCTGTGCACTCCATTAACACCCATCGTTCATTTATATTTTGGTTGAATTAGAATTCAGGACTGTTACACCGATCTTAGATCTCTTACAGGTTTGTTTAACACCCTTACCGCGCACACCGCTTCCCGGTTAGCTTCAGCTTTATGTACTGCCTGCGATTAGAAGTTACAGCCAGGAAAAGGGACTTCCAACTGGGCTTGAAGTAGCAGTCAGTCAACAAGTATACAACGTTTACCGACCTGAAAAGGATCCAACTCATGAGACCACATTGATGTTTTTACGGAATGATAAACAAGCGGTGCGAAATTCGATTTCACATCGGATATTCGGTACACTAAAATCTAAGAGCATTGACCATCACTAAGCTGTGCAGCTGATGAATAAGTGCTTTATCCTAAGGATCTCCGTATTTCCGTAACCTAATAAAATCGGTTTTTCGACGAGAACTTAAAGTAAATTTGCTAGCGCATCTACCTTGAGTGACCACCAATTTTTGGGTGCTTCCAAACAGCGGACACTGCTGACGTTTCAGTCACCTAAGGAAGTGAATTTACAGGGTGTCGTTTCTTTGACATTTCTGTGGTTTAGCTTCAGCTCTCCTAATAAAAGTTCCGGCTGAACTTTAAATGCGTTGACCGACTGAATAGGCCTACAGATGGCACAGACACTGATCATGCCTGAATTAGCGTGCTCCCTACAGAAGAAGAGAATTTCTGTAAAATCAAAACTTGTGTTTTATTCGGAGCATTAGTTGCATCGAAAAGGCACAATCCGTATAAAATGTTCAAATCTAGATCTGACAATACCCCGGGAGATTTTAAAAACTACTGGCACGTCATATTCTCTTAGAAATGGATTATAAAAAAGAGGAACGCACTTAGCGAAATATACTCATTTGCAAACGAATTTGGTTTTTCGAGAGACCCACCCGGGTCTGTCGTTTATGATATCGTACACTTTAACTTGTGGTGAGTGAAAGTCTGTCTAAAAGCCGATGGAGGGAAGACCGGGAGTTATATCATAGCAGTCCTTCATGGTAGCCGATTTTTCAAAATACCTGTAAGTGACCTGGGTACACTTACACCTAGCTTTGTTTAAGGCCAAAATGCATCAGTATTTTGTGCAAAGTCCTTACTCATTTAAAATCCATGCGTAGAATCTATACGAGAAGCATACAACTAATGGAAGGACAAACAGTCTTTCACTAACTGTAAGATAAAGGCGGTGGATAATACCTCACAGTGCGTCATATGCTGAAGTAATTATCCGATATTTTGTTGTGGATGTTATCGGGATTTGCAGTGTTCAAGTTCACATCACTCTCATCTGAACAATTGTCTTCCTCCCTGGTGAGTCCACATTAAAGTGGGAAGCAGTGGACCCGGGTTTCGCTTTTATTAGAGCTCATCAACTGTGCATATCTTTGGCCGTGCCGGGGTTTGAACTCCGCACATCTGACATGCGGTGTGAGCGTGTAACCGCTACTCCACCAGCGCGCACGCTGGACGCACCTGCACTTTCACGCCTGAACAGGCGAGCAGGTTCACGTTTGAGCGATCAGACTGGTTTGCCAGACTCATCAAACGACGACCCAGTAACTGTCCCGGTTGTGACGATCCAATGACCCGCCTGTTAGGATTTCCCAGTCAGGTAGCGCAACGGATATTTGAAACTTGCTGGGCAATTCAAGCTGCACAACCGAGACACCCATGCTCTGCAGAGTAAAGCTTGGGATGTACAAACCAAGAACGCAACTATCTTCAGTTACAGGTAGCATGTGCGTGATGCCATATTATTCGCGAGTGTCTCGCGTTTGCCACGATGCTTCATGTACTCCCGTAGGTTTTAGTTCCTCCGAAGCGAGGACTCGATGAAAATATTCTGGTTTAAGGTTTGATATTGAACAAGAGTCAAAACGAAGTACTGCAATAATGAATGATTCAACTAATTATTTCAGACCTTTTGCATGAGATGAAAACCACGACAGACTTGAGCGTACTCCTTGGCGATTTCCTCTTCTGATCCTATACATACTGAAACATGAAAACAAAGATTTATAAAACTGATGCACTAACAAAACTAATTTCAACTCATTACGTTTAGTCAGACTGACCAAAATGGGAAAACCTCAGCAGGCAGTGAAGCATCAGTGTTGAACATTGATGTCATGCTCTCGATGATGATTATGATCTGAAAACAGTCCTCCTGGACACATATGGTTTACGGGGTTAGATCACCACCGCCTCAGTAGTGCAAAACACCTTGATTTCTGTTGGATTAGGCAATCATTGTGGCGAAAAACTTAAAAGCCACGTAAGGTTTCCTTCGGTGGCCAGTGTCTACTAGATGATGATGTTTACTAAATTAACTGATAGGGAGCGAACAGAACTGTTCGGCATGTATTTTATCCCTTTTCACTCACGAACGCAAGCTATATACCTCCATTATACTGATATTCATCATAACGGTACCTGCGTCTGCCTTTCTACAGGTTTTCCCGCCTTATTCAGTGTCTGTCACTTGAGGCAACGTCTACAGGCCTCTTACAACACACGTGCCATTGTCGCCGGTGCTTTGTCTCATATCTAGGTGAGGAGTGTGCGCGACACCAACCACTGCACTGCACTTGACTACAAGAAATCTCGTTACCAGTGCACCATACCTATGAACAATGCACGTTTCAAGCAAATACCAGAGTACAAACAACTATCTATACCACCGTTTAACAAAGCTGCTCCCATGATGTATATTTACCGAAGTTTACATGGTGAACAGACGAAATCGATTGGCGTGTGGATAATCCGATTATATGTGCCAATGGTAGCCGAAGGAGTGGGCACAAAGCATAACAAAAACAGATCAACATATATTTTCTTGGAAGAACACACTATTCATAAAGTTCCTGAAAACTCTTTGACAGTCCACTTTGAGTAGTGCTCTACCAAGAAAATATACCGCGATATCCCAAATATCGCGTCAACTGAGATATGAGGCAGTTTTTGTGAGGAGCATTTGACCGAAGAATTTAATGAACGAGAGATTCAGCTAATTGTCTCGCTAGCACCTGAGGAATTTGTAAATGCACAGAGATAAAGCGCAGATTGGAAAGAACAGATGAATTTGAAGACCCAATATCTAGTATAGGTGGAAAAGGCGTCTAAAATCATTGTGCACTTCTTCGAAGGCTGCGACTGGACAGAAACTGGTTAACATGCAGTTCAAGAGTTTATTACATTCAGAACTAAGCAGATGGTGTGAATGTAGGCTTCATATAGCCTGTACATCCGACTAGTACATACCCAAGAACTACTGAAGGACAGCACACTGACACAGTGACTTCTCCAGGGACAGCTAAATATGTAGTTCGCAACTCACACCCATCTTCAAACAATCCTAGAGTTCCGAAAACAGTGGGACGCAAAACATACTGGTGGTTCGTCGCGTGCGGTTTGGCGACTGACTCGGCCAGCTCGGTCGTGTCTCGACTCAGTTGACCGAGTTCACATAGCAGAACAGATGTTCACCTTTACTTTCTGTTGTCATGCTTCCGCTTACTTCAGCAACGTTCAGTGAGCCTGGGAACAACACCCGGTACGAGTAACACCAGAACCATGCTTAGCTAACGATCCATTCGCTTGGGCGCGTTGTCTTCTACCCACAAGAGAAACAGTAAACGGTGTCCGGCTCACACAACATTGTTACACTGCCCTCATTCCGGTTCTTTTATCTACAAAAATGAACAATCAGACGCTAAATGACCAGCAGTTTCACACTAATTAGACCTAACAGAAGGTGAATTATGAATAGCTGTGGATAAAAACATCAACTTAATGCATTAAGTTATATATATATATATATATCCCTGCTTGTCGTGTAAGGAATGCCAATCTAACTGAATGCTTCATACTATACCTAACTACGTACGAATGAATAGGATGAGATTGAATGTTGTCTGCTTCACATTATGTCAAGTATTATATACAGAAAAACACTACGATTTGAAAAAATCCACACTGCTAGAAGGAACTAGATAGTCCTCTTCATCGATTTTCGGGTTCTAGAACAGAAGTCCGTCATTGTTTCTGAGAAGTTTGGAAAACAATTCATAGGTTTCTTGACGGGACACATCACTCATAAGGTTACTCAATTTCACCCTTTTTGGGATTTATCAGTTAGGCGCAGTCCGAGTTCACAACAGTCTTAAGTTCTAATTGAATCCAAATTGTGAGCAATTGGTAAAATACACTAATTTGCAAACTAATTTGGTTTTAACGGTAGACTGAACTGAATGCTATTTGGGCAACATTGTGCTGCCAGTTGGGGGAGACCTTGCCGACTGGTTCACCTTCTGCCTTGAAACTTGACCTGACGAATTGAAGAGCTAACCAGTTATAAATCTTGCTTTTCAAACTTCTCTGAAAGGATGATATCTCGATCGGTTCCAAGCGTTTTCAAATTGACAGAGCTCTGTTAATTTCATAACAATCGACTGCAACGAACTGGCAAGTTCATAAGTCAGTGGAGAAACTTTGTCACCAGAGACTTGGTTAGAACCTGAGCTTACCTGACTAGCTTGGTGCAATAACTAGACTATTTAAAAATGCATTCGTGGAGCTCACCTGAACCAGAACGAACCAACCAGGTTACCGGATTCCACCAAAAGGATATAGGGAATAAATAGAATGACGGCGTTCACGTTATTGTAGAAAGTTAGGCGCCAAACACTGCCATCGACAAGCGGCAGCGAACGTGCGGTGAAGATGGAGTTGAGTGCACACGTAATGCTTGAACTTATTCCGAAAACAGCTCCCAAGAGGCTTAAAGAACCTAAAAAGACAAGAGAAATAGACATGTTGGGACTTTGAATCAACAGATTAGATGAAAAGCACATGAGCTTCTTGCGTGAAATAAGTGGGAACAATACAGACTTACGAACACCATGACATTCAAATGCGTTTATCCTAGACAAATTGGTCTTGACTACCATCCATGACGTCCACCGAGGTACCGTCGTCTAACCTGTGGGAACCTTACGTGTTACACAACTCTAAGCTGCAGGGTCGGCTTTTCGCCTTTTACGAAGCAACTATAAGACATACGTCACTCACTGAACGGCGAAGAAAAATTACCAACAGCACTTTGACTCCAAAGTGTTAAACTATCTGCTCATGTGTTTTTTTCAAGTGGTCTCTAGGCCCCGGAGTCATCAGCTTTACTGACACCAACACCAGATGACAACAGTGATGTTACACTGCCGAACAACTATTAATTTACTTGAATAAAGTATTACCACTGAAATAAGAAATGGAGCGAGGGTGGTCTGGGGCTGGCCTGAAACACATCCAAGATACATACACGAAGACTCAGTCAGACAACCTCTAATAGAAACGGACAGCATGAAAGACACTGCGAGAGTGACATGGACTCTATCCTGGAAGGCGAAAAGCACCAACATCACCCAAAAACTTCGAAGCATCCTTCATTACCATTTGCCATGTCAAATTCTGTTCACCTCTAGGTTTCCACCACCCCGAACTAGGCACAGAAAACAGGGCTCGTTAGTTGTTGAGCAGGTGACTGCTGATCTGTTCGCCGAGCTTGGCAATTGATTTGCAAACGATTCGCCACCATACGAGGAGACATCATCAGTGCGCAGCGGGGTGGTGACGAAACGTTTGAAAGTCAATTACCAAGCTCGGCGAACAGATCAACAGCCACCTGGTCAACAACCAATAAACTCACCCGAGCTACCAAAATTTCGACACAGTACCAACAGCGCTCGTCTAAGTAAGTGGTAACCCGGGATGTGTAACACAGACCAGCGATCCCGGTCTTCAGTGCTGGATGCATTCTATGAAGGAAGTACTCTGCTTCACCGAATACCCCCCCCCCCCGATCACTTCATTGCGAATACATTGGTTCCAGCCGATCTCAGCTACAGTTCTGAGACATCGTTGATGAAAAACCTGAAGGGGACTTAGGTCCTCTACTCGAAGTGATCCGGTCTCATGGCCACACGAAGTCACAGCCCTTACTGTAGTCTGATATACCCGACCTCTGAGACTCAACAAAATGCTTTTTTGACGCCCAAAAGCAATCCTGATCTACGATATTCGTGCGTTGATTTCGTCTGCCACAATACCGTTAGACCTTGTGCAACTCACGAGATACACATGACGTTCCAAAACTTTCAGTGTCACTACTTAAACCCTCAGAGGATTGTTCAGAGACTGTAGGTCATGCAATACCACTTGTGTCCACGAGGCATTCGCGGAAGGATGCGATGACTATGATCAAGCTTTTCAGTAATACTTGCGCTCCCTGTTACTTCAAAAATGCAGACAATTTCCGCTGCATTTTCCAGATAAACAAGATTCACATTGATGGAAATCTGAACACCAGGATTTTCGAATATCTAGAGTTTGTCTCATTAACTCAGTAATGGAATAAAAATGGAGATACAAGGACACTCCCGCTGAACACCAGTTTATGTACTTTTCCAGAGTTTCACGCCTCCTTCATCCCATCAGCCTTCTGGACCCAACATGCTTCTCGGTCCGCGTACATGCTCTTTTTCACCTGAAGTCTGAGAATCAATCTAACGGTATTGTACTCTCGATCGGGAGGGACGGGTGTTCGAGCTTCGGACAATTTTGAAGTGTTGCACAAGATCCAGTTTCTAGATCTAGTTGGCTGCGTTGTTCCACAGGTGGAGCGCAGGGTGAGGACAGCAGCTCCCGGTAAAAGTCAACATCAGAAGAAGTCTTGTCCGAAAGAGACGTCGGTAGGTGTATGTGCATTATATCGGGGTCCGAGAGCTTCTTAATGGCCAGGTGATGTGCGCGCACCTTGCGCGTACCTGCAAAGTGCGACGAGAAGCAGCCATGAATAAACGTGTGATCCAGATCCACATAGGCGTCCCAGAAAGAGCGACAGTTGGTAATTGACCAATGCCACCCACAGCTAACGACGACGTGGTTCACCTGTCTTACAGGGTGGTTCGAGTGGAGAAGTTGCCATGTGGCCAAGCGGCTGCAGTATTTTCGGAAGTTAGTACTGCAAAGAAGCAGCTTCTCATCAGCACATACTTGTGGCAGGCGTTCGCTGTGTCCTGTGCGTCACGATTCCAGTCCCAGATGACCACCCAATTATACCTGACCAGCGGTTAGCCTACCTATTTGCGTACTCATATCTGCAGCAACAATACCTGAGCTCTTAGCCCACCACAAAAAGGCGCTTCAAGCGACCTAAAAACTGTTCTTGAATGTACCAGAGCTACAGTCTGTGAAGACGTAAGCAAATACAAGTAAAAAAACAGCGATTGTCGGCGCTTTTAAAGGACGCTCTTACAGACGTTGCCAAACGAACCGCACGGAGGCGACTATTAACCAGCAACCACTCAACGAGACCCCTCAGTTCGGTGGCTTGGAATACCAACTCTAACAGAACCAGTAGGAGCGCCTTTCGGATCAGATATAGGCAACCAGAAGTGGGCGGAAACCGATCGGGAAGTCAGCTCGCGCAACCGTACTTGGGTCACGAAGAGACTGGACTGACCGTGGTGTGACGGTTTCTGTACGTCCGCGACTCCCGCGATCTCCCATACCAGGTTGGTCGGTGCGTAGAGGTCCGACCAACACAGTCTCCTGGTAATTCAGGTTTGGGGTTGGAACATGTGTGACTTGTTCCGTGAGAAATTGAAATGCATATGCATTTCTCGCCAAACACCGATGCATTGCGGTCAGGCTTATGAGCCAAAGGCTGGGGTTCAGGACCCTAATCATCCTCCTGTCTCCTAGCTGCCACTCATTTGGATCCTACAACTGGAGTAGAACCTTGGCCAGTGAACCTGAAACTCCCTACTGCCTCAGACGTTTATGGCTGCACATATTATCTCAAGCGCCACCGAGCTCCTGGTCCGGATGACCTCCCACCCGCATTGTTCAACGATGGGGATGAATTCCTCAGTCAGCGCCTGTTTGATCTGTTCGCCTGCAATTTTAGCATTCCTAGATTTCCAAGGCGCATGCAACTCGGCTGACCGGTCTGTTCTCCTTGACACGCTTGCCCATCAAGAAATCGTTCAGCTGTGCCTAACTGCCAGGTTGCCCAAGCCTCGACAGGGGAAGTCGAGAGGCAGAGGTCGGGTTAGACGAATCAGTAAGGAGGCAATCAGAAAGCGAGTATACCGGTGTGCAACCGGGAATTCCATCAGAGCATGCGTCCAGCACCACAACCTGCGTTTGTTAGGCCATTTACTGCACATGCCGGACGACCGTTCTGATGTCCGCGCCCAATTAAGTGTGACAGAACCAGGAAGGTGACTAACCGTTGACCCGACAGAGGGGTATGAAGAAGATTACGAAAAGTCTCGATGTTGTCGGTGCTAATCGCCTTCCAGGATGGGGACCTCGTGATCCCCACTGCGCCTGGTTGGAGACTACAAGATATGACTGCCTTGTTGTCAGTTTCTATCCAGATTGCCTGAGTGACTGGAGGTATAGACAATTCGAAATGATTGTAGTAAGCTAGCTAGTTCCTTCCCTGTCCATCTTTATTCTTTTCTTCACAATAAGGCTTCGAAATACGGCACCGAAGCATCAGTGTTGGACAATGATGTCATGTTGTCGACGATGACAATGATTATGTACTTGGGTCTTGGGTTCTCGTTTTTTTGGACAGCACACATCAGTAGAAAGTGAATCAAGCATACGTGTAAGAGCAGTCTGTTGTCCGGCTTGTTACAGATTACGAACGTTAAAGGATGTCGGGTAAACTGTGCGGCGGGGTTTGAAGGGTGACTTCGAAGTGTCTGTGGCAATGGCAGCCAAGGCACACTGGAGGGTCCAGTCTCTGCGTGACGGTAAAAGGAACGGCCGCAGCACACGGTGACCAGATGAAAAGCGGTATTTCCACGATGTTATGTTCGAAACTTCGGGGTCGCTCTGTCATGTAATTGCGGGCTCGTGTAAAGAAAACATCAACACTGAAAATTCGATACACTGGACCATTTTAGGCAATTTAAAAGCAACCGAGATCGGAGTCAATTGAACTTTTGGCCAGTTAGTCTGTGGAACAAGTACGCCCCTGACTTTTCGAGTGCTCACGTCTATTTTGAACAACTTGATACTAACCCAACTCTCTGTGTTTTCAAGGGGTTGAACAGCAACTACGCACCGTTTGTGTAGTGAACCAGATAAGACATGAGAAATGCAAACGAGACATGTTTCGGCAACCAACCCAAGGGGTTGCGCGGTAGACATGCACTGAAAGGATATAAAAAATGAGCAACCTTGTACGACAAAATACCACTACGTGCAGGTGTTCCAGCAAACAGGATTTCGAGTAAGCACTTGAAGAATACAGATTCGACCCCTATAGGAGCCTACTAATTGGCAACCGACTTCCATTATTCATTATCTACTAAAGAGATGGCCCAAGTGGTTACAGCCTGAATTTACTGACCGGAAGATCCGTGGTTCGAACCAGACCTCTGCCTCTCGACTTCCCCTGTCTAGGCTTGGGCAACCTGGCAGTATCCCAGCCCTGGTGCAACGTTCGGGTGGCATGGCAGTTAGGCACCGAAAGGGTGCTACAGCTGAACGATCTCTACGAGAGAGGACAGGTGACCGTCGGTGCAACATTTAATTACATTGACCCAGGATATGCAGACATCGTACGACGGTCCATCGGCCGAATTCACACAAACTAGCCGAATCCAGGTAAAAGTTAACGAAAACTTCGAGTCTTTGGTACCCGACCAAGTAGTATTTTTACTCACCACACTTCACTCGTTACAATTCCATAGTCACAATCCAATACGGGTGACCCAGACACAATCTAAATGATCGAAATCGTCCAGCTGTAACACCTTTTCGGTGCCTAGCTGCCATGCTACTCATAGGAAGCACGAGCGCTGGCCAGGTTGCCCAAGTTTTGACACGGGAAGTCGAGAGGCAGAGGTCGACAATCTAAATGATACTATATAGTGATTGAGGGCAGTCTGATTTTACACATAAAATATATATTTTATATACAATTTATAAGTATTTGGGCAGTCTGATTTTACACATAAAATATATCTTTTATATACAATTTATAAGAATTGGTATATTATGTATACATTTTTTATTCAAACCAATGCCGTTCGATCAATAAATTCACTTGCACACGTTTTCCTACAAGCAAAGATTCTGCAGTTACCAGAATGAAACTTATGTGAAAAGCCCTCTTCTGTCTCTTAGTATTACGTATGATGCTGGAAGGCGGTAAACAGTGAAAGAGACGAAGTGTGGAGGTAGAATAGTAGCCTCAAGAAGAGACCACTGTTGAGTTATAACCCAACTCATAAGCGGATAAACTGACGTATCCCCCACTCACCAGCGGGAAATACTTCGAGGAATTCCCTGCTAGGAAACACCGCCTCAACCCTTGCAACATACTAAATAAGAACTCAAAACACGTATAGACCAAGGAGTTATCAGTCAGCTTAGTTGAAAACAGGTGAAAAAAGTCGAGATGACGGAGATTTTAGGTCATTAAACAGATTGCCATTAGCAGACAATTTGGGCGACCACGTGAACACTGAACCAGTGGGTCAGACGATGGCTGATACCAGCTACGTTGAAATGGAGCACAAAGTTGCACTTACCAAGAGATCCTTCGATATTCACCCCGTAGCCATAGCCCAAAACTATGACTGTGCAACAGATCAGAGCGTTTTGTGATGTGCGTGTCTTCAGGATAAAGTAGGTGAATATCTAGCAGAGGGAGCAAAAATGGAGTAGAAACCATACAACAGATGATAAGCAGAATCCAATTTCAAGATAATTAATAACTTGAAAATAGAAGCGAAATGAAAGAGACTTGACACTGCAAACACGGCATGACTGCTCAGTTCGTTGGTATCAAGAGTTGACCAATACATTGCAACCAGATCATCAGAAAAAATAAAGCAAATTCTTCTGGGCGTGATACAGTTAGAGCACATGTTATGGAATCAGGATCTGGTCCCACAAGGGCACATTCAACTGGTTCACTGTTGTACATGAGCTGAGGTATTATCGGGGCATCCTAACCTAGACTGGAGGACGACTGGAGTCCTCATCTGAGGTCTTCGGTTCAGAAGCCTAATCGCAAAGTAGCGGTGGTTGTAATGAGGCCACTTGAGTAAGCCAAATTTTATGGAACAAATTACCACACCTGTTCCAATCCCCAACCTTGAGGTGCAAGAGACTCTTTGTCAGACCCCTATCCATTGGCCAGGGATGCTGAATGGGCATCCTCCAGTACAGCACAATGGGTTACTAGGGTACCAAGCGATCGCGCCACGAAAAGTACGTCAATTATATACCTTCAGTGAACTAGTGAAAGGAAGAAGGCCTTCGCTGCGGTGTTGTTTATTTGAGAACGTCAACTGAACAGTTACAGACTATTGAACAGGGGAGCAAAACTCTCATATGCATCTCGTTTACAAAACTGAATATCCACCTTCTCCTTGAACGCGTCTTCCCGAATTTTATCTGGATGCTCATTGACTGCTACTCAACTGCAAGCAAATGCTACAAAGAGACTGCACAAATTCCGTAACAGATCTCACTTTTCAAGAGACGCAAAGCAGATTTACGAGAAGACGTGCTACTCACATGCCGCATCAGTAGTATCCACCGTTACACTAGTATAGCCTAACAGCACTGCCCCACACAATCGCAAAAGCCTGCCGAAGGTAACCAATACCATCAACAAGGGAAGTGCGCCGCAACATGTAACAATAGTTGTGTTGCGTTTGAAACCATCTGCTCGACTTCCGTAACGCAATCAAACTAGGTAGGAAACCCGGATTTATGTCACGAAATCCATCGCTACAAGTGGATAACGTGGATATGCAGGATATGCAGGCATATCCTTCAAGAAGAACCCAAGAAAAGACGGGAGTAACAATGTTCAGAGAACGTACAGAGTGAGTTGTACCCCGTGTCCAATAGACCGTTCTGAGAAATGCAACCTCAGAGAGAACTCAGCAACTTAGTCGAAAAAACTTCCTGAGCTTATATAAAATAATTGGAATAATAGTTCTAACCATTCGATACGTGATTCAACTTTGAGCAGCTGGAGAAACCTGCTTCATCTCTTCCTTAACCTGCCCCATAATTTCGTAATGCAAAGAGCTGCCAATACGAAATACACTAATCAAAGGTGCAGTACATGAGGACTCAACATGTTCATTTTTGGCTCGAAGGACGGTTGACAAAAATTGGTATATAAATTCGCAAGTCGTGAAAACTTCCGCGAGAAAGTAGAAATGCCGTCGCAAGCCATCAAAAGTACTTAGGATCGTGCAGCTTACTACAGAAATCGATAGCATTGACTTTAAAACAGTTTAATACATAGAGTCGTTTTTGACTATCTTTCAGAAGTTCACCGACATGCAACACACCAAAATATTGTTAATGGAGCACGCTTAGATAAAGAGGAGGCGGATTGGACACTAAATAACTTTCACCGCAAAACATGGATAGATACAGTAATTAAACTGCTCTCATCGTACAACAGTGTTCGTCTAAATCGACCACCAGTCAACTCAGTCGGGTTGTCTCTATGAATGGGAATTTAGGGACGAAACAAGCCAACCGTTGGTGACCCTGACAAATACGGCTATAATGCACAGCTTAAGAGGAGCCCGTATGGATGCCATTTCTCTCAATCCGTAGCTCTTCCACTTTCTACGATATCAGACAAACAGACCAACTGAACGTCAGTTAACTAATTTGGCCAGCATCTTCAACGCGTGACTAATTAATTTAGCCCCCTTCCCCTCGCTGAAAGAAACTGTATCACTTGGAATTGCTGTACTTCGGTACACGGTCTATAGGCAAAACCCCGAACTGAGTAGGCTCGACCAGAGAAAAGTGTGAACGCGTCCTATGCATTTGTGTGGTACATAAAGTAAATGTCCTCTGATTCATTGCAGTGAACTCCTGGTGAGGAGTGCCGTCTCGATGAATATCACGTACTGCAGCTGCTTATTCTCGAGTATCTACGGATGCTGTAAGACCACCTGTCCTTTGGGGAGATCTAAAGGTGAAACATACGTTTTGCCAATGCCAGTCGTACCAATAACTGTTGCTTCCTTAGACTAGATGCATCCACTGTTAGAGATGATAAGAGTGACCCAGTGGAGTACCCAAGTGTTATTCTATCCGAGTTGTTGCCTCTACAGCATAGGTTCCCCACACTGTGCCGACAATGGGACATGACCAAAACCATCATGGTTGACGAAAATGTAAGCGTGTCGGGCTGTTACCTTCAAAGCCTAGTTGTCTCCACTGAACAAGACAAAGGCAGCTGGAACCAAATGAGGCGATCGATAGAAGTGGGCCAAGTGGAGTGCAGAACTCACCACATTAAAAACAGTCGTCAAGGATCGCGCCAAGTAGTAAAATGACACGTTTAAATGTTTGAGGCACAGATTGTTAAAGCTGACCATCAGTACAAAGACAATCGATAGAGGCAGCACCTGAAAGGATAAAGGGCAAAATCAAAAGGCACATACATCCACAGCTGTTTTAAGGGAATAATCCAATCTAGGAAAGCTCACACGGTCCGGCATCTTCTGAGATACAAACATGGCGACATAACACAGCAAGGCTGTAGTAGCACACTGAAAACAGGTAACAAATAGCGGAGCATCGGGCTATAAGAGCATCAAGTTAGTTGCAAAACTACAAGACTTACTGTGTCTGTCGACTGTCGCAAAAGCCATTTATTGATGAAAACGAGTGAGATAGACACGACCCTGAGGGAATGAAAGCGAACAAAAATAATTGACTCACCAGTAGGCAGCCACAACACGAAAAATACGGAACGTTTCAGTTGTGCAACTCTTGCTCATTATTCCCTTTTGGATATGATACAGGGATGGGAGGAAAGACTAAAACGACAGACGACGAAGAACGAATTATCCGATATCAAATAAACTGGGGGTATTAGAATAGTGAAATTGAAGTTATGTGTATTTCAATCATTCGGGAAGGACAGATTGCATGCATTCAACTTTGGTAATATGTTGTCCCGGAATTACCACAGCCATTAGGTTACGTCTCGAGTTATCATAAAATGAATCCGAAGGTGATGGATATTCGACGCAGGAACCAAGTACCAAGTTGGCTGCACTGTCAGTACACCAAAGTTGACCGACAAAACGTCGGCCATCAGTCACGTGCACCGTCAGTAGCTTGTCACATAAATTATCCAGAAACACTCGAGCTTCAGTTTTTGCTGTGACCACAGCTGACGGTGTTCGATCTGTCATTTTGCGACAATTTCGGGTACCTAGAAAGCGAATGAAAAGCATAGTGTGTTGGTGTATTAAGGTAATAAGAAAGCTGGCTGTGTCCCGACATCGACAGTGAGACCACCCAATTATCTGGTTTCGGGAAAACGTCTGGACTAGAAGACCGTCCTGAAGGACCAGATTTGAGGCTCAGCTTGACTGTGAATGTCAGTAACATACACTTTACAATTCACAGATGCGTTGTCCTTATCATTCTGATTACCACATTGTGGAAATCTATACAGAGATGAACATAAAGAAATCTACATGGTTGCTAGAACAAAATGTTCACAAGGAAACATCGGTCAATAAAGGGATGTGCTTACGACCGCCAATGCATCGCGGCGATAAAAGAGCTGTCGAAAGCAATCACCATTGACCTTCGGAGGCCATCGAGAATTCACGAACTGGATCGCCTTCTGAAACGTCGGATCAGCCATGGTAGCTTGTTGAACCCTGTCAGTGTCACGGGCAATGCACAAACAGACTGGGCCAACTGGGGGGGGCGGCGGCTACATCCTCGAAAGCAATCTGCGAAATAACCGTGTCTTCGCCATGAGTTGGCTGATTGCTGGTCGGGCGGGATAATGCATCGGCCTGATTGAAGTCTGTGGTGCGACGATACTAAATATCAAAGTCGTAGCCCAACATAATAAGCACCCATCTTTGCAGGCGGTTGACAGAATGTGCGGGAACACCTTTCTTTGAACCGGTAAGTAGGGTGAAACGGCGACCGTACAACAGCTTGTGGAAACGCCGGACGGCGAGCACTAAAGCCAACGCTTCTTCCTCTATGTGTCCATATCGCTGTTCTGCTGGCGTTAGTGATTTCGACGAGCGCATGATGGCCTTCTCCGATCCGTCTGGGAAGACGTGCAGAATGATGGCACCGACTCCAAAAGTAGAGGCATCAGTCGCCACGGCGATCGGTAGCTTTGGGTCGTAGTGGGTCCAGCCATCCCGACTATAGTTCTGAGACATCGGTGGTCTCAGATCCCAAGCCCAAGTTGGCCAAGTCTCGCAGTCATACAACAACACAGCCCGCATTGTACTGTGACAGACGCGTCCTTTGAGGCAAGTGAAATAACTTTTGACGCCACAAACAGCGCAATTCTGGTCTTTGAGATTCTTGCGATGACCTAGTTCGTCAAACTATGGCGCTAGACCTAATGCAACTTTCGAGCGCATCACTCCCTGAACTCAGAGGTACGCTCAAACTGAACGTGCTGCAGCATGATTTTGCACCTAGTGGGCGCTAAGCACATGTCAAAGGAGTGGTCGGCCTTGGTTAAGTTTTCAAGTAATGCGTGCGCTTTCTGTTCTTCAGAAATGACAACAACGCTGTTTGCGCATTCCAGGTCTGCAAAGTTTTCGGTCGGAGATCTGAACGTCTTCCAGTGTTCTCACCAATGGAGAATTTCAAAAAATAGGGAGTGGACATCCCTGTTAGACAACATAGCCTATGGGAGGGATTTTGGAGAGAACCCAACGCCTGACGGAGTGTGAGGACGTGGTCCACACACCCTCTTCCCGGTCGAAATCCTGCTTGTTTATTTCAGATTCCCTATTCACGTGCCTTTGTAAGAAGACGTAAAATAAGCAAAGCAAACAATCCGGTTACAACGAGGGTTACGCTTTTGCCCACATGAAGGCAAATAAGTTAGACAAGCCACAAGTGAGGATTTCACCTCCATCTCTGAACACTGTGGGTGAGTTCTTCGGCAAACTCTGTGATGCTTGATGGATAAAAAGTATTCGCTTATTTCCGAAACGGTCGGGGTTATGTCCATTGTCCATGGCAGCGTTGCTCGTTGAGAATAAGGTTGTGGCGGAAAGTGAGCATCTAAGGTAGTTCAATCCTTAGATCATCCATCCGTAAAGTTACAGACGTATCTTTCCAGCTACGCTACGTGGACTGCACATTCCAGCAAATGGAGAACAGGAAACCCCGGGAACAGACAAGGTCCCAAGTGAAATTCATTGATACGGCCTACACAGACTTCTCGAGCTCATCCACAATTTATTGTACGCAATATGGACGGGATCTGTTCCTCAGGATTGATGCACCTCACTATTTTAATCCAAAATGGTGAGAGAAGTGTTTCCGCGGTCGTGCCGGTGACCGAATTACTCATAAGACGCATCTGAGGTATACACATACACACAGAGGAGAAACTCACAAAGCCAAATCAAGAAGGTTTCCGACTAGAATAGGGTGAAAATAGGGTGGAAACACTTTGTCCTCAGACCAGAGATTGCAACACTTACATTATCACGACCTACCATTACATGTCTCGGTGAATTTCGTGCCGCGCTCGACTCTGCTAACCACGAATCAATGTAGATGATTCGTCTTGCCGATGGCGCGCCCATAAGGCCGATGCATCCGATTAGGACGATGAAACGCCCGAGTTTTTGATACGAAAATAAGACTTCCAAGTGTTGCCGTTGCTTTTACCCTCGCAATCAATTGATCAATTGGGAGGACACCAAAGAAATACTATGACGTCCAACTACATGACCAAAGCGGGACAGCAGACTTAGAATGCGCCGATGACGTTGATCTGTTGAAGAAAATTGGAGGAATTCCAACATGTTAGACAACCCAGCTCAAAAGGTACCACTTGTAGGAACAAGTTCTGATTGCTCACTACCTCTCAATGATGGTGACGGCAGGTATCACACGGTTTCTTCAAAACCATTTCAACAGCCGGGCTCAGTTTACATGTCTTGGTAGCCTGAACGTATAGCTCCCAACACACGGACTTCCTCCAAATAATGTTCTTTTCCGCCTTTTTCTCTGCTAACAGTTTGGCTGGCCTTGAAATACGGTCACTGATCAGCGGGGCTAAAGATGAAGGAATGTGGCAAATAACTTAAACGAGCTAGAAGTACCTGAAGATCGGTCGCAATCGTCTCACAAAACTGTTACCGGCGTTTTCCCAGCTGGCGGGAGGTATATGAGATGCAATTTGGAAGTAAATGCGGATCGAACGATATTTTACTTGAAACCCCGTATAAATCTGGGCTGAATAGTTCTGGCACCAGCGTGTTCGTCGATTGCAATGGACATTTCAAATGGTTGCTCGCTACCTCAAAGTCCTATGAACCACAGCCATGGTCACCTGACCAACGTGGACCGTGTGCTTTGCGCTTCTTTCTGTTGCTTTGGAGGTCTAGTTCGTCTACCAAGAGTCCGGATGAATCAGAAGGGCGAATTTAGCAGAATCGTCTGCTGAACTCTTCCACTGGCTCCGCCGTCAGGTGCGGATTCGTGCCGGCACGAGATCCCCACATCTTAGCACAGTACCAGAAGTTTTGCCTGTAGCGCGGACCCACCCGGCCTGCTCAAACACTGAACATCAGAAAGAACAGCGGCGATGCTTGGAGAAGTGTTTACGTTGGTACCAATCATGATTCAATCTGATGAACTATCAGACGCCAAGTCAAGCCTAGCGTGCTGGTCTGCAGTGAAGCCTGATGGACACAGAAAGCTAAGGTAATGGAAGAGACGCCGAAAGACCGAAGGCTATTACGGCTGATATGTACGACTATTCACCAGTGTTTGACCCGTCGATACAATTTCTAGCCGCGCAGTGAGCTAGAGGTAGCCGAAGTACTAACGCGACAGTATCGACAGTCAGCTTGACCAGACTGACCAAAAACCCAACTCAGCGCATCATCCTAAATGGCAATACACCACTCATTGAAACTGGGCGCTAAACAGTCACACAACTACGAAGGAAAAGGTCCTAGCCAAGGGTCAATAGAAAGGAGAACGGTGGAAGCTTACTGAAAAACCATACTCCTCTAGAGAGAACGTTCGGAATCCAGGTCTCTTCATCGTCCAAAACTCAAGATAAATAAACCTGGGCGTGTTGGAGCAAGGCGCCATTAGCGGAACTGATCCAAGATCCGCTGCGGACCTGGTTCAACAAAAGCCAACCACAAAACTACAGACGAGCGTCAGCAAGGCAATCCGGGTAATAAGTGATGACAAACCACCATTGGGATTAGCCGCATTCACTGTACTGTGGGGTTTCCACCCAGGCGAAAAGATGGGTTTAGCCTCATGAAAGTAGCACTGTTGTTCGCACACCACCCGGGAGACCAGACCATCCTAGAGTGAACGAAGAAGCCGCCGCGTGTGCGAACCCATAACAGATGCTAGAAACCGAAGTAGCACCTTTGTGCACCACGCGCCCGAGTTCGGGGAAGAGGAAGGCGAGGTCAGCTGCCGGCATGGTTGCGCGGAATTTATTAGTTTAGTTATTTTCAGGGTAATGTTTATCACTGAAATAATTCGCACACCACTCTGCAAGCCAATGAGGCTACGGCAAGCAGGTATTCGACTTCCAAGCTGTCAACAAACTTCAGGGGATGCTAGTTTGCATCCTGCGGCAAGAACGCCTCACCGCTCGCAGTTAGGCGGTCTGGTGTATGCACGCTCTGGAAGCACCGAGGCACAATTATTCACCGAAGGCAGGGGTTGACAACAATTTATGTGGACAGAAGACAGAGAGAAAGCTCATGAGCTGAAGCCCAGTAAGCAAGGTTGCACATCAATAATACATATAAATCAATCAAACTGGCAGACACTCCATACTGCAGGTCAAACGCCGGATAGCTTCAAAAGATCAGGAGACGGGTGGATGGCATGGCCAGCATCAAGGTGAACCCTGATTGGTCGGAAACGATGACTCGGGCAGCCAATTATGTTCCAGTATCTAGTGAAAAACGGTTGCCGATAGTTCATCCAGAAAGTGCCCGAAGTTTTGCCAGCTATACCTTTAATATGACGCACCACACACTATTTTGGAACTCGCTTTGTGCTTTTACAGCAATCCGCATAACCCTGCCTTGTCTTCTGCTGAACACACCAGTTTAGTAGGGTCGAATCGGGAGACAAGCTGAAGCACAACAGTCAATTCACAGGGCTGGTGAAGACCGAAAAATACAGTCCAGTTCGCCACATTCAATAATGGAAACCCTGGATTTACATACGTGATACTCCTAGCGCAAGTATGTTCCCTGTTAATCAGCAGCTGTTCCTTCTATCCCACCGACACCGAGTGTCTAAGTGACCCCTCCAAATGCTATCGCCTCAAAGACTTGCTCAGGCTTTGATGCTACAGTGATCTTTTGGCCCGTGCTGGTCGGAACTTCGTCCCTCGAGGTCGAAACAAGCCTGGAGGGCAGAAGGAAAAGAACCATAACAAAAGCAGTGCCAATGTTACAAGATGGCCCCAGGGTGAAGTCGCATTTTCCATCACGATGGCAGTGTAAAGATTGTGGCCAACTTCCTTATTATTATGCAAACTGCGACGTTGCCTTTCGCCCCGGAACTGCGGATTGTTATTGGTCGCCCATAAATCCCACACACTCTAATCGATGGCTGATTCTGATCGTCGGCGGGCGGCAGGTTGACAGATTGATAATCTGTCATCCGCCATGCATAGTAGCATCGCAAGTGGGCGTTTCATACCTCACTGTCTGCTTCATCGAGCCGTGGGGGCTATCTAATCCAGTTGGATCAGATCGCTGAGCGACCGGGTTCTCCTGGAAGGCTCGAAAAACCGATATCTTGCGGGCAATATTGCTTAATCACAGGCCGTCGACAGAGTCCCAGTAGAAGCTACTAGACCCTTCCACTGCCGTGATTTGGCTTGAAGGCTCAGGGTCGGTTACTTCAGTCAGGGTCTTTAATTCGGCCTGGACAGACCGGATCGTTCACCCTTGCTGTGCTGGTCAAATCTATGGACCCACTTTATTTCCTCGTTCGATTGATTCTCACACATCCTAATTCCATTGCGTGAAATTCCCTCATGTTTTCGCCTTCAACCCAAAGGCAACGAAAGGGATTGCTGCAATCGACAGACTGTGTGTGGCCTGTGACAAGCCTGAATCATCAAAACCAACCAGAGTTGAGAAAAAATACGCCCCTTGTTGGTAAACCCCAATGTTCCAACAAACTCCAGTGAGGCTGCTTCTGAAGTGGGAATCTATCGCGCTTTCTCGAGTCATCCCCTGGAAACAAGATGCACATTTCTCAAAGATATGGCTTGTAATACGAACACGGAAAAGTTGGTTAGGTGAAAGTTGGCATCATTTTGATGGTGAACTTGGCGTTTTAATCTAGAATCAGGCAATAAACTTCAATCCATCCAACTAAGCGCATGGCAAAGTGAACCCAGCCAAAGCGGTTGCGATAACGGAGCTTCCACAGTTCTGATGACGTTGGTCGCCTCTTATAAAAGACTCGCAAAATTTATCCTTGACAGAGAGAAACGTAAGCGACCTTAGCCTTACGAAATGCAGCTATCCGTACACAGATTTCTCTGAGCAGTATCCGGCGCAACCAAGCTGTGTCGATCCGGTGAAGGACTCAAGTTGGAAGATCATCTCCGAGCCTACAATTTCTTCCGTTCCGATCACAGAGAACGAAAGACTGATGCATGACGAGGACTCCATATGGAAGAACGCCTCAGTACTGGAAGCAAGTCGGTCAAGCGTACGTGAGTAAGAATATGCATCGTCCAGCTCCATTGCGAAAGATGTTTTTACGGTAACAGGAGCTGTGCAACAAGGTCCGGAGCCTGTCGGTTTTGTCACATTGGAAACTCGCGCATTCCGGTGTGTTTTGTTTCGCACGAATTAAATGTGTCATCCACCAACGTATTTGTCTACGTACTCAAACCAACATTCCAGTCCGGAAGTTGGGATCTGAACCCTGTTCAGCATGCACATTACCCGATAAAGCAGCAGACCAGCCAAATGGAAGAGATTCTAGATCTGGTTCTGACAGCCTGAAGTGTGTCGCATGAGAAACCTGGAACTCTCCGAACCATTGGAGAGTTGTGAACATTATGCCCACTGTCCATACTGGACTAGTTCCACCAAGTCATATCCGAATTCAGAGGAACGTAATAGGTAGCCCACCAATGTTCACTGAAAATCACTCCAGCGCATGGACCTCAGCGGCATACGCAGTCCAGAAAACCTAAACTGTCGGTTGTATGACGGCTATATAACCGCCCATTAATCAACTATTATGGTTCGTTGGTTTATGTAATGGATTTGTGGTTATCTGGTGGTTGAAAATCCTAAATTCAACAGGTTGGTATGTTATACAACCGACTGACGCATCAAATAACCGTGGTTGCCGATTATTGGTCGGTTAAATAACCGTCACCTAGCCCACCTTAGATGTTGAATAACGGTTGAATAACCAACAGATAACCGCATTCCACTGTTATTAGACCGTTATTTAGCCGCGTCATAATGACTATTCAAGGAACCATGAAATACTCGTTACCCAAACGACTCTCATTTGTAACCACAATGTTAAGCTTGCAAATCGTTGGACCAGCCCCAGCGATTGACGCCCAGCGACTTTATCTTTACACGTAGCTACACTTCTACCGCTTGAGGAGATGGTTCAATAACCGGGCTGGTCTGATGTCGCTTTTTACTGACTGTACGCAAAACCTAACGAACGTAGAACAGATACGCAATATAAAAGTCATTTTTGCAGTCATCCAGCCTCAGTCTGACGAAGATGTGTCCAGTGTGATCACTTATCCGCGTGGTTTATTGTAGACGTCTGAAACAGCGACAGAGCATCAGCGTAAGCATGCAATGCCTCACATATGCTACTATCGATTAACCTAAGTGGAAACACAAAACTTACTGCCAGGTAATCCCCACGCATTACCGAACAATCTCTGGATTTCCGTCCCCACTTCCTGTCGCGCGCAGATTTGAAAACAGCGTGAGCAAGATCTGTTTATGAAACGATATTCAGCAAAGTACCTTTATTCGCTTAATTTGTATAATGGCACACAATGCAGTTCTCTCGACGTTCGAAAATGAGTTGACATTTGGTAAAATGCGGAACCGCAACGAAGCAGAAATCCGCCAATGGAGCATCAGGAAACACACCATGATGCTAGACTTTACCGAAGAAACAAAAATGAACCAGTTAATTGGTGGTGAACACTGGTGAACATTGGCGGGCTACCTATTACGTTCCTCTGAATTCGGATATGACTTGGTGGAACTAGTCCAGTATGGACAGTGGGCATAATGTTCACAACTCTCCAATGGTTCGGAGAGTTCCAGGTTTCTCATGCGACACACTTCAGGCTGTCAGAACCAGATCTAGAATCTCTTCCATTTGGCTGGTCTGCTGCTTTATCGGGTAATGTGCATGCTGAACAGGGTTCAGATCCCAACTTCCGGACTGGAATGTTGGTTTGAGTACGTAGACAAATACGTTGGTGGATGACACATTTAATTCGTGCGAAACAAAACACACCGGAATGCGCGAGTTTCCAATGTGACAAAACCGACAGGCTCCGGACCTTGTTGCACAACCCTTGTCATAGTGGGGCCATTTTGCAGTTTGTTTGTTCTACAAATAATCGCAACGCATTTGGATCCATGATTATTTTTTCCGGGGATGCCCTAAAGTAAAGTAAACTTAATGCAACTTAGGCATGATTTTCTCATTTTATATACACGTTTGCGTAAATGATGTCCAAGATGCAGTTTTTTTATGACGAGGAGCCCTGAATGAGAACTTCGAGAATATCATCCGCCAGCTGCGATAGTCCAACTTCTGAACTTTAACATAGCTCGCCAATTCAGCTCGGTCGGATTTATTCCAAACTCATGGTCTTTCCAGGCTTCAAAGCGGAACCCCTCTGGGAGTCACGCTACTCTAACTTACTCTGTGGCCCTATGAGATATTTACAACCGTCCCGCAGCCACGTAATTCAGACTTTTAACGAATTGACAGATCCACGGATTGATACACAGAATCAGGGCTTTCGCCCTTGTTTCTCGGGTCATTTTTTCTTGTCGTTCAGCGGCCGTCGTTTACCTAAAAGGCACGGGTAAAAAAAACGCAGCATTGCTCTGTAAGTTCTCAGCGCGAGGCAGTATCCCTGCCAGCGCGAGGACTCGCATAACTAAGTGTCTAATAATGCTCTGAACTGGGTTCCAGACAGAGTTTTGGCAACCGTCAGAGGAAGGCTATTCCACGCAGCAAATTCCCGGAATAGAGAAAAGTTGCCCACCTTAAATGTGCGCTGTCCTAGAAATATTTCACCACTTCCAGCTGTGTGTTAGTTGGGTCAGTGGTGAAAATCCTGTTGGCCAAACCTTGTTCAAACGGGGCATAAATAAGAACTAGGTCTCTTCGAGGCACCATTTCTCCGGAGGAAAGAGGACAAGCACCACTAGACGCGTTTTGTAGTCGACGGATTTAAGGCCGGCAACCATTTTCGTAGCAGCTCTTCGGACACGCTCAATGGGGGTGACGTCCTTTTTGCGTCCTGAGTATACAACTTGGCCGGCATATTCAAGAAACTGTCTGACCACGCTGGGAAGGAGAGAATGGGATCCCCGCAGTTGTATTTGAATCCAGAGTGCATCGCATAATGATGTAGGCATGGTATCGGATGGGGTAAACGGGATGTGCATGGTCGCATGTAAGTATGAATCACACCGGCCTGTCCTCCCTCGCTTTGAGTCAGCTCGAAAAACAGAGTTGCCGTCCATCAAGAGTTCCTTGCAGAGGCGGGCCACTGTGAGTCCGATTAGGGACCGCTGGTGAAGACAGGCTTACCGTTTATTATCGCAAGGTTTGTTGAAAAGGCTGAGGCAGTTTGTGAACAAATATTTCAACACTGTCTATGCTGCTTCCAAAGGTGAGGAGGCGAGATTTTGGCGACCAAAGAGGTTAGCATAATTAATAGCTGTACGAAGGGCTTCATTCCGAGGCTCCAAAGACTCCTCTGTGGAATACTTGTTTGCTTACTGTCTTGCTGGTTCTGATGGATGCCTTTCGCTTGCAGGGTTTTTTGCCCTGTGGTGGCCCGGTTTGTGTGGGCCTCTTGCCTTTGGGGTACTTCGTTTTTCCCTATGGGCAAAAATTGCGGACACTGCTACTTGTAGCACGTACAAGATATGCTGTTGTTCAAGGATTTGGGACAAGCATGAGCCTGTCTGGTTCGTTGGGCTTTTTATTGCAGTGTGTTCGACAAGGTGTCCCTATGAGGCCCTGAGCTTCGGGTGGCAGCACCGAGGAGTGTTCCCTTTGGTCGCCCGCCCAAGAGGCTCGTTTTCGCAGAGGACTGCACCTTGAAGCTGGCCATCAGTTTCTTGAGTTGGCAAATCTTATGCGGTTTGTTTGAAACCAGCCGCCTTTCTTTTGTTTCTGTGGACTCCCGAGTCACCCGTGATTAGCACGAAGGATGTTCCGGTTCGCTGTTGTCAGGTTTGTGGCTCGGTTTGTCGGGGTCCTGGGCGACGACTGTGTTCAAAATCGAAGAGGCCACTTTTGATGAAGTGGGGCTAGAGATTAGCGGTTTCGCATTCTCTGAGGTTGTAGGTTTTTCGCGCATTCCTTGATGTCTAGGTCAACGCTTGTGATTGAGTTGCCGATAGGCTTTACCGCGTGTCTCAGCACGTCTGACCCGGTCCAGCTCAGAAGTTGCGGCTTGAGTGTGGAGCTCACTGCTACGCCTTTATTGTCCGCTAGGAAAATAAGCGATGATTGCTGTATGTACTCTGCACGCTGCGTCCACGCCATGCTTGCCTGCTCCAGAGTATCGCTGCCTTTGGTAGTCGAGGGTCCGCGTGGTTGAGTAGAAACTGCAATTGAAGCCGCGGCCAGTTGCGCCGGCGTGCTTTCAGGAGCTCGAGGTGCCTTAGCCAGCGTCGGTTTGGCCATAAATTTGGGGTCGGCTAAACTGGCGCTAACCGGAAGCCTGTTTTGCGTCTCTCCCTAAGGGCTACTGTAGTCCAGCATTCGCGCCTCTAGAGGTCGAACCTCAGCTATACGCCTGATGGTTGGGTAGGCCTTTGAATGCTGACAGTCCGCTCCAAGAACTTCTGCACGGAAGATGGGGAGGAAAGAGTGACTAGATGCCCAATGTTCGCTTGATTCTGGCGTAACCAATCTGCATGAGGCGATTTGTGTTCAAGTTTGTGAGGACACCATCAAGAAGCGACCGTTTCAGCTTCGATTTTTCTGGAGAACGACCTCCTCTTAGGCGCCTGTCCACTAGGGACTGCGTGGCCATCTTCATTACCCCATCAGAGAGCTGGATGACCTTCACGGCCAACGGACCCGAAATGGATATCGCAAGGTACTCGTTCGGGGTTCAGGTTGCTGTATTCTTTGTGGTTGTGTCCTCCGGAGCTTTAGAAAGACGCGCTAGTTTTGCGTCGACTATCCCGGCTATGGGGAAACATTCACAATGGTCTTTCTGATTTGTGAACCTGAGTAGTATTCTGGGAGTGTAAAATGTCCTGGTCTTTTGAGTTGCTCGATGTACACTCATTTGCGCACAATCCGGTTTTAACGGCAGACCTAAATCAACTCCATTTGGAGCTCTCGTTTATAGTGGTCCGCTTCAACTAACTGTGCTGAAAAAAGGTCGCTTCATGTTTCAGTTGGTACAATAGTTCACATATCCCAGTCATCATCATCATCATCATCATCATCATCATCAGCTGGGGCAGCCTGTATTAATGTGGGTCGTGATTGAGCCTGGGTGCACCGCAGGAAATGAGTGCAAACTGACAGTGATGGTCTTTCATATTCATAACTGAAGGCTTATTCAATAACCTCGAGTACTTGTTGTAACTGCTAGACCCTTCTATGTGCGACGCTGCTTATGAGCACCCACCTATGTACAATAACCTAATCCAATGACAAACGGCTGTTTCTCACGCACACTGTACGCGATGTCGCTTATCCCTCTACTACCATAGTAAGCACCAGGCCAGAATCTGTGGGAGGGTGAAAATAAGGCCTCAACTATGCGTGGTATCCTAATCTAACGCCCAACGTTGGTCTGTCATACTCATAGCTGCAGTCGATATCGCCTACCTTGGCTACTTATGGTAATTGCTAGGCCTGTGTCTATGTGCAACGCCGAATATGAGGCCTCAACTAGGCTCAGCAACCTAACCTGATGGCCAACGACGGTCCGTCACGCTTACAACCGCACTCGACGTCACCTACCGTGGCCACTTATAGTATTGGAAGGCCCGTACACACGCTCGTAACTGACTAATGCCACAGATGTACACAATAGACCAATCCAACGACCAACGGCGGTCCTCATATCCACACATGTCATCCGTGTGCCAACCCCATGCCTAAAAATACACAACCACCTTTAAAAAATCATGTTTCTATTTATTGGTTGTATCGGTACAAACGTAATGTGTGGACAATCCAGTTCTCAGTTTCAGGAAGCCGCTTTTACTCAACAGGATTTCTGAAAGGAAAAATGTATAAGCAATTACGACACGTACACAATCCACGCAGATCCTTTAAAACATGTACTTAAACAAAGTTGTGGTGGCCAACTCATCACGTGCTTACTAAATCCCTTTCCCCACAATTCCAAATCGGTGTCCACGCTGAAGCTGCAGTCTTACTGTTATAAGGGTAAACCCACCACTTGCTCAATTAGTCCCGTGTGTACATCGATTGTTCAATAGCGGTATTCGGCAACCATATGCATTATTGAGCGCAGAAGTTAAAGCTGAAGAGTGTATATGTGTCAGCCGTAGACCAAGTAATATAGACTTGAGCCCTGGGATCCAAGGAACACGTGCATCATCATACGTGCACCCATGATGCAGGGGTAACGAAGACCTATTGAGTGGGCGGGTGCATGGGTGTCAAGTCTGCTCAATACCCGGTTTGGACGCACTGTTTGCTGTTATCAACCCCACCTGGTCAGTTATTTACATCCCCAGAGATCCCCAAACGGACCAGAAAAATACCTGTTATCTTACATTGGCTTCGTCCTACCTCTGCAAATTCCCTTGGCCAACTCAAAAACCCCACTGCTCACAGAATTGCACATCCCAGCCCAATCATCTCAAACATGACGTCCGTTACGGGGCTGTCCAGAAACCGAAGTACGGTAGTGCGATGATGGCCCGGCACTGCAATACCCAGTTTGTTAGCACACCCGCAACTAAGCCCTTCCTACTCTTGACTATACCTTCTCGCCAACTCGGCCCATTAGCTACAACTACGAGCAAACTCATGCTTCATTCTGAATGTAATCTTATGATAACGCTGCCCACCAGTTGTGAATAGACATTATTATTACTACCTTACACTGTGAGTGCAGGGTTCATACCAAAGGATGGGATGACTTTGGTCGGCTCATTCAAAAACAACTGCACCTTTTCCTCTTCTTTGGAGATGAGAACGACGTTCGCATGCTCCATATCGACAAGGTTTTCGTCAGATATTTGAAAACCGGGGTCCAGAAGACGTTAGTTAGTCAGGAATTGTGACCACTTTTGGCCACTTGTTATTTCGGGACAGCCTAACTCACATCATGTGGCCTTCTAGAAGTCTTTCTGAGACCTTTCCTATTTTGTGTGCCGGATGTAGACACGGCTGTCTTGTTGCCTTCTCTGAATGGCAGAAATGAACCACCGTGCGCCTTCAATGGACCCAAGAATACCCTTAATCCATGCCGGTCTCAAAGTGTGACGATTCATTGGCGAATCGTAACTACTGCAACCCTAAACGACTCACCCAAGATGTTCATGTACGGGGCTGTCCACGGACCCAAGTACGGTGTTGCGATGACGGTACCGTGACTACCATACAATCTGATGGACTGCCCGTAGTTCACCATATCCACAATATTTACCGGATGAGGGTGTTACGTGCATCCACAAGACGGTTTTAATCCGTTTAATTTGTGCCAGGACTTGAAACACTGGCCACTTTATTGTGCTGTATGCTTGTTCCGCCCATAAACACACTAATTCTACCACCATCACTATCGATGGTTCGGTATAGCCTTGCGCCTGATATAGCGTGTACTGACCATCATAAAAAAAAACTTACTAGCTGTGACGAATTCCTTGGCTTGGTTTTTCAGGACACTTGCCACAATGATAGGGGACTTTTTCATACACAGGTCGTTAAAAGCTGCTTAGTTTTGAGTTTGCGGTGACACAGAGGGCGAAATTATTGTCCTTGTAGGTTTGAGACTATTTCCAAACGCAACGCACAATAAAACACGTGAAGAAACCGGCTCTTCCACAAATTTCCCACCGTCACCAGAGGTACATCGCGCGAAGCCGTTGGCAGCCAGTAAAAAATAAATTCGGCGCCCATGGCGGCCCTTGAGTACGTTTAAACAACTTCCAACAAAACTGCGCTCGCATTGGAATATCTTAAGGGACCGGACAAATGCCATCAAATGTTGAAACTTTATGGTAAAGTTTTCCTCCTCCGAACTATGGTTTCAGAGATATTTTGGGTGTGCATCTAAGGCTCGGCGTTGGGGCGCGAGAGAAAAACGAAACCGATTTCGAACGTACTGCGTTGCAATTGAGTGATCTGCTGGACAGTGTCAAAGAATAAAACGACGACAGCAGTTACTCCGCGAATCAATCTGTGGCGTGAGACGCTAGAAGAAGGAATCTTAAGGATCTGCCTTATCGTGATGATTCGTGGATCACCCTTGTGGGTTGGAGGCCCCAGATGGACCGCCCGAACAAACCCCGTGTGGTGTGGACCCACAAGGAATGATATTTCTTTTGCTGAACGACAAGAACAAAACCGACCCGGGAAACTTTGGCAAAAGCCTCGCTCCTGTGTATCAATCCGTGAAACACATCGCGGAAAGGACGGCTTTCTACCTATTTAACCAGGCCTAGCGCTAGTTACCGACTATGGCTGCAAGACATTATCAGTTTGCAACTTAATATATTTGGTGTCTATTTCCAGCCCCCTAAAGCACAAAAATATCTTTTACTAGTAACACCCGGGATTCTGCTTAGTGCAACTCTTTAAATGTCCATAATTCTTGCCAGGCATTTCAACAAGCACCTTGCTCACAATTTCGCCCTTTAAAATTACACGTGGTGTTCCTCCAAAACAAGGTTCTCTTACGGTAAAGCACTTGAGCATTTTCCCATAGCAACTCAGTCATGCGCGGTTTACTATTCGGGTAGACGGCAGCCAGCAGTGGCTCTCGTTTTCCCCGCTAACCTGGGTATTGCGTTCAGTAAGCGAGCTTAAAAGGTCATTACTTGCTGAGTTCCTAAGAATAGGTAAATTTAAAGTGAATATGGGATGAAAACTAAGCAGGAGAAAGATTAATACGCAAAACTGGCGTGTCATTTCCCCACGTTTGCGAATTTCCGCCATACGAAAGGCAGCCATTATTATCGGGTGATAAGTCCATAAGCGTGTGTACAGTATGGTGTAAGGACATATCTCGCAGGGGGTAATTCTTTCCGGAACCGCTGTTTGTATTCGGTAGACACCAGGAAATGAGCAATGAGGGCAGTAAATGCTGCATTGAGAGACGGCTCTATAGAAAACGGGTTAGTAAACATCATGAATTAAGCGGAACGTATGATCGATAATAGCGTCATCCGTAGAAGCAGAAAAAGAGACAGTGAGACATCAGGGTCTTCTGGAAGCATTAGTGGTAAATACCAAATGATATACAAAAGTACGGATACGGGCAGTCAGACAATATAAACAGGCCGTTTACAGAGATAACGGCGCAGAAGACAGACAGTACGTTCCAGGGGCAACGAAAACTGTCCTTTTTCGTGCTTGCTCTTATATAGTTTGCCGAGAGGAGCTTTAGGCCGTAACTTGACTGGCTACTGATAATCAGCTCATAGGACCAGTCGTGATGTGTGTTGCTTTGTGGTTTGTAGTTCTTGCATCATATTGCCATACTGCATACTGGAATTGTCCATTATTTCCTTTCATGGTTGGTCCGCTCGTGATCTGCATTGCATTGTGGTCCATCCTCCTGCTTTTCGACTGGTTGATGGTGTGGCTTCCATTTTTAGTAGTTGGCTGTTTCCATTCTGTTTGGTCCATTCCCAACTTGCAGTTTGTCTTCGTGAGTCTGGCTGGTTGATTTCCACGTATTCCTTCTGCGGAATCCTATTATTTTAGGTCGTTTGGTTGTCGGATTTGGCTATCCTTGATGTGGGCCGCAAATTCTGGCCAAGAAATTTATCCTTTCAACCTGTATGTCTTTTTGTTTTAGTTCTATTATTTCTTCCTTCCTTGTTTAGATCAGTGTTCTTTGATTTTTATGTTTTTCATCCTCAGAGGTTGACAGACAGGACTGATCTCAATGTATATGTTCCTTGCTCAATCGGTGGATTACCACGCCACCATGAATACGCGTTCTTCCTTTGTTCTTGGTTGTCCTAGTGCACTGACGTGGTTCCGACCGGAATGTCATCATTCCCAGTCTTCATGTGTAGAGATGGGCGAGAATTGGTCGTGTTTTCCAGCAGCAAGCTTTTGTTAGTTGACTCTGACTGACAGCCGTCTCCCTTTTTGTACCACGTAATGCCTTTGAAAGATGCAACGTGCAAAAGGGATAGTTCCCGTTTGATATTTGTTTTAGTAAAGTCGACCCCAGCCATCTAGCCTTCACGATTCACCGCAAACAATACCGTGCTTGCCTTTTTCAATGGCGTTTATACTCGTAGTCCAATCTGTATACCGCCATCCATCTAGAAGGCACGTCTCACCCACACAGACGTATCCATCTACTAGCCGTGTTGCGCTATTTCCACTATGGTATGCGATTAATCAATATGGTTCCCCATCATACTCCGATGAAACTGCTACTTCAAACCCACCTTGTTTATATTGGCTCACCTTGTGGTGTGCATTGTACACCGCCAACTTGACAGCTCAACCGAAAAACAAATGAATGAACACAGAATTCGGCTACCTGTACCCACCGGTTCCTATAAGGATCAGTCACAAAAAATGTAGGAGCATATATTCCAACTGCTACGGGTCCAGAATGCACGACATTGATCTAAATGTCATCAATTAATTCTTCAACATAAATGGTGCATTTTTGGCGAAATCAGGGTCAGAAAATGTTTTCATTTCTCGTGGACATAGTACCACTGAGGCAGTCATTAGTACTTTCTAAGAGACATGCTCTTGTATCTGACAAGCCGAACTTGAAACCCAACAGCGCCTTAAACACAATTATTTTGACACAACGTTTTACTGAGCAAGATTACAGTTTGTATAATAAGTGGACTTGTTTCACCACAGTACTACCTCAAAGAGAAAATCGGTGCAGTCAACATGGTGAAATCTACAGTTTAGTGGTGGGAATCTGTACGCGAATAAACTAATCTGAGTAGAGTTAAACAAATAGGCTATACCTCTTGCCTTGAGAGTTCGCTTTGGTTGCACGTTTCCGAAAACTCCAGGAAAAACGTTTACTTTCTAGAGACCAATCAGAAATCATGAGGTTTTTTAACTATACGACATTGCAGTTCGCATCACATATTGTGGAAAATTCGTGCTTTCTCAAACTCCTTGATAGCGCGCCAAAAGCTTTGCAACCTTGTCGGTCAGTTAAGTCTTGAATGGAGCTTGTCTGGCATAAATACTGGCGGCCTAAAAGTGATACATTCGGTCAGTTAAGTCTTGAATGGAGCTTGTCCGGCATAAATACTGGCAGCCTAAAAGTGATACATACTATGACGCTTCCAAATTGTCCCTCTCCAGTGAATCCAAGCTCTCACTCAATCATGCAAACACTTGCAAGTTACCCGCAGTTCACTACCGTCCTTTATGTTCATCCTCTTGCAGCAGTCCAGTTGTACTGTGCACAGTCAGGCGCCTTTCATTTGTCCACGCCTGGTAGACATTTTCGCAACTTCTCGATAGGTGCTGTCCCTCTCAGCTGCTCCTTTGGTTGCTTCCCACAAGTAATCCTATGTGTTGCATGTAGGTCACAGTAACGAGAACAGCGGTGCATACGATGAACAGGAAGATGAAGGAAGATGAAGTTTGCAGAACTATATATTTTCAGAAACATAACCAATCATGTCGTTTTCGTGAACTCTTCTGTTTGACTACTGCGGTAAATAAAATGACAATTAAAAGACTGCTGATTCATCCACATACTACATCTCCACTCCATTCTGTTTTCATTAAACCAAGAAATCGTGTACGGCGCACCGCACTAATGGGGACCGTAGCAGCATATGTACACAAAAGTTACTAGGTGTGAATGGAGACCGACTGAGCACGTTAAATTGTACAAAATTCTTCGAAATGAGTTGTCTAGAATAAATATATTACTATTTGCCGTCGCTATTAGGAAAACTCTGAAGGCCCCAAATCTTGTCACAGGTGCATGATAAGTGATATGAGCAATGTCGTCTTTGTCCGTTTTGTAGTGTGCAACCAGAGTTTGGGGCAAGAAAGCACTAGGACGGGATTTTACACTGTCAGTATTTATCCAGAATGCATGATTGTGCTTCTAGACAGTTTCAGTGCATTGTAATCTCTTTAGGCTACTTTACAGGAGGACACGAAAAAATACAAAAAAAGATGAGGAAGAAAGTTGCAGTCGGTTTGGGTGCGTGAAAAGGTTTTGCTCCACATAAATGGTGATTAAGAGGCTTGGCTCAGGTATGTTATGCAGAGATCTCACGGGGACCGCATTCTTGCCCACCGTTAGCTGTCCTCTTTCAGGATCAGTTCTTGTGATATACTTGGTTATTAGTAACTCAGAATACGCGTCTTGCAACAATAATTTCCCTCAGTTCAGCTTCTAGACTGTCCACCACGCAAATGAGTCCGTTCCCCTTTGTGAAATAGCGTATGAGGTTACGCTGCTATGCTGGTGGTAGAAGTCTACGGAAGTCCAGATTTTGTCCAATCCGGGCCCCTTGGAAAAAACGCCCCGCTGCATAGAGTCATTGTTTTGGCTTTTCAGAAGCACTGATAGAAGGCGTAAAGCTGAGCTTACTCCCACCTTTATTGATGGGCATGCACCGCAAACGCTTTAGTTTAATGGAAACAGATTGGCCTCTAGCTTTGATATCTTGATGAATCAGTCATTTAGCAACCGTGTTGGTCATAAAGACAAGTCCACGAAAACAGTCTATTCAATAATCCGTATTCTGAGACATCGGGGACTTACACAGAAGTTCGAAAGGACTATCATTCAAATCAGCTGTGATAGTTTTGATATGGACGGTTTGTATGAAACTTTGCACACGAACATAAAAATGCAGTACGATAGAATACTAGACAATTCTGTTTGTCGGGATCTGAGGTCGCGAAATAATGGAGAAATGACCTGAGGCGCCAAGCAATGCTGTTTTTCCGATGTGTCCAAATACAGTTTTTGTCTCAATATGCCAATTTCTATCTAGACTGTAAAGTATAACGCAAAGCATCATTCCAGTTGTGCGGCGAGTACGGTTTTATCAAACTGCGTTCTTGTTGTTAGTTTCTATCCAGATTGCTTGAATGAGTGTCTGGAGGCGTGGACACCTCGGAATTATTGTAGTAAGCTAGCGCCTAGTCCCTTCCCCGTCCACTTTTATTGTTTTCGTTCAAATAAATCACTATTGTACGGTAGCGAAGTGTCATGATGTCAATGACATAAATCACTATTGTACGGTAGCGAAGTGTTATGATGTCAATGACGATGATGATGATGATGAAGATGAGCAAAGATACTCTCCTGGCATCAGAGTAGTGATGACAAGTTTTAGTTCCAAACAGTCACAAGGCAGCGTCTTGCTTTCCGAATACCTGTGGTCCATCACAATACGCAGTGTTTTGTCAGAAAGTTGTTTTCTGAGTAAAGGAACCCAAAATATTCAGTGCCGGTACACTGCAACAGTTACAGTCTTCATATTCTTAATTCATCAGAGTATCGTCACATTAAGCGCAACAGTGAAGTAAGAACCACTGCACGATTACAATGCAACTTTCCCATGTTTTAAGCTTGAGTATATTCCTTATGTGGAAACTTCGTTTGCATAAATCCATTAATGATTTTCAAAAAACGTCAGCGCAAATGTGTGTATCAAAAAAGGTTACAAACGTATGCATACATGTTTCCAGTTAACTGACGTGCATGAAAGAAAAGTGGCGTGCTTGTACGTGAATAGCACTGATGAGTTCCTATCGTGAATGTGATGTATCACTGATATATACCGTACGAAGAGCACAGAGTTCAACGAGCATATATGTTCTCAGCAAGTTTCGACAGCATGTCACTATACGACTTCAATGTCTGGACGCGAACGCTGTCGTAGATAGTTACGACTGTGTGAAATCCAGTCCATACGAAGCTCTCTCTGACTAGCCTCACCATCTGCTGGAAACGCGTAGGCAGCTGGGAATAGATGTAATCGTTGGAGCTTGGGCATTCGAGCCACGCGATGAAGAATGCGATGAATAACATCTCTGGGTGGAGGGACAAACGGTTGCAAGCAAAGTACGCGCAATGTAGAAGTTGTGTCTATCCATTTGTCGGAAGCCGAATCATCGCAGTCCGTACCTGCTTGTTGATTCTGAAAAGATGGATGAATGCGTTCGGTCAAGTGTGCAACTGAAATCAAAATCCCAACTGCCCCTCCCGGTTGTGAACCTGTGAGTCAATGCAAAAGAGTCTGGATTACAATGATATATACATTATTTTCACGTGAAGCATTTTAGCTCTGTTCAGAAACAGCTATTTCGGTTAGTCAGCACCAAGCCGTTGAGGCGTTAGACCATAGTTTTGGTACTGTTAAAGCGCAACGTCACTGCATGGCCGTCCATGGTATTACGGGACTAGTCTTGCTTTTCGGAGTTAATTTCCAAGAACTGTTAAGGTTGCGTACGGCTGATGAGCCCTGATAAGGGCGAAAATCGATTCCTTCGTCTCCCACTTAAGCGTGCACTAATGAGCAGAATGAGAGACGGCTCCAACGACAGGGATGTGAATAAAAATCCGGCAACCCCGCATCTGACAATAAAAAACCTGTGTTGTTTGGCAAAAATAGCTGTCCAGACTGTCCTGTTTAATTCACTCAGTTTACTTACTGTTTCATAAAACGCTTCTGGAAGTCACGGTCTGGGCGTGGATATCAAGAGTGTATAGCCTTTGCTTCGGCGAGGTACCAGCTCGCAGGCACTCTACTAATGTCCAGTTAGTACACTCGATAGATTGGATTCATAACACCCCATAGCTTTCTTCGGATTAAGTGGTCATATCAGATAGTGGGCACCGAAGTTCGTAACAGAGTCAACAGTAAAGGAACAAGTTTCGTGCTGATACCTGGCAAGCCACAATGGCTAGTTTATGTGGTGAGTGACCCATAGCCGCGTTCGGAAACAATTCATCTACGGTTCGTTAGAGAACAGAAGGCGCGACTTGAAGACGGGAGAAATTTTTTGGTTGAGGTAGCCTTAGGTTAGGTGCAAAATTCGTGTTCTTGGCCATAGATGTTTACAGAGCCACGTGGCAAGCTGAATCGTCAAGAAGTTTGCAAAGCTTTGGGACATTCCTGATACTCGAAGGCAAGCCGGTCATGCGAACAGGTCATGTTGTATTAAACCACAACCATACGGAAATACGCGGTCTGTGAGCGCACATGTCTGAGTGGAATCAAACCCTCCGGTCACCAACGTATTGACCGAGGCGCACAATTTGCTTAAGGTAAGTATGCCACTTTTAAATTCTGTTGTCATACCATATACATATTGAACTCAAGTTAAATGGCGTATCAGCCATAACTCTGACGATAGGAGATTGAAATTGCAGGAGACAGCGAAAAGGATACCAATACAAAACCCCCTGAAGGGCTCGTCGACTTAAAGCAGACAGCTTGGCCTGGAAGTTGGTTGTTACCTTTCCTGCATTTGACACTGTCTACTCGTGAGCAGTCCCTTAACTAGTAAACCGACCTATACGCTGTTTGCTTGATCCTTCGTTCTCCGTGTGTGTAAGGCCAGACCTGATGAGTGCTCATCTGTGTTATTGTGCTGCCGAACGTACCCCAGCGCTTCGCCTGTGGCCGTTGTAACCCCTGTGTGTCTGAGGGAACAAAGTATGCTTTTTATCCATTCTGGATGCTTAAACAACGTAGCATACTTGTTGTGTTCCCAACCCAGTTATGTTGATCAAAGTCAATTCATATGGATTTCTTTGGCTATGGGAGTCTTATAAATCAGGCTAATGCCTTAAATGGAGGAAGCATCAAGACATTTGAGGATGACAATATAAAGCCTTCAAGCAACAGGAAAGAAGCACCTAAGCTGAAGATAAAGACTCATCCTAACTGCAAAAGAAGACGATAAAGTGATCTACTGTTCGCAACGGTGATGCAATAAGAAATAGGCAACTCAAAGTACATGGAATGAGTTCGAAGTTAGAGAAGTGTTCCTCAGCCGTCGCTGTGCTACTGGTAAGGGTGATAGGATGATAGGGAGCTAGGTCAGATTGTACTATCTTGATTCACGTTTCACGAGATGCCCCTCCTGGACGCCGACTGTGAAAAATAACTCGTGTAGCAATGGTACTAACAGGACTGTTATGCGGGGGCCACTGCCAAGTGGAGAGTGGGTGGAGAGGAGTCCGTAAAGTTGGTCGGCGACATATATTTTCAAGATCACGTCCCCTCTCAATGGAATTCTATAACCGGCAAGGCCATGACTTACCCTGAGTTATAAAAAGGCCCAGTTATACCGATTGTTTACAAGATAAAGAATTGTAGTGAAACCAAAAAGGATAGACAGACCAGATAAAAAAACGCACACGACCTGGGAAACCCAGTAATGTTACTTGAGAAGAACGACTTGATGACAGAAGGCTCGACTTTGAATAATTTGTGGGGAGTAACTTAGAGAGGCCCAATAAGAGATTTGACCCTTCTACTACAAATAAATTATGCGGGAAAAATTAAGCTGTTGACTGTACTGTTGCCAACAAGTCTGTAATTGCGCCTAAACTCACAAAATGGAATTGGGACGCAGATTCTTTAGCGTCATATACATCCATCCTAGGTCGCATCACTTTATAATTGATGAGTAACATCAAACTCAGTCTACTAAACAAACTGAGGTCAAAATCATCACCACATTATAACCGGAAGATAAAATGAATTCCAGATAAGGGTAAATGAGAGGTAAGAAAAAATGTGCCGTGTCACAACATCGGACGTTAATGGTAGGAGTGCCAAGGTTATAAATTAGCTAAGAATAAGAAAGAGCCTTGCAAAAAGAGAAAGCCACATTAACCCCTGAGATTCTGGGTCAGAGAGATTTTAACTAAAATGGATAAAGGACTTGGCACATAAATGAGTGTATCGGTTTCGAATACGCGCAGCCTCCCAAACATGGCTGGCGGGCTCCGTGTAATAGCTTATGATGTGCACGAGATTGATTCGGTCAAAACGTGGCTAAAGAGGATGGATTACTTCGAGTACTAACCTATATGTTTCACAAAGAAGATAGAACATGACGGTTCGGGTAAGGGGCAGGTACGGATCGTTTTCACCCATAATAACATAACATTAGTAGATAACATTCAAGTATTTTGGAGTGATGTATCTAGTAGCGGTATCATCTTAATAATATGTCTGTCAAAAACAAAAGGTACAGAGGAAAATTTCACAAGTAGAATTAGTCACACTGTTAAATTAAAAACTCGGTCGCATGTTGCACCCTTTTGGTGCAAACGTGCAACGTTACCCCAAGGAAGCACGAGGGTTGAGATAATGCTGGGTTGCTGAAGCCTAGACTGGAAAAATTGAGATACTTGAGGTGGGTTCGAACCGCGGACCTTCCGATTAATAGGTTCGCGCCTTAACTACTGAACTACCTCGAGCTCTGAGGCATTGTTGTCGGTTGGGAGACGTACATGGTCATATACGGTCTCAATGTCCCAGAAATTGAATGGCAACACAAATAAACCTTATGTGACAGGACTTGTGAGCACGAATTACTTACGACACTCCGTCATCTGTCCATCTACAAGCATGTCCAGCTAGGTTCAAAAGATACACCCTGCACAACTGACGTGACCGGGTTAGAAATATACCAAACGAACCAGGAAAAAAGGATCCTGTTCTTATTGAAGCAACTAGGAACGCTGAAACAGCCATAAAGCCAGCTAGGTGGATGAGGGCCTACAGTAGGATGGGCACACGAGAAGTGCAGAAGCATGCACAAACCCAGACGTGGAAGGACAAAGGGTAGAAGGCAGTGGCGAACAATGAAGAACCATTTATTGTACGGTGAAAACTACCATGCGATTATAAATAAGAAGCGCTCTTGCCATACAAAACAGTGGTTTAAAATGGGGAGGCAAGGAACAGCTTGAAACCAATGTAGGACGAAGTCCTAATTTGAAAAAAATCGTGAAGCACGCGGAACTGTGCAACAAAACAAGGTCCGGGAGTCGATGAAAAGCGAGGCTAGTCAAAGGGGCAAGCGAAATTCTCAGACGTTCTTATGCCACTGTTTAACCGCCATTGATTGAGCTCTTTAATTGCACTTTGGAGGGAGCGGCAGTCCCTAAGAGACAAGAAGTAAACTTTGTATGCTATCATAAACCTGTCAGATTCATAAGCATGTCATCTGATGTGCTGAATCAAAGGCTCCGCAGGAAAGTTGGAAACTGAATTTCCGTCTGTAATCCTTAAAACTCCGCATGACATGTGTGCAATTTAGAAGTACGAAAGGGTCGGAGCAACTGGCCGTGACGGCTGGATAGCTGGACTTCGGAGAAGCCTTTGGTTCATTGAATCCTCGGCTAATACTTTTAAAACAGGTTTTATGAATAGCTGTTGACTAACATGGCCAGATGGAAGAACTTCTGTGAAAAAGGACCCCTTACCCATAAGTAGATAAATGTGCCATAAGCTCTGGTCGCTCACATCAAAAGGCAGTTCTTATCCACCAAACGGTGTACGGAGACAGCCTGGAAAACTAGTACAGCGTAAATTGGTAGCCCGAAATGTGGGTGCTGTTATACTGCGGGGCTCTCTCTTGTCTTTAACCAACTTTGATGATGCTAGCAAGTATCGCAATGTACCACAGAACACAAATTCACTGTGTCCAGTTTCTTACATGGATGTTATTTCGACTTTGATTCCCAAGTAATTCACACTTTTCGATCTACTTTATGTGAAAGCAACAATCTACCGTCAGCACTTGCCCAACAAAGGTTCACAGAGCACAGTGGAAGTATGCAACCACCAGAGGTAAAGTAAGCGGACTTCCATGAATACTGACTTGCAGACAATAAGTAATGAGGCAAGTCTGTCATGACTGTTTTGCAAAAGGTTATGCCTTCAGTTACTACTGTATGAAAACGGTAGTCTCTTTAGTTTGAAGAAAAACCAATACATGGGAGCACATAGACACCACAACGGCTGCAAACTGGATCACCTAATCGAGTGTGACACACGCATTATGGCTGCATCGTTTGGCCACTGTGACTAGCATAGCTAAAAGGAGACGTAAGACCCTCAGGACACTGATAAGCTGCACGTGTAGACCATGTGTAACTTTTGTGCTTCAGTTTGTGAAAAGCACATTCTTTACTGAGTGTCCATAATGCATGAATTCGAGGGGAATCACTTAGCAATTAGCCGTAGGTATGAGCTTCACAGACTTCCACAGTTGGCGGACAGTATGTTCTATGCCTATCTGGTACACCACACTCCGCAATCTTTTTAGAACACAGTTCTTACTTTGGATAGAAAGTCTGAGCAGTCCCATCGAGTGAGGCCGGTGAATCCTCTCCTACCAAAGTCTAACTGTCTGGTGTTAAGTGGTGTTAAGGGGTTTGCAACTGTTGGAGGAGTTTTGATCGGCCAAGAAGGTAGTATGCAGTGTCAAGGAAACACAGTTCCTAATCTAAATTTTGGCTCAGCTGAACGCTGTGGCTATTCTTGCCCCGCATCCCATTTGCTACATGACACAAACATGTGAATTCCGTTTTAACACTACCTCAGCTTGCAAAACCGTTAGACTCCGCATTCACTGACGTTGTTCACAAGGCGCGACAAACATATTTCTGTCCTCCGCACAGAAGGTAGAAAAAATTCGACCGAATAGAGCTGCAGAGTAAAATTGTACTATAGTTTAATCACTTAGTGGCATCCCTTACTCAACTGGATAAACGAAATTTGGTCCTCTGCGATAACAATAGTAAGAAGTTGTTCATCGTCAAGCAGTTATGGTTATGAGCACTAATCTTGATGGACGTGAAAAGTAGTCTGCGTTCAGGTGAGGGGCTCTGTACATGAGGAACCGTTATATCTTACAAATCGACTACTCGTCCCACGTTAGTTTGTGTGCCTTTTTGTCTATAGTGGCCAAGTCATGTAGTATGCCAGTTACTATGCCACACTAATTGAGTAAAGCTTTGGTCTCTCCCGATCTACCAACGGATGTGAGTAACCTGTTTACGAAGGTCACCTTTCTAGGTAGTGGTTGTTTATTAATGCTTCAGATAGAAAAACTTTTATCAACTGGAAAATTTCAAAACTAACAGTCTGTAATCTCGCAAAAACCCAGCATTTCATGTCAGTTATTGCTTTTCTAAGGGGAAGTTCTAGCCAGGATACGAGGATGGCTGTTTAAACGAGAGCTATGGTTCAGTAATTAAACCTCCTGTTTTATGTTCATGAACAGTTGGGCACGAAGGACAAACCTATGCCACAGACGGCGCCAAATTTTCAGACAGACCATAATGGACCAAGTGCTCTCCGGGTAACTGTGTCCAACAGAATTCGTGGAAGCTGTGGTGTAATCCAGAAACTTAGGCATGCATACTGCTGTCTTGAGTATATAAGAATGAGAGGCACGATGACTCGAATTATATCCTGAAAATGCGGCTCTATGCAGCGCGCATGAAAGTGGATGCCCTAGAAACGGAGCCATGAATAAATGACAAAGGCACATGAAACATCTTCCGGTGGAGCAAAATAAAATAATTGACGTGTATAAGGCATGATTCAAAAATGTGATCTAGTGGTTTTATTTTCAGCTAAGCTTTAAGGTAGTTCTTATGTTTTTCATTTTAGCAACCTATGGATGATCCTTTTGAAACAGTAATGTCTATTCGAGGAGGCCGCATGCTTTTCAAGTTGCTCGGTTGACTTGTGGAAAGAAACTTCTTATACACTGATTTGTTGTAGTTCCAAATAATACTCAACATCCCAGAGAAGTAGTATAGCAAGCATCCCGAAGGACCTTGAGGTTAGAAGACATGCTAGTAGATGCTAATTTTATGCAGAGTTCTGTTTCAATGACTTGGTTTGCTTTACAGGACATGATTTGTTTTCGCGAAAAAATCGTTTTGAGGCAGCGTGATGCACGGCTAATTTGATTCAGCTGTCTGGTAACCAGGACGGTAACCGTCAAAACCATCATTGGTACGATCGCTCCTGTGCACCGTGAAGCACGCGTACCTTCATTACTGGTTGACTTATTTAGGTGAAGAAAAGTCCAAGGACTGGTTGAATTATAGTTATTAAATCCTAGCATGGAAATCAACATTGAAAACAAGGGTACGTCGATAGGACCGTAACCAAGAAATGGTGCGTTCACAGTAAGACTTACTATCGATTGTGGCTTGCAAACCAGTGAGATTATTGACAGTAGTTTGTTCCAAATGTTAGAAATGATTACGTGAAGCACTAATGCAGGAAAACTGCACAGCAGGATACCTTACTCTCCCTTCCGTAATTATCCGTGTACTGAGGGTATACGTAACCAGAATTTTGTGCTTAGAGCTTCACACAGCTGGGCACACTGTACCGGCCTCGAGTGAGGTTGCAATCAATCCTTAGCATGTAGTAACTTCAGGAATTCCGTGTCTTGCTTTCAGGTTGTTCACAGGTAAATAAACAAAGTTAGGTTATCTTTCGAGTTAACTGATGTGTTCCAAGGTTTTTTCATGTAGAGCAAACTTACTGATATCCAAAAATAGTAGCAACTTTAACTACAAAACAAAAATCAAATGGTGCTGGTGACTAGCTTTTGAGAGGGAAATACTGATCTGGTAGTATTTTAGATGAATTTAGAGTCGGGCGAGAAAGCCTCAGTATACCCAGATCAACTGGTAAATTGTCGTTACTAACATTTAAAAATCTGCCTGAATGAATGGGAGCCTCACACTCCACTTGAAAACGGAGTATACCCCTGCTACACCGAAACCATCCCTTGAATTTCCATGCTATAACACTCTTCTGTCGCCTCTCGCAACTGACGGCTGAACTACAATCTGTGGGTTCCCATAATGTCTTCCTTATAACTTTCGCTCAAACGGAGGGACAAGGTTGCGGTATGCTCTGTTTTGCTGCTTTCACCTATAACCCAGCAAACCGGGAAACCTATGGATACTACACAGGCGCAACCAAAGTGATGCACGTGGGCGCACGGTGTGACCAATGCGAATAGCATGTAACAAGCTATCAGGCATCAGTCTCGCTATCTAACATAGTTCTGGAATACAGTTCGCCGAAAGAGACCACATTCAGGAGTCCAAGGGTACGTAAACGTCAACCTGGGATATCAGTTTGCGGCGCCGGAAGCACAATTTCTGTCTTTTTTTGTCTCTAGAAGGACAAAACTTGAGCCTCATCCCCTTGATCTGTCCTCTTAGACTGAAAATCACGTTCAGCTTACAATGAACGCAACAAGAATGTTGAGCAATTCAGTGGTTCGAAATATCTGATTAATGGTGCCTTTTAGGGTTAAGATATAACTGTCAATAAAATGGGGTGATAATACAACTGATTCGGACAGTTTTATTTATGCAGTATCTCAGCATACCAACTCAAAGATGTCCATGCATGACCATATCGTTGTATAAAGAAGTACGGTTGCTTGACCATACGAATCAATTGTTTCGACTTTCGGAGATAAACAAATGTGGTCACAATGGCTGGCAGAGGTGATAAATCGCATAACCCAAAAGCTGACAGAAAGTCAGGGAATTCCAACTCACATTCTCGTGAAGAAGCCGAATCGAACGTATACTGGAAATTTTGTCCTTATGATAAATGAAGCGCTTTATACCTTGGCAGATGGAAACCCGCTAATGAATGCCGTCGGAGATCAACCGATAGGTAACGGCAACTTCTGTGCTTTGACATGCCTAACGTATTAGTATTCAGCGTTTTTCTATGGAAAATGTACAAAAAGCGTACCAAAAAACATTCTTTAAAGAAGTGACGGACGCATTCATTACTGCTCAACTCGAAATAAGACAATGATCCCAGTAAACTGTAACTGTACAAGGAAATAAAAACCTGACCGAATTCCTCAAGAGTGTGTTAAAATTAACAAATGTGGATAATAAGGCTGAGGCAAAATGGATAAGAATACCAACAGTGCATCCTGAAAAAGCAAACAAAATACTTGCGAACCACTTAGTTACTCAGAACACACTTGTTTGCCGAGCAACCAGTAAATTTATCTAAGTAAGAAGAATGAAATGAGGAAGGAATTGTAACTCATAGCTGAGGTTTATCCAAACACGTGTTCAAATCATCTGGATTGAAGGTGGCAGCATCAAGTCACCGCGACTGATTAGCATCAAGGTCTTCACATTCGGTTCCGGTAAGAGCACAAACACTGAATTACGGCTCAATTCAACAGCACCCAAACTGATCGTAACTTCTGTCAGTATTCTTTGTAAAAGAGAAAACTGCCAACCCTGGCTAACCTTACACTGAATTAAGCATGTGGCAGAGATAGTTTGGTCCTTTTCACCGGCTTGAATGTGTGATCCAATATTGTTGTGGCTACCAGCGTCTCGCACAAGAACCAAATGTGGACTGAGGAACTTCTTACACAGGCCGCCGTAGCACGTAAGTCGATAGTTCGAACATGACATGAAATGTCACGAATCAGCTTTGGGATTCGTGATTTGCTCACTGTTGATGATTCTCAATATGAATAAAGCAGCTGTACAACGATTCTTAGCTTTCCCCCAGAGAGTGGCTTCGCTCACATGACGAAATCTCCATTGAAAATTTCCATATCTCCTCGCACTACCAACAAGCTGTTAGTAGCTCAGCAGGAAGAATAATTCACACACCTTCTATTTGGAAGTCGTCATGGGAAGGGCTAGCGAAACTTGACCACGAGATGTAGATTCTATGAATGAAAGATAAGTGGCACTGCATCCTGTCTAAGTGAGAGTTAATCATAATGTTAATCAGACGGTTGTAACCGCAGGGTTCACTCTTCAATTACAAGCCGGGAGGTTTCGAATTGGAATCCCCCTGCGCGTTCGTGATATCCACACTGCTGATGGTTCCCAATAAGGATGGACTGGTAGTACAGTGCTCCTTGGTTTTTCAGCATAGCTTTGTTTCACTTTCAGGACGAAATATCTATTGGAAGCTTACCAGAACCGACTTCTCTAGCGCCTGAGGGCTGATCCGATGCCGAAGATGATAATAACAAACATTAGAGATAGACATTGAAATTTCTACTTCAAGTTGGATGTTTAACCTGCGGTAAGGTTCACCCAACCTATTCCAAGCGTTGGGTCTCTGATAGGACCAGGGCTTCGCAGGAAACCTCGCGGCAGAGTTCCTCTGGCCGCTACCACAATCCAACTCAACGCATAATCCGACGCCAGATAAAACTGAACGTCTGTATATATTAGGGAACTTGGTGAATCCAGAGGGTCCAAGAAATGTAAGAAGCGAAGAGTGGTGGGGAGTGTTGAATTTAGTTTGTCCAACAGATCTTCGGTGAATTCATTAAGAATCATAACGGCTGTCAGAAAAGAAGAAAGTAGAGTAGAGTAGTTTGAACAGTTGGCTGCCGTTACTTCCAACTCGGGCTGTCGGCCTTTGACAGAAAGAAAGACAGTTAATATGGAGCCCCTTTCAGCTTAGGAAGTGTCCCTGCCCAGGAGTTACCGTGCTACTTGTCATGAGGACCTGATACTTGCTCTGTTCAAGGGCGATAGTGAGATCTTTAGTCAGTGGCCGTCTAACATGTTTGCGCCTATCTGGGAGGAGGGAACATCCCAGGCAACTGAGTGGAGTCAATGAGAGTACCCATCTTCAGAAACGGTTGTGCAGTAAATGTACTGAACACAGGGGCACCAAGCAGATTGCAGATGTAACAAGGCTTCTGGTGTCACTTATTCTCCATCGTCTTAAGGCAGCACGCAAAAGCTTGACACGTGAGTATCAAGGAAGCATCAAACATATGTGTGTTCAGATTACCCACCATCTGGATGATCCTAGAAATCGAGTGTGCGTTTGATTCTGCCAGTGGTTTGGGGCTTCTAACCGTGCTACTCAACCAGGGGTGTCTCAGTGATTGATGAACATAATTTGTTACCTACATGTACACAATTCCGGACGTGTTAGTTGTTTGGGGAGTCGTTTAAGAGTATTGCTACAAACAACAGTGTCCGGTAAGAATATGCGCTTTCTCTATATTTTTCAACTTCATCATCAATGAACTAATGAGGCAAACGCAGCGGGTTCCTCAAATCGTTACTGAGGAAAACCCTGTCGATCTCGAGTAGTAACCACATCATCCTCATCTTCGACAACGAATACAAAGCATAAGCACTTTTGGATAAACTGGCCACCATCACATCAGCCTTCGGTATGGGCCTAACGACTATAAGGTGCAGAATTATGCTCCAGAACATGCGGTCTATGTCCCTTGCAATTCCATGATAAGCACTTTCGGTCGTATTTGTAGTTGTAGTTGTGTTAGCTCTGACGGAAGTGTGTCTGATTAAGTCAGCGCATGAATATCAAAGGCACGAATCACGTTTACCAGTTCGCATCATTTGTGGTGTTTAAAAAGCGTATCACCGTCTCAAGGGTTGCAGGTGCCAGACTTGGACAAAAGCTGTGCTGTATAATTACGAGACGTTGCTTCTGTAGACAAATGCGCTGAGACATTTCCAGGGTTCTCACCACCCATATCTCAGAATCGTTGTTGGTATTGGATGGCGTCAACAAACTGGACAATTAGAAAATGGATGCTTGCTTGTGCAACAGATGTCTCGGTTGAGGTGAGACTGAATCTTACCGTGTTGTGGCGGTCTGTGCATTTCTGCGATCCACTAAGATATACCGAAAGTTGCCCGTGTGACATTCGCAGTCTTTCATGCCAAGCTGGTCTGTGGATAGATGTCAGACTTACACCTGGCTCCACGTTGGGGTTTGAAACGTCTATGGTGACATGCCCCTCAAAAATTGCACTAGGCTAGTAGTCTCACGTTAATTATCGCTGCCTCCCGGTCAGGTTTTGCAGTCAAGTACTTTGGCTGAGGACCTAAATCGTTCAATTTTCCAATCAAAACTGCTGTGGAATGTACGTTCTAGGGAGACGCAAATCTGAGTGCCAAAGTCACATTTTAAGAAGGGCTGATGGAGTTCGATTATGTGGATTACATTGTTTTTACTATACCTCTCCAAAAACTATCCTAAATAGAATACGTAAATACAAATTACGCCTTCAAAGTTTAAGGTCCTAGTTCAGAACTTCCAACCCCTATATACCCGTTTGGATACAGTGCTTGAATATATTGATAAGTTCATTTATCTTGGCAGCTGCAAAAGCCATAACTGCACTGTGGCAGATGAAATTAGTGCACGCACTACCTGGGCACGACACGGTATTTGCCAACCTGAGTCATCTTTGACGTCAGAAAGAATTTCACTGAGGTTAAATAGCCGCGTCGGCAAAACACTCGTGAGAGTAGCCTTAATCTACGACTGTGAAACTTGACTTTTCCGATCTGAACACTCGAGCATCCTCATACAGTTGATCACTGCTGTCTCCGTAATATAGCAGGCTTTGACTCGCTGCGGCTTGTTCGTAATCCAGCACTAGGTAATGAGTCGGATTCGATCGTGCAGCAGATAAAGCATATTAGGTTGAGTTGATTGCGGCGTGTACTACTTACTCCTGACTGCCATGCTTCTCAAACCGAATCCTTCTTGGCCGAAAGTTCACACAGCACAGTCGTGTGACAACGCGAATGAAATCCACCAATGTCAAGTTCTCATCTTCCTGGGTGGGGTCCACGCGATTCTCCTCGCGTGAGGTTGAAAGCCCTGCAGGACATGGCGTACAACTGAATCTGGTTGAAAGCTTGCTTGAAACTCCTAGTGAAATTGTTTAGGTAAAACTAGCATGTCGTTGCATGCTGTGTTTGCGTTGAATGAGGTTCGAAAATGAAAGTGTGTCTCCCAGCCAAGTGTCTTGCTCCAACATGATGCTCAGCTGTCTTCATCCTACTGGCGTTAAAGGGTGCAGACATTTTGCTGTTAGAAGTCTTCCCTAGAGACAAAGCTTTTTGTCATAAGCTCCTACCATTTCCCATTCATTTCATCATTTACTGTGACATTCTGTCTTCACCACCAATGTACTGATACTGTCATGCTGTCGATGATGATGATGATGATGATGACTGATACCTACGATCGATGATGAATTCAATCAAGGAAGACTTCCAGCACCATCAACTGCCCTGATTGGGTCGAGTGGTAAGCAGAGAAACGCCAATTTCAAAACTGATTTTGTTATCTCTGGTAATCGTGATGATGACATCTAGGTAGACGGGGTCTGAATGCTTTCGTAGTTATTGAAGAACGGAACTATGAAATTAAGTTGGTATGCATCTTGATCCTGTTAAGCTTCAGGTGCAATATACTAACCTTGGCTTTGCGTTGTTTACATTGTAGTACCGCAGGTTTCGCGAAAACGCCACCGCAATGAGCCTGAAACCAAAAAGTCCTTGAATTCCTAAGCTCGGGATCTCTTTGACAAGAGAGTCCCAACTGATTTCTTTTCCCCATATAGGTCTTTCCTAGGCATAATTTTGAATCCACGTTTACCCATGAAGTAGTTTTTGCCGGAACAACCCTGAATATTTTATCGCAGCGAGTTTTCTGTGTACTGGCTATTGGTGCCATGCTGTTTAGGCTAGAATTCACGGACTATACCAATGCTACACACGGAATCCACAAACTGCAAGGAGTATTTCACATGAGCTTACCACATTTGCGTCAATGCCAGCCATGAGACCGACCAACCAAACAAGCCATTCTGTTGGTAGGCATGTATAGGCGATAGACAGGCAAACCAGTTGGCCCGGTGGTCTCATGCAAAGACTGTACACCATGTGATGAAGCGTCTCCTGTGGAACCTTCGATAAGTTGTTTCGTGACAAATTCAACTCGTATAGTCGATGCAGCGGACGCCATTGCAAGATGAGGAAGTTTATATCTTCTGGTGATAAGCAGCAGTCCTGAAGATATGCAAAGAATGGTCTCAATTGTGGCGAATTTTTCGGAATGCAATAAACTACTGAAATGCTTTTCACTGTGCAGTGTAGGTACGAAAAGAAAAACGTAAACAAAAGGACTGGTAAGTAAATGTCTTAATATCGATCTAAACCTAGAATAAAAACAGGATAACAGAATGGTCTGCACATATTATAACTGGTTATATCTGAACTATTTGAAATAAACGCCTAGGGAAATCCCTGCAATGAGAACTGCTGCTAGAATAAACACGTGGTACTTTATCGTCCGCTAGCCCTAAACACGTGATGTAAGCCTGTCTAGCTAGATTGAAATCAATATCTGAATAGAAAACGTACACCATCGCTAGACTATCAGACTAGCCGACGAAACAGATTTGCACGTGACAAGTGAATGTCGAAATACAGACCTTCTGAATAACAAATCCACCGCGCGATTAAGCACCATCCACTTATATGACTGCTGTCCAGACAAAAATACCTGATATGTACGAACAGCTTTGTCTGGGGTTTTAGTTATTTATTTAAATAAGTGGCAATGATGCACAATTAGAGAACTAGACTTTGCTATCTGTCTTAGTACCACAAGCAATTCACTTTTCACAAAAGCTATGGTCTTACAGAGAAAGCCTACGTGTTTTACTCCTCCTGAGTAGTTTGGCTCTTGATTAGATGTCATGACGTTAGATGTTAGATGCTGTAAGACATGTCTACCAATAGGACATTATCGTAGGAACAAAAACAGAAGCTAACCTGCAAGTTCAAATATTCAAGTGGTTGACTGAGTCCATTTAATAGAATTTTCAACTGTCCAGTCAGGTGACATCTAGCCAACCCCAGGCGCTGCAGGTATCTTAGAGAAATGAGCGCTCTATTGAGCAGACGACAAGCAGCCGCCGTGGACGTAAAAACCGGTGTAGACGTATGCTGATGGACCATCGCGTGAGACGACGATGCCCGGGAACTACCTGCCTGCCAGTTTTCGCGGCTTCCGCTACTCCCACCGGAAGGATGTGCTGAAAAAAAGTTGGACCCAGTCCGTGACGTTTGCAAAGGCGCGAAATCTGGTGGGGGTGGAATACAGGCTGGTAAGGAGCACGCTCGCAAATTACGCAAACTGATCAGCCATCCAACAGCAGATGGAAGAACAACGGCCAAACTACTCCCGAGCGACGGATCCTCAAGTTCGAACTGAGTAATGGCCTGGAAATCAATAGGTATGATTTTGTTTTAGTAAAATAACTAGGATATGCGATGCGAAAGGTAACTTAATCCTAGGCATGTGGTGTGATCCTACACACCTCGATGCTGGAAAAAACATCAAAACAAAACTGTGTCCAAAAGTTGAATGCCAAACACACATGTGCACAAGAAGCAGTGCACCACCGCTATGCCATATCCTGATGCTAAGTTGGCTATTTTTAACATCTGTGACAGTGGACAAAATCGTTAAGCACTTTCTGAAAACTGCTGGAAGATCAACAGGACTATCACGAATACCAGTGGTGAAAATTTAGCATCCACCATACTTCGCTTCCGTAAATGTTGGAGCCGAATTTGTTACAACATACATTTACAGCAGGTTCATTCATTTTTCCAGATGACGAGGAGATTTCGAAGCTTTGAATCTTGCCTCATGCTAATTTCGGACGGGTTTTATGTCGAAAGCCAGAGAATACATGTGACTCTGCTTCACTCGCATGTCCAACCTATGATTGTCACATAAACGCCATGAAATCCTTTCTCTGATTATCAATGTTTTAGTATTAGTGCCCGAAGAAAAGACTTTCACTTTCACTAGTGTTTGTCTTTTATCTACGATTTTAGTACTTTGTGATCAACCGGAATCTCATTGGAAAGCTGTAAGGCTTCCATTGTGAGTGGAATCCTAGAAATCCCATTTAGGCCATGTATACTCCGTAGGCATGAAATTTCTAGACTACTAGATGTCGACTGGGTCTAATGGAAGACATGCAAAACGGAAGAATTGCGGCTGAGACAAAGCACGCTCCCTTAATCATGTTGCAAACATGTCGGCAGTGGCTCCGTCCACCTTATCTTCTCATCACACTGACATACTACAGACGTGCCACCTGCTGCGAGCTGACTGAATCCGAGAGACAGGAAGTGGAGAAAAAGAAGCACCTCCAGCGGCAGGTTCTTGGTATTCGTTACGGCAGAACAGTTACTTGAAACCAGGTCACTAGGCTCACGTGTTACGGAATTGGTAGCCCAAGTTTTCTCGAAATCTGACAACTAGTCGCTAAATGGTCCAGTCCGGACAACATAGTAAAAAATGAAGTGCTGTGGGATAAGTTCACTCCATAAAGTCCCATTCACCGCAACGTATGTAAATCGAAATAAAATGAGAAAATTACGGGGCTGCGTGCATCGTTTATAAGGAACCGAAAAATGATGTGACTACTCAATAAAGCCAAGGTAGTCTCTGTGTGACACCAGAGTGATTCTGGAAGCACAAAACAGACTTGAATCAACTATTAGATATTAGTTAAGGAAATTTCAATGAAACTGATTCGCCACTCCTAGCTTTGGTCTGGGATGAGGAATAAAGTTCAGCTATTGGTCCGCTCTCGACTGGATGCGTGGAGACCGACTGTTTGACTTTCGACTTGTCCAAAGCTAAATTAGGAGCAGTCGATATTGCACGAAGTTCTTACTTTGAAAAATGTTGTTGTAAAGCAGCCATACAAGAGATTTTCTCCTGATCACGGCTGCTGACCTCAAGATGTGGCCTCGGACAGCAAGTGACTTTACTGGTTTTACTGAGTCAAAATCTATTGGAAATAGATTACAGCTTTGTATTTTGATGTAGTTTTCACCCACAGATAGTCTTCTCAGAGGACACTGGGCAAATTTGGCATTCATTTTACACTGCTGCCGTAGTGATCTGCATGGACCCTTGACATTTCGATAGCATCTGGTTATCATCCAACTACTAAGCTCACATACATTGTGGAAGCGCCCAGATGTCACAGACGGAGATAACTTACCACCTGCCAACTGACTTACCAGTGGGTCAAACAAACGAATAAGGCTGTAGGGAGGGAAGTGAATTTCCGGTAACCGTTGGAGCAGTAGACGATTACAGGAGAACCGGAATGGAGTAAGCCACTGTAGTGAAAGACCAAGCGCCACTTCATCCACCGTCATGTTGCAATCCAAATGCACTGTGACCGTTTCTATTTTTTCCAAAACAAAGAAGAACTTGGTACAATCTGAATAAAGTTGTAATTTTCCTATTAAAAATGCATAAGACTTTAATGTAAGAAAAAGAGCCTTATTCGCTTTTGAGACGTTCGCAAGGTGGAGGGAAAAAAGGATGACTATTGGATCATTCAAAGGCAAATACGACTGAATGCTAACGCGAGAGACAATGTCTGATGCCAAAAGCGTTTGTCACTTGACTAGCCATCGGGTCAGAATGATCGTTAGAGCAACACATATCGGCTGCGTTACCCAATTATACGGTTAATTCCAGTCAGAAAGCGAGGGTCTCGTCAAGCATTTGATAATCTTAATTCATCTTGTAGTCGCAGACGGTTGTTCTGCAATGCAGCAGTCAGGATGGCCTCTATTCTGTCACCTCTTACAATGATTATGGTCGGTCGTAGCCAGTCTCGGTTGTTGTGGTGGCAAAGTGATGTACTGCCACAGCATTGCTCTGGCGCTGTGCCCTTTCCAGTTTTTTTAGTCGCGCAACACAAGTGCGGAAAGTAAACATGAATGAAACATGGATCTTGGCAACGCCCCTAACGCAGTCTGGCTGGACAAAAAATCAGGATTACGCTGAGTGATGTGTAATTTGTATTTCGTTGCAGTTCACATGTTACTGTTTTAGAGTGTCGGGATTCCGGAAGGGAGCGATGAGAAAACAAGAAGCTGATGCGCCCACTTACTGTTGCTATGGTTACCATGCCTCAACTGATCCTCCTTCAGGTATCTCAGTCCATGTTATTTACAGAGCAGCTATCTGTTTGCGAATACTACATCGTACATTGGGGACCAAAACTGCCCCTAGGTACAGTAGCTAGCCTTTTTTTTATAGTTTATTCAGGAATATACTACTTTTCTCACAAACGGGTTTACCACTGTGACTGCACATTCAACCGTTTTCTGGGTGTACGTTAAGTGTAGTTCGAGTCTTTCTTTAGCATATTAGTGTTTATGGAATCCCATAAGCACTGATAAGCTGGCGAGACATTTTTACACATACTTTGTGTCTAGGGACAATGATAGTCCTGTTTCAGAGAGTTCTGATAATATAGAAACCTACGCAATGGCTGAATTCAGAAGTGTTTAGGAGTGCTATTCAGTTGACTCTAGTAACATATTAGGTACGTGTGAGTTCAATAATTTTCAGTCATTTTAGTGGGAAAGTACAGAAGTTACCTGCATTCTAGCATGGACTTTTGTGCGTAAGCTACCTCCAACCAAGGATGCCACAATAGAAACCATAGTGCTGAAGTTTCCCCTGGCAGTGTGTGAGCATGGGATTCTCCGACGTGATCTCGTGAGTTTGTGCGTGGGATTTACTGGACTAGAAAATGATCTCACGCATTCCTGTTAGGTTTGCCCACTTTGTCAGTGCATTATTGTCACGTTGTTAGCAACGTACACGGAAATGCTGGCCCACCAGTTTGAGGGCCATCTTCGGAATTTCGGTTAATCAGCCTACATGCGGGATGCTTATCCTGATAGCCACGGGCATAATACACGTTTGCACATCAAGCTCTTGGACCAACCATCTACATTACAATTTCTAAGTGATCAGGGTCATTTGTTTACCGCGATAAAAAGCACGAAACTTCTACATTGACATAATGAGCTTTGGAGACAAAGACGGTTCAAACAACTATGTGTGGGGACTTAACGACCTGACGACCGGACGATGAAATGGTGAACTACGCAAACTTACCAAACGGTTCACCCCTCCCAATCGCCTCTTCATGGATTGCGTAGATTGAAGCAATGCGAGAAAAATAGGTTTCTAATCGTTTCCTAGGGATCCCGATGTGAAGACTTGCCATCAAGTGTCGCCTGACGTATTCGGAATTCCGATTCTCTGGTTTCATCCATAAAATTGGCAGACGAGACAGCTCGATACTAACCCGACGATCTACAACGGAAATCACAAGATATTATACTGTTTCCTATATACAAGGGGAAGGTAAATTGTAGTCTAACGTTCAATTCCGAAAACCAGGTGTTGGATTTTGAGTAAAATCTACGTAATTTACAACTCTCAAAACGTTTTTCTTCAGGAGCTTCAGCGATGGATAAAGTCAGATGTGTTTGACGGAGTATTTAGCGACAAATACAAAACCATCATTTTTTCACTTTTATGGTTTATCTTTTGTGAATAAAAATACGTGACTATTCCACTTCAAGATAAGGCTCCAAGTAACACATGAACTCTGAAAATGTATCAGCTGCGCGCATTCAACTGAGCCCGGGGCTATGAAAGTTTGAGATATAAGTCCTGTCATCTGAATAGCGCTCACGATGTCTGTCAGCTGAGCAGCGCGTAGACTGGTGTCTCACCAGTGAAGTTCGTTCAACAGCTGTGCAGTGAAGTCGCAAGTTACCAAGGGCAGGTCAATGTCATTTCTCCGGAGAAGTTAGAGCTTGTGGCGTTAGCTTTGTCAAAGGTCATTAGGTGTCGAATGATACGAAAGTGAGAATTGAACTCAAAGTTCGCTAGGCTTCTTTCCCGACTCCATCTTCTAAAGTCATCGCCATCGAAGCACCCTTCTCGACCTTGGAGTAGTATCTCGAACAACAAATATGGTCAATGGCCCAGGATATAGAAACAACAGAAACGGATTAGTTCGGTTGTGAATAGTGAAAATAAACCTTAACTTTGCGTGCACCAGATTGTAGAGTCAAATATCTCAAAACCGGAGCCATCGGGGCCGCCGAGTTAATACACGCAACATAACGTAGACACAAAGAAATAATTTTCATGAGTGGGTTCAGCGAAACCAATGTGAATTCTTTCCGATGATGCTTGTGGATTCGGCCATTGACACATTTCTGCTGTCAGTGGGACTTTGAAACATCATTTTTTTCGCAACTTTTAACCAGGTGTTCACTATATTCGTGCATGTAGGGCTTGCAAGCATAGTTACAGGTATTGTCTGGTTGGTTTATCGTAGAATTTGTATCAGTAAGATCCCTGGAATCACAGCTCATTCATCGAAGATCAGTATTAGTATATATATATATATATATATGGTCATATTGAGCACTTGATTCGTGAAATTTAGCCACTCTCTAGAGTCATGATGGAACTGTCGATTTTGGGTACACCGATCCCACCTACACTGCCTTAAATGGTTCACTATTGATGGTATCTACCAACTAGTTTCAACCTTTTCCTTATGTTATGGGTGGCCGCCTGTTGGTTAGACCCGAATTAAGCCTGCTATACCACGCAGTGACGAGAACACAGAAGAACCCGGAACACACCCGTATTGTCTGGGCCATTGCGTAAATATCTAGGATGACTGAACGGTCAAATATGGTCATTCGCCTGCTCCTTCTGTCCAACCGGTGGCGAAGTTCCTGCTGTGAACATTTCCACACCCACCCCTCTGGTCGCATAATGCTAGGCGGGTTTTGGTAAGCTCCGCCCACGCAACTGCCACCCGGAACGTGTTGTACCAACGGTGAACTTGGAGATGCGTTGTCCTCTGCACATGTACTTTTCATGTCCCGACACTGTACATTGCCAACGCAGTGGTGCTAGTGGCAATTTATCGGCAAGGGAAGTCAGTTATGCGCAGCTTGACCTTTTGTTAAGTAGTCCCACTTATCCATTCGTAGTGGCGATATTATACAACTGTGTGTGCAATCAGCATTTTCCACCCGAATTCAATATTCGGGTCCCCTGGTTATTAAGACACCAGGGTCACTAACGATTACAACTGTATCTCATTCGTTTCCGCCGAAGAAGCTACCGGAACACTTGTTCAGCTACAGGAATTAATCCTTAATCTGTTATTACTTTTTTTTACTCAATACGGAATTTAGTCCTTACCGTAAGAGACAACAATAAATCTGTCGATTGTTTTCCAAACTCTTCTGAAAGTGCAGGACTTCAGCTGGGTCTGGACTGACTGTAAATAGGTCAAGCGTAGCATCAAACAGTATCTCAAGCAATCTCTAGCACACCCTTCAATCATCCGTCTACAGTGTGGTTTGCGTCACTTGTTTTCAGGCCCTAAAAGTCCTAGAGTGCGCGATCAAGGTCATCACCACGACGTCAATCATCGTGGTTTCTTTCATTCACATGATTGCGATAAACAGATTGATTAATCACAACCCAAGCGTTTTGAATAGCTTTTCAGAACGTGGGGAAAAGTACTTTTCAAACTGAAAAAAAACTATTACCATCAAATACGGTCTACACAGACATGATCTCAAGATGAACTGGTCGTTTGTACTAGCTCCCATTAACTGGTGTGTTTTTAATGCCGAAATTCAAAGAATTACTGATCTTGTATATTGTGCGACTGGCTTACCCCGGAACGAGTGTTACAGTGTCTGTTAGGAAACTAATTCAGGCAGAATCTGTGAGACCGGGACAATCCGCGAAATTTCCGGACATTATATTAGAAGTAAAATTTGCCCATCTCTCCACTGATATCCTTCAGATAAGAATCATCCGATTGGATCAGAGTGCATGTGAATGTTCACCTTTTTGGATAAGCCAGCCGGAACTAGATTAGACCCACGATGAAAAAGTAAGCCAAACAAATCTCGGCCAACTAAAAGAAAAGTATCGCACATAAAGAGGTTGGTTTTATGAGAGGGAGGGTGCACAGTCCACGAGACATACTCAACAAGTGGCCGTTGTTATTAGCTTGAACATCTGCAGGATTAGTTTGCGTTATAAAGCTAACAGGCTTGTTTGTTGCACAAGTTGCTCAGTATCTTGCATGAATATCCTCTCACCTTTATTACTTCGTTAACATATTATGTTCTCGATTAACTCAGACAAAAAGAAACAAGTTGCGGTAGAGGCTGACAATGTAGAACCTGCATGAACAAGATAATCGCTTCATTGTCCCAATCTGCTTTCCTTCGCTTTCGGAATTTAAGTCCAAACTGTTAGAAAGGTGTTCCAAACGTAGAACAGAAGAAACAGTTGGTCATAGCCATTGGCCGTTTAAGAAGATAACCACCGGGAAACATGAGTTGTTAGTAGCAAAGAGATTATGTTTCGTATTTCACCCCGCAAATGCAGACGGTGGATCCAGAAAATCAGAGATTCTATCTTCTGTCAAGACATAAGTTATCAAATGATAATCGGGGACTCGTAGTCGAATACCAGTGTTTGGCTACTAGTAGAGTCTCCTGGAGGTACGTGAAATGCGTACTTCGGAGGGATCTCACAGATGAAACAGCTCTTCATCATCGGCAAGATTAATTCGCGGTTGCAACGGCACAAGCCCCTAACAATTTACATTCACGAATAGGCTTTTAAAAGAGGTAAAATCCCACAAATCCTTTTTCCGAAAAAGCGTCAAATGTAAAACTGGTTACCACCAAATTACGTAACATGTGCGGTTAAAGAAGTGGAGGCGCTGTAGGCTACCTGAGAGTTACGTAATCTACTGATTAATCACTCATGGTGTAATGGTACAGTATACAAAATAAAACCGGATTACCGAAAGATTCGTGAAATTATGGCTACTGTCTCTTAACAAGAGGTGAATATACTGGATTTTCAAAGTTGGCTGATTTTACTTTCAGGAGGAAATTGCAATGGAACTTCGCTTAAGTACTGCTGAAGCACAGTCAGAGCCTGCCATCAACGTCAGCCCTAGCTATAGTTCCGGAAGCGAAAGTCAAAACGGAAGATGAGAAGAACATGACTGAGTGGCTCTCCACGAAGGAAGTTCATTCCTCAGCACTGTTACAAGTTACTGTGTAAGGGTTTGCTAAGCAAAGCTAGGCAACTTTAGCGGGAATAATTCAACCTGATGTAGTCATGTTCCACTTTTTTTTGAACTAAAAGGTTATCTGTGTCTGGAGTTGATCGACTTTTAAACATTAACTAATCGACTTGTTTTTTTACCTGCTTGAAAGCTGCTGACTTATTTCGTCTAAAGAAGCAAATGAAATATCGTCCTTGTGTACTTACCGAATGACCAGAATTGGCTCTCCCTACAAAAATCATGCGAAAATATTATCTATCTGAAATCATCGCATTAATGATCCTTGTATCGTTTAGGTTCACCCTCGAGGGCTAATAAACATCGCGTCTTATGGGAACCCGCAACGTGAATGGAATTACTGAAATTCGGTTAAATGTACAACGAGGTCACTGAGTGGATGACCCTCCTGTAATTGGCCGTCGCTAGTATTCGTGATATATATTGCGCTTATTAATTTACTGATGAACCACACTTATTTGCAGTCAACCGAACTTCTGTTCTCAAGCGTTAGGCAACAGGGAAACAATCTGAAGTTTCCAAAGAAAAACATATAGTAAACAATGGAGATTATTTACACCACCGACTGCATCATTCCACACTCGTTTCATATTCGTTCGAAATTGGAAAATCCTAGTTCCGCATTTCGCCGTTCCTGTGCTGTCCATCTTTCACCATTCTTGTGTGTACTTTTCTGTCACAAAAATCCATCAGCAAGACAAAACGATTTTGTAGTCCTCATTCGTCTCCCATCTGAGTGAAAGTGCAGACTTAGAAAAAACACCAAACCACAAGACGGGTAACAAACGGCGACGATAAATCAGCTTGCATCATGAACATCGTACAGCATTTAACCAGTGACCTAGAGATGAACAAACACAAGCAACACACACAAACAACCCAGCTTGCACGGAAATGACGTCACTAAAATGTACTGGAGAGTTTGCGGTTAATTGCTTAGGGTGCCACTTTCTTAAAAAAACATGTACTACACTTGAAAGTTAGATCTAGCTTTTGCAAGAGATCGAAGCTGGTTCCAAGGAGGAAGATGGGTGACAATGAAAGCACTGTCCTGATGAACGAACAATTTGTTCTGAGCAGTTTGGAATAAAGCTATCGTATTCCTGAAAGATGACCCATGTACCGAAGGTCTGGCTGAACGATGGGGTAAATGCAAATACAACTTCACCTGACTTTCGATAAGGTGGAAAAGAATTAATTAGGTAGATTATCGTCTTGAACAGGAGTAATTAACTCATTGATACTTCCGAACAACATTGGATGACAGTGACCCATCATCAGGCCAGTGTAACTCAGTGGGTTCAGACAATAAACGCTGTGGAAGCTGCGAGCAACCTTACCTTTGGATGCTTCAGGAAACTTCTGGCAACATGATGATGGTGGGTAGACGCATCAGGTAACCGAATAAACCGTGGTTATAACATGCATTACGAAAGCTCAACATCCACTTGTCAAAGAGGCGCTCGAAATGTTTGCGAACACTAGGTAATACCATGACCACACCATGACCACTGACAAACTCGGTGCTGTGAATCTACGTAATCCTGTTTGAAATACATGTGATTATTTATGTACTTCGTTGGAAATGCATGCATTAAGCACCCACGCTGTCGGTGTATCATGGACTCGCAACGATGACGGTTCAATCCTGATGGTGGAGTCTTACCATAGAAAGACGCTCGAGTGTTTTTTGGATATTTCAGGGTGTTTAATTTCCAAGCATCGAGTGCCCGACCGTTTTCTCTGAAATAAAACTTTCAACAGCTTTTCTTTTACGCTCTTTACCAGAACTTCTTTCATCATGGTTACATGACAGTTGAGTGCCAATGTAAATTATTGGTATATAGCTTTGTAACTGGGATTCAAGACGTTGGTATCCCCACAATACAAGCCAATAATTCTTCGGGACTAATTAATACTGATCTTCATGTGAAACGTCTAGACTAGGTGACACGTTGGCTAATTTCAAGGATTTCGATCCCTGACGTACATTTAAGACATTGTTTTTTTCATCACTGCGTACTATCTAAGTTTCCTGTCGCCTCACAAGCGGTGGACAAAAAGATTCCACGTCAACCAACACGAAGGCGATAGGATAGGATTTTTGCGAGCAAACGAGCACATGCCATGACAAATTAGGGTCAAAAAAGACTCTTTAGAACTGGCTGATGTTTTTTGATAAGCGTTTGGCTGATTCTCGAATGACGGTTTATTTTCGTCCGTGTTCTGGTATCAGGGTCAAACTGGAAGTGAAAGGAATCCCATGGTCGAGGTGAGTGGGAACAGACCCAGAAACACATTTTCAATATGGCCCGTGGAAATTTGCAACAAACTAGGACAAGCATCTGACCATTTTCAGGAAATGAAGTTCTCTTACTGCCAGGCGTTCGCTTAATATAGGATTCCTAATCAACCAAGAATCCAGGATTTGATGGCCCTTGAGTAATCCGCATAGAGTTTTAGTATTCTGTCTAGGAAAATCAAGATGGCCAACCTCACAATCGAAATTCTTCTGAAATCAGCCCTCAAAGCAGAATGAGCGATAGAACTAGCGGTGATTAACAGAGGTATTTACTCAAATCTGCAAAGAGCATGATCGCCCAGCTTGTTTCTATTCAGGTATATTCTAGCCTTCCTTTTTTATTAGCATGACTTATTTAATTTTAGCAAGAATGTCTTCCTAAAGATAAAATTATCCTCCGAATCCAGACAGACCTCGGGGGAATTTCTCAGATAAGGTCAATCTGTTTAAATTTGCCACAGAACACTGGGCACGTCCATCATCAGTTAATCACCACCTGCTGTGACTGGCCGGCCTGTAATCGCGAACGTGTGCACGCTAACGTGTGCAGTGTGCGTTTGGGTTTCTGTGTGTGGCAGCATTGTGTCAACTCAACGGAACAAATCTGTACTTATTGGAAAGCAAGCGGATTACACCACTGTTCTGAACGTATTGAATTTTTCAGAGGGTACCTGTCCGGATTTTTTGCATCCCCTACGTAGTCTAACGGAGCATGCAAAACACATTCCTCTTGTAGGTGATTGGCAGAGTAGAGAGTGAGTATTATTTTTAGAATAGCCTCCTTTGTCTCCCTTCCTCCAAATTATTACTGATTCGGGAAAAGTTGTCCTTACTGGAACTACTGACAACACAGGGGTTGATCTGATGAACTCAAACATGTCATTGGAAGACTGCTGTATCGCGAAAGTCTTCCGAATCTTCTTGTTCTTCAGCTCTTGAACAAAAGCCGCCTCGCGCTACGATATTCGAGGTAACGGCGCCTATTTTCTCGACAGAACACACTACTCATAGGTTGATCCGCTGTAGTTGGTTGTTTGGTCAAAACCACAGTTCATCCATTTTCCACTGAAGCCGCGTAGTAGCTAATCGGCTCAAGTACTCCTAATGCTCCGTTGTCTGACAGGACGTGTACCAAGCAGTGGCTCACAACCAAGTATCATCTACTCGACGCGAATAATTAGCTCTTTATCATTTCCATAATACTCATCTTTAACATTCCTTTTATTTTAATTAGTCATGCAGGTAAGTCATTACTGCGGATTGCTGGACATTGTAAAATGTATGGATCCATTTCATTGAAAGATTTTACTCATCGCTCCTCTGAATGGGTACAAAGTAAGATCACTGAAGATGTTCTGGCAATTCAGCTGCCTTCAGTGTCTGGGTGACAGTGTCATCCTCAGAATTTCTCCCGGTCACTCCGTTTTGTTTTATTAAATCGTTTTTCTTATTTAATCATTGCAACTCACCGTGCGATTTGTACAACCTGGTAATAAACTCATACAACAAATCTAGAGTTTATTACAGTCTACCTTCATCTAAGTATACAATCGCCGATGAACTGTTTCATGACATTACCCTGCCTTTAAACCTCCGCGCAAATTAGCTACTTATCGGTGAAGTAAGCGCTATAAACCGCTTTGTGCTCATTTAAAGATGTCATTTCTCACTGCTTGACAAACCACCCATTATAACCTCTCATCATTTATTTGAATAATTTTTGTTATGCGCGTTGCCTCGTCTAAAATTTTTATTGTTCTATAAGCTGACAGAAAACAGAAAGTAACTTTAAACCTCCGCGCAAATTAGCTACTTAGCGGTGAAGTAAGCGCTATAAATCTCTTTGTGCTCATTTAAAGATGTAATTTCTCACTGTTTGACAAACCACCCTTGTAACCTCTCATCATTTATTTGAATACTTTTTATTATGCATGTTGCCCCGTCTAAAATTCTCATTGTTCCATAAGCTGACAGCAAACAGAAAGTAGTCATTTGCAAAATTTGTTCAGAAAGGGTTTCAGTTTCGCCAATTTTTCAGCAGACAAAATAACTAAAATAGCGAAAACCAAACAAAACGAGATTTCAGTCCTTTTAAATTAGGTGTTTGAAGTATGAGTGGAAACACTGATAGAAACTTCCACAAACAATTTGATGATTTACATTTTTGCTTGAGACATTGTGTTTGCTTCGTTTAGTTTTAATTTGATGATTTACAATTTTGCTTCAGACATTGCGTTCGTTTAGTTTAGTTTTATTTGACTGTATACAAGACAGAGGTGCGCTTCCGGAAAATGATATTACAAGCCTTTATCTGTACAACACGTCCAGGTTTTTTGTCTTAAACAACTGAGCCACGAAGGTCATAAAACTCGGTCATCTGACTCTCGCGTACATGAAGTAGAGCCGCTGGTGCAACAACCTCTGAAGATATACGTGCACGTAAAAAACATTGCCGGGTCAATGCAGTCTCCACATCATTACTACCAAGACGGAATGACCACCTGTTTACGATAAGAATAAGTTACAGACTCAAGTTAGGAAGTGGAAGGGTAAGCACAATGAGAACGAAAAGATTGCAACATCCACTGAGTACCGGAGTTCTGTGACCAATTAAAAGAAACGCTAAAAGGCCCTCGTTTTGGATGCACAAATAGCAGTTTCTTGTTTTAAATATTGACCAGTTTACCATAGAAACCAGGAGAAAGGTTATAAGACAATATGCCATACGACACAAGAGTAGAAAATCTTGTAACAAGGCTAGTCATCAAGTGGATTTCAAATTATGAAAAATTTTGCTTCTGAAACCCCAGATGGTTGAGTTAAAATATCCGTTTTGTGCTAAGGATATCAAAGTATGGCACAATAGTTAACGTGCAGCTTTCTTGACCCACTGTAGTGACTTATTAAGTCTTTTCCTAGTAAACGTAGCTGTTTGGCGCGCACCTCCCGACAACAGCCCTACTGGAAGATCCAATTCCGAAGCGGAAGTTGTCTGCTTAAACCGCAGACACTTCACTGCGTCTTGTATGCCAATGCAGAGAAACTATCAACAGTGTTTAGTCAAAAATATATCCGAAAAACTACTCCACCAGGTCTATTTTCGCAAACACCTAGCCACACATTTTGCACATCTGGCCAGCAGCTGCCCGAAGCTAACAGCGAACCGGAAGTTGGTTGAAAATCGTCGACCTCACGTGTGAGAAAGAACAGTTAAGAGGCAACAGGCTATTCGCTTAAACCGCTATATTCGCAGACATAGACAGCGATGCATACAGAAACATACACATTTGGTTAACTAATTTGTAGGACCCTGAGCGGCGGAGACGCCGCTAAATCAGGATAACCTGAAAGGAAACAGTTCGCCAGTGTTTATATCTTTTCGGTTTCGTAAGTTAGTTAGTTAGTTAGTCAGTTAGTTAGTTAGTTAGTCAGTTAGTTAGTTAGTTAGTCAGTTAGTTAGTTAGTTAGTTACTTAGTTAGTTAGTTAGTTACTTAGTTAGTTAGTTAGTTACTTAGTTAGTTAGTTAGTTATTTAGTTAGTTAGTTAATCTAGTAAGTTAGTCTGTTAATCTGTTGGTTACTCTTATTGATAAGCTGCCCTGTGATAATAGAACATCTGAATCACGGCACTATTCAACTAATATCCAAAAAGTCTTTTTCGTTTTAATTTCGACTTTTAACTCAATACACAGGACCAGTACTCTATGGGCATATTGACTGCCAGTCTGAAGTACCAGTGCGAACCATACGGTAAGAGAATGAAGACATATCAAACAATGGGTGAAAGAGTGAGCCTGTGTCTCGTTCGATTTTGAGCAAGTGACAAGTTTTCTGCCAGGATACTACGTGAATCAAGAACCGACTGTTGAGGAAAGAAAGAGGAATGTGACATGTTGAGAATTGGAAAGTAGAACTTCACAGAAGTTCGTAGAATTTCTATGAAAACAACATAGAATAGAATGAAGAAATTTGTTATAGGTATCTTTAACGGTATAAGAAATAAGGTCGTTAAAGTATGTGGTAAACCAACTCATCTACGAGTTTTTGGACAGCTAAATCTCTACGCTGTTTGCTTTTCTTTTCCTTGAAGGATCTGTGCCACATTTCCTCATTGCAAAGTCATCCTCGTCGTCTTTTGGTCCAGTGACCTGTGCTAGCCACACCATCTTTATGGAGTTCAAGATCCAGTTAGATTACTTCTTAGGTGGCGGCATATCAACACTTCGTACTGAATAATTCATCTTTATGGAGTTCAAGATCCAGTTAGATGACTTCTTAGATGGCGGCATATTAACACCGTACTGAATAATTTGCTTTCATCCCTTGTTTGCGCTTTGGGCGTTGCCACCCAGACGTTTCCAGTGGTGACGTATACTAGTAGTCACTACTGCGCAGAGACTAGAGAATTGGGTTATCCACATTTTATGGAAATTTAAAATCAGACGCGTTCGTTTGATGTTGGTAATAGGGTAATATTATTCACCATAGGTTTACAGGGTGCAGATGGCATAGAATACAACCAACGGTGCTCACCTTCTTCAAACCCCGTGAAATCCAAAGAGGACAGTTTGCAAGCTGCTTGTCTGGTCAAGAGTCCCAAAATAAACGCATCCATAAGGCTTGGACCCTTCACCAAAGTAGTACGATTTCCACGACCCGTTTCTGGACTGACTAGAACAAACGAAGGCTTAGTCAAATAGCTTGAGGATAAAGGAAATTCTTCTGGTGGGATCAGACGCCGGATAGCCATTTGTTCTTCCGGCCAGTTGGCCACGAGACCTGCAATCGCTGCACAGTCTCTTTGAAGTATGGCCTCGCCCAACAGACTGTTCAGTATGTTTTTTGGCAAATCGTGGTAAGTCATTGGACGGATAGGACTTCTGTCAATGGTTGACGTGCTTCCATCAACACCAGTGTCTTCGTGATTGCGTGTTCCATGCTGAAGTCGTGAAGAAACGCTAAATGCTCTTCTGCCGGGCCCATTATTAGTTCGAGAACTTTCGGAAGACTGGGTACGAGATTCGCGGGAACTGAATAAAAAATTCACCACGTTGCGCAGTGAGGGCTGTCTTGGAGGCAACATACATGGCCAATCCCGAACAAGACGTGCCATACAAACTTCGGTTAATTTCCTTTAAATAAAGTGAAAAAGAACAAACTTAGTTTGTTTTGGTTTTAATGAATGCCACACAGCAATCTTTATGCATATGAAGCCTGAATTACATTGCAAATTCAGTGGGACTTTTTGAGAACACATCTATTGCTTTCTCACTGAATCACAGGAAAAATCCAAGGATCACTTTTTAAACAGCTGGACTATTCTCCAAATAGTTAGTTTTAACCTATACTTATGGGCTTGTAGCAGGCACTTGTCAGCAAGCTGGATGACAGAGATATCCAAGTCACCATTGAAAGTAGGTAACAACGGCGTACCTGTAGACAAGCAGCAGGGGTTATCGATTCTCTACCTGAAACCTCGAAACCATCCTTCAGTATTATAAGAGCTCCAGAATTCCTACACATTTCCCATAGCATGGTCATTGAACAGGATTGAACAACCCAATTTCGTCCAAGAGAAAAAGCACCTAAGAAGCCTGAAGATAAAAGTTGACCAAGTCCCCGGAAATGAACAAAATAATATCATTTAATATGATTTCCAAAGCTTCTGTAGGTTGTCTCTCGTGAGATCACAAAAATTACTTGGCTTGTACAAGCTTCCCCGTCAACTTAGCACCCACGCCTATGTCACTGAGTTCCTTAGCAAACGATATAGTCAGATGAATTGTGATGAACTGAGACGTGCAATGAATACGAAGAGCAATTGGTAGCTGTTTGTCAACATTCGCCCAGGCGAATTCGGAAACATTTTGTAAGCAAACGAAAGCTCTGACCAAGTCTATCATGAAATGATTTTGAGGATCGAATGTGTCTACGCCAATTATTAGGCCAATACAGTAGTCAAATTTTTCAAAAATCGGTTCGCACTGTGGTCACGCTTAGATCCACGCCTATGAACTACCGACTTTTGTTTAGTGTTGTAAAGTACCAGTAGGTTTGCACCATAATTGCAGTCTTTGTCCTGAATACACGTCACCCGGTAATTTAATCTTGTCCGTCGACGTACAAGTATCCCATGGTGGTAACCACAAATTCACGCCCATCTGCGAAGCACTTGGTCTCCTCAAAATCGTGGCGGCACAATGTCTAGTTATTTTAAATTTCTTTTTAAAACCCATGGATACAGACCAATGTACATTACGGTTAAGAACTTTGATTCAGCTATCCGAATTTCACGTAGCTTGTGTGAAACTTCAAGAAAATGTTTGAGATTCACTTTTCCTTTAGTTTGCAGTCGTTAAAATCGTTCTCTGGGCCAAATACACATTCCGTTTCAGTCAGATAATGAATTCTTTTTGGAGCATCTTTGCGCATCGACGTGACTCCAATGAAATCATTATTAGAGATGAACTTTGACACTATTACCCGAAACATTTCCATTCTCATTGTAGCGACGCTGATTGTAGGGTAAGCAGTCAAACTCAATCCCAGTTATTTCGATGAATCTAAAATTTGGTAACAGTTCCTTGCATCGACAGCCCTAACCTAAGCCTGCAGTGCTGTCTTGCTGGGCTAACTGTGTCTTGTTCAACCAGATTATTTATGACGCGGTTGCACTTTTTGTCCGAGCGCGGTATAAAGTTGAATGCTGAGCTGTCTGATATTTTCCTGGTTGATGCGTGTAAATGTTTAAACGTGAGCAATAAAGAATACTCCTCTGGTGAGACGACCAACAATTCCAATTTGGCTTATGTTGTGTGTCAAGACGAACAGAGGAATATTAGCCAAATATGCACTCTTTATAAATCAGGCACCCAGGGTTTGGATAATCATAGTCATGCTGCCCCAGATGAAATCGCTTAAACTGTTAGCGTTGCAAACAAGACACTTACACAAGTAATGCAGATGCTTTATTCAAATGAAATAGAGTATACCTGTTATTTGTGAATTCCAGGCCTTATCAAAGAAGTTTCGGAAGACAAGATAAGTGCGCTTTGTGTTAACCCAACAAACGTTTACAATCCATCTGTCTCGATGGAACGCCCAGTTCATCAAGCGAGCGTTGTACGACGGTTAGGCCACATGAAGTCTATGTATCGTCTCTATGTCTATAAATGGCGCCTGCCTCATTATCGTAGTTGTTCTGTAGAAAGATAATCCGGATAAAATAAATTATTGTAGCATACTGCCATCCTACCACTTCAACACTAGTCAGCACTCGCTTCCAACAGATGCAGACCGTGGTAATAATTTGAACAAGTGTCGATTAAAGAATGTGGTAGACTCACGATCTAAATCCAAATATTACCAAATATCTGTCGGTATCCTTCCCTTTAATCCACTACATTCTATGGTTCACAGGTTCTCTTTAGCTTTTCACAAAATCACGCGCCAAAACTTCAATATCCATGAGAAAAATAGTTCGTTTTTCAGTCAGAATTTAATCTTACTAGGCCGACTGAAATTTTTTAGGTTATTTTCAATAATATCTTTACTTTTTCCACTTTAGTCAACGTCTTCTACTTCTGATCACTGAACCATTTGTTACCCACTTCCTGCTTCTATGACTTGTATTCAGTAGAAGACGCCAACATTATTACCAGACTCCTTATCCTATTCAGGACAAACGAAGGGATGTCTAGGGCCGGAAGTCGGACACTTGGTGAAGATGCAGTGCCATTTGCTGGAATGGGTGGAGTTCGGGCACGTTTGTTGATAAGTGGAAATTTGTCCTCAAGTAGACAATTGTCAATCATCGGCCACTGAGGTAGATGTTGGTAGCTCAGGTAGCAGCCGAGTGGCTCAAACCATAAGCCAATTGCCAGCGGCCGATATATTACACACTGCGGTGGTGAACACTTTCCGGCACTTAACCAGCATTTTCGCCCTGTTTAAGACCATCAGAAATGTAAGGTCCTAAAATGAGGAGCTGGCACTGGTGGGTATTCACTAACCTTATGGAAAGTGCATTATATTGAGAGGAAATGTTACAGTATCATTAAACTTTGACACATAAATCTCGAGACAGACTATGTGCAGCGCATTCGGTTAAAATACACCACGATGTCGATATCTGTGTCTAACGTTAAAGTTCTTTAGGTTTAAAAGTCAGTATGCGGTTCAAAACCCGTTTTTATAGGTCGTTCTTCCAAATGAGCAGAAAGTAGTGACAATTGTAATCTGAGGGAATTCACTGTTTTGGTCCAACACGGCTAATTGAAGAAGCAAACCTGAATATCGTTACTCTGCTTGATGACGAACGAAAAGCTTGGGCTTGAATCGTACCACCCATCTAGATGTGTCGGAATAACAACGCCGACAAAAATGGATTCGGTGCAATACAAGATAAAACTCACTACCATCTCCGACAAACGGAAGTATCTTCGCCAACAATTCACCACAATGATTCACTAAGTCAGAAGTTTGGAGGAAACACAATTGCGCGAAACGTTAACTACGTACAATCAGTTACAGGGAGGTGTGTGTATTTACTGCTTATGTACTAGTGTTATTACGCCACAACCGATGGTGAAAAGCTATCCTACAAGACATCGGATTTGGAACTTATAGGCGTCTGTCTGATAATAGCAGCACCAATTCGAGTGACAAGACCTAAAACAAAACGCGTTGGATGCATTCAAGTGCAGTTCACTAATCCCCACTTACGAGCCACACTGCCCAGGTCCAACACGCATTCCTACAGAGAGATCTGTGTGAAATGCGAGGCGTTAGACACTCGTTTTTCAGTGTAACTAGTGCTCAAAAGCTACCAAAGACAACGCAGACGTAAATTGCATTAAATTTGTTTCTTGAGCAGCTAAAAGGACCCGCCAGGCGTATCGAATCTGCAATGTGATTGACTGCCGAGACAGTACAAAGAAACTAGTAGTTACCAATGGAGCCAGCGTGCGGTCTGATCACAACTCGCACATACTGGCAGCCGCAAGGAATAACGGATAAGCCATATAGATATAGGTGTTTAATTATCTGTGCACCCTGTAAAGCAAGAGTTCAAAATAACACCTTTACTGAGTGAATGTAGCGGTATTAATCTGTGACAAATTTCCTAATTCCCGAGTGTCAGTCACTCATTAGGGAAAAAATAAGTCGTTCTCTTCGGTACGAGCATCAAGAACTTTAATTCCAGTTGTTAGGAGGGCCAATGGAGGTCTATGCAAAAGGCCAACAAGAGTATAAGAGAACGCAATTCAAAGAGATCCGCAACTGGGTAATCAGAGTAGACCAGAGTAGAATAGAGCCCACCAACCTTAGCATATTTCCGAAATCCTAGTACCAAGAACTACAATGCACCTTATTTCCAGTACACACTGACGTGACATATTCGCCACTATAAATTTCCTTCCTGGCAATAACCTTTCAGTAGTTCTGTGACTCGCTTAGTAAGAACTCTCAGCTTCTCTGGGGTATCGAACAACAAAATAGTCTGTATTCAGCTACTAACTGAAAAAGCGATTTCCGTGACCTTGAAGTGATCCATACATTGACACTTAATGCGATAAACACGTGGAAGGAATTTACCGCGGGCTACAGACGATCGCATTCGATTCGGGACTCCATTGAATTTCACCGGTCCGTGGATCACGATCGAGTAGATAACGGCAATGACCGACTGGAGCCCACACTCTGGTGAGTCCTCTATGCGCAGACCGAGAGGTTGCATACGTTGGACGTTGTCGACTGGAGAGTAGAAGCATCGAGTCTTGTCGGCTGCGACTGGTCTGAGTTGTTGTACGACGTTCAGATCCAATAACCAAATCACTTCGGAATGAATGTCGAGTGCGGGAAAGGGTTCCGTTTTCACTCTCGCTCAGCGGGCCATGAACGGATGAATTTTCGTCCAAAGATCGAGCTATTCGCCTCCAACGTAATGCAGCTTGGCTGTTTGGTGATGGAAGCTCACTCTCATCTCCATCTCGCCAAGTATAATCCACCAAAGTCAGACAATTGTGCATGTTTTACTTTCGAAATCTTTGGTCAAAATGCCCTCAGAAAACTAGGTTTCCGTCCAGTTACCCGGCCGTTAACAGCTGACACCGCAATATGGGTGTTGCTGCCCTCCGTCGGATAGTGGGATGTCGTCACGTGTCACACCGCGCTCCCGATTGGTCGAGGCGTGGACACATCGATTTGAATGGATGGATGGAAGACCAATTGCTAGCGCCTCACTGTCGCGTTTTCTCTGCGGTGCACACACACCTATGCCCACACCTGCACCCGTCGAGTAACTACCACATTTGTCCGCTGCGTTTCCACTAGCAGCGAAGTTGACGAGGTAAATTCTAGTGAAATTCTTCTTCGCGAAGTCCACTCATTTGAACAGTAATTTGGATTTAACAGGAGACTCAACTGAATCCCAGCTGAGACTCTCGTTCATGATACTCTTCGGCTGAATGTGCTGCAAAAATGCCGCCTCGAATTTCAGTTGGGGAAGTTATTCTAGGTATCGAACTATACTGACTACGCGGAACACAATATCCAAAAAGTTGCTAAAGAGCATTCAGCAAGCTATTCAACAACCTGAAACTTTCTGCTGCCATCCATTTTATAGGTGTTCATGGCATTACGAGGCTCTGACTACGTATTAATCCGTGACTTTCATCAAGCAGGGTGTGTGATGTAGGCAGCATTTCTATGTAATGCCTTCGTGACAAAATTGTTAATAATAAGCATTATCACCTCCAGAGAAGCTGACGTTTACAACCTTAAATTTACACCGATGTGTTGAAGGTTGACATGTATTTGTCGAAAACAAGAAAATACGAGGACTTTCAAAAGACTATCAAATCATTTATGCTCAACTTCTTACTTGTAAATAAAACGTAACGCTACAGATTTCACAAGCAGTAAGCCATAGTTCTGAGCAGATAATTGCGACGAATTTAATGCTCGATGGAGTTCCTTGTAGTCAAAATCATATTCATAGTGTTCTGCGTAACCTGTAGTGCACACCTCACAAGTGTGCCACAAAGATATTCACCAACGTTTCACCAGGCTTTATAATAATTAGTATAGAACGATTGCACGAAATTTGCAGACAACCTACGAAGGATTCCCGCCTTCTTGGGGCTCATCAGGTAAGTGTGGCTACGGGAAACTGAGGCAATCAGTGACTGATCTGAGCAGCTCAAAAGGAAAAGGTCGGCCACTCTTCTGTTCAATTCGAGTCTAAGGTTACAGAACTACTCCCGTGTGATGAACGACGAGCAGGGCGAAACGGATCGTAGTCTGTTGGTGACGTGTGAGCTACCGTCACATAATATCTATATAAATAAGTCGTACTTCGAAAGGAGATTTTACGGCGCGATAACCATGACATTAAAATTTACAGCAAGCTTATGCTCATGATGCTAGCTTCATTAAAGTGAAACTCAATGTCTATCCCCGCAGGCAGCATGCAAAATTCGAATGCTTTCTCGTACAGACGAAACACGATGGTGGTTGAAACGTACGTTTGGTTCGGGGAAGCCAAGTCGATGCTGAAAAAGCACCGCTTCCATTGAACTCAGTGAGCCCCTTTCTCTTTTACCTCAGTCCAGCTGTTAAACTAGGTCATAGTTTTAAAATGGCGTTCAGCTTTCGAACATAGTCCCCAACGGATGTAAGAAGGAGTGGATTTAAGAAACTGTACCTTCACTCCGCCGAACGGCGGAAAATGTAACAGACTTAAGGATTGTGATGGTGAGTTGGGGTTTTTTGGTGGATAGGTTTTATGAGAACCACTCATGGGCTGGGACAAGCGTCTTAGAACGTGTGAATTGGTTAGTGGATCATTGGAAGAGACAACACAATGACCTGACTCGTACAGACAAAAATAGGTCCAACAGTCTTGTTATCCTCTTCTTCGGGGATGGCAAAACCTCAGCGATAGTCCCGTGGGTTTGACCCCTATTTTTGGTAAATGAAAGTGATCAATTGGCCCGAGTTTGTAGTGTTTGGCTAGCCATTCTACTCATATCCTATCCTATGCCCAGACTCGAATGATCCAGTTAGTCGGCTGCGAAAAGTGTACATAGTAGGAGCTAATGAACCAACCTGCTGAGACCTCCGATCTTTCTTCAGCTCACAGCTTTGAACTGAGTCAGGGAATGACGCCAACACATACCAATGTGAGAGGGACGAAAGCGAGTGCATCAACGCTGCTTGGTGTGAAATGGAAAACAATAAAGGATAAACATATGGAGAAATTACGACAAATACACTGGTTTGCATGTCAGTCCGAAACGAGAAACCTAACTGAATCTCCAGTTTATGATATTCTTCAACTGAATGTGCTGCACAAAGGCCGCATCATGTTCACTTCTAAGACTTCTAACCGGAAAAAAACGCGATGAATTGTGCTGATGTAAAAGCATGGTCCTCCGGACTAAAATCTGAACCGTAACTGGGTTCACATTGGACCCGCGGCTAGAAGTAGAATACGATAACGAGGTGATTAATACGGAGTTGTCATGGTCGTTTACTCGCACGAAAGAAACTGCACCCGTTTTCCGAGAACAACAGTCCTCTTGATAATGGTAAGTTCAACCGGAAGCACTTTTTGAAAGTTCTTCAGTCACAAAACAAGAATCCTGCAAATTTTCTAATGGTTAAGATCAATTTCAGCCCATCAGGCTCCAGAAAAGCGGATCGCATTATCAAAAATATCTTTACGACAAATAACAAAATGATAAAGCTGCATACGTTTGGTACTTTACCCTTCGATGGCCTGGTAGATTTAAATCTCGAATGTATAGATGAACATGTCAGTCGGTGAGTGCGTAAGGTTATCGTCCACTTCGCTATCCGATGGTGTTTGTGGTCCAGTTATTCCAGTCATTGAATAATTTATTATTCCAAGCTATTTGAGTTTGGAGGAATATTTCTCAGACAAAGGCATTCGATTTGCTGCACTAATTAGCCTTTAATCCAAACGAAGGGGAGGGCAGATACATGTGGAATGACAGTTATACGTATTTTGAGATGTATCAGAAAAATGTGGAGATTCCAGTGCCAATAAAATTTAGTTGTCCTTTCACCTCATGGTTGCAGAGTTAACCTTATATAACTACGAACTGAGCTGAAAATGGTTGGCAAAACGGTTTGGTTGATATTACCGATTGGAGGTCTAATTGTGTCGTTTGCGTAACGTCTGGACGGTGTAAATCACACAGGGCGCATACTTACTTGTTGATTTTCATAGTTACTCTTGAATAGATCTACCAAGAGGGAGTCCAAAGGAAATTTCAGCGCAACCCCGGATTTTGTTTTGAATTTCGCCACTGAAGTTAAAACGAGTATAATGTGAACAGTTCAGTTTCCCTTTCAGTTATTCCAGCTAAAAACCGGTGTGCCAAGGTGATATGGTTCCAGCTGCAACTGTTTCGTTCACCGATTCTAAGGATAATAGAGAACTGCAAGCCACCAGTTGGAGAGAATTGCCCAATCGGTTCACAAAGTCGAGTCGTTCTGTTTGTCCTGTATGGCAGGAAGTTAGAGTTAATCAGTGAATTTGATATCTTTGATGCAAGAACGCCATAAATAGCATGAACTGCTATACATCCCGGGGTCACCAAACACTGATTTGTCTCCTCCAAGGGCCTCATCCGGGATGATTGCAATTAGTAAACCTACTGTGTTGACTGGAAAGAGCTTTCATCCTTTGGTGTCAAGTCATGAACCGATCGCTTCTGCATCGCTCCCATCCGACATAAGACTAAGCGACGGGGGCTCTATGAAGCAACGGTACTCTGAACAAAGTGGTGCTTGTTTTTGCTCCAAGAAAGGGAATGCTGACATATTTTTTAGTGCAGTCCATGAACCTTTACATTTGATCTATTATTTCAGTGAGTGATGAACTAGCAAAAAATGACACGAAGTCATGAGAAGATGCGTGAAAGTTATAGGCTTAGATGCCTAGGTTGGTTAAAGAACTTGAAGGTAGCTTTCAGAATGCGGGTTGACTATTTGAAACGGATTAGCTAACCACTGAGGTAATCTATGGTAACTGATGCTGAAATCGAGGACAACTTGATCTTCTATTCCGATAAACAGTTTACTGATCCATCTTGCTCTAAGATGACCAGATCTTTAAATGTATCGGAAGTAAAGCGGCAAACTAGTCAGTTCACACTGGACAAGATCACCTTTCATCGAGTTTTGTATCTTTCATTTGCAACACATCCAATACATTCGTTCCTAGATGGCTATTAAAGCATTGTATTGAAGAGGAAACACCCATAGATGTGGCATTTACCAAAAGTCATCAGCTTCCAACAGTATTCAACCGCTGGTCGTCTGTCTACGCATTATAATGTCTGATCAAGTCTGTTAATCACTTAAGTTGTCGATTTCATTCAAGAATTTGAATATCACAAGTGAGGTTTAGACCTGCCTGACCTGTGTACCCATGTCACCTCGCGTTACCGCACCAAATAATATCGACCCGTTGTTCGAAAGCGTGAAGCAATTTTCCTCTTAATGAATCCTGGCTGTATGAAGGTATCTTTAAACTTCTATGTCACAACTGAATTTGGGCCGATTCGGCTCAGATTTCGATATTTACCGGCTACAGTGTGCACTGTTTGCCAAAAAAACACGGACCACTCAACACTGGCATGCACTTATATGTTGAAACGAAGACGGATCTGGTATCCTCGTTTGCCTGATCAATCATGACTACACGATGCACATTCTACTGGTAGGTAACTCCACGAGATAATTGTTGGGATCTACAGTGGTCAGTCACGTGAATGGAATAATATTGAATGAATCGAACTGTATCGATGCTTCACCCCCCAAAACGACTTCTCACCATTTTTGCCAGTGCGCATGGTCCCCCAAAATACCCCACCTAGAAGCTGAGCAGATGGAATTCTACATCAGCTGCCATCATATCCATTCGGTCAACTGGTCGTCCATTCCTCATAAATGAACTAAACGCCCGAATCTTTCGGAAAAACGGAAATGGAATGGAATAACTAGACTCTTCCAAATTGGAACCATGAACGTAGACAGCAAGCGTCCACAAACGATGTCTGCGACTAAGGAACTCGCAATTACTGATATAAATTTCAACGCTAGGGTGGTGTCAATAGCGATCAGTATGCATCTTAGAAGTAAATCACTAGCAGGGTCTCAAGGGATTTCTCATAACAAAGATGATTCGTGGTGTTGACTGCAACAAGGACTGTGTCTTAAGTGCAATTCAAAGTGCGGCCGACTCTAGAGAAGCCTTTTAGGCCTAAGAAAAAGTTAGCCTTAACCAGGCTTAGTATCAGACAGCTGTTGAATCAGTCAGTGATACGTAAGTCCCGAGGCTGTTCCTCACAGTTTGTTCAATCCAGAGGCATCACATATGTTGGAAGAGAAATAGGCCAGGCGTATGTCTTGTCGTTGGACAACCGGGTTGGACAAGGCATCGTGAGATACATGAGTTACACAATAGCTCTGCCTTGCATTTGAAATTTACTGCGAAGATGTCACTCTGACTAAACCGTCAGGCAGACCAATATCAAGAGGGATATACAGAAAGCCATCGTGAACGGGGCAATGTAATTACTTCGAAGTTCTCTAACGCTTCCTGAGGTAGACAATTTTTTGTCATCATCATACATGGTTAGCAGATTAGAGCAGCGTCGTCGCTGGTGTGTAGTTAATGGATAGTACAGATCTCTTGCTTATATAGGCCTTGTTAATCAGGGGTCGACCTTTGATTGTGATTGGCTCATTAAGTGGTTGGTTCGGCTACTTTTGTCCTGTGAGATCTTCGATTTCTATGCTTTCGGTCGACTCAGCCGTCTGACAATCGGTCGTCCGGTAAATCTGACAGTTTTTTGCCCATGATGTTGCGTAGATTGGGTCGAGTACTACATGCCGATTTACAACGTTTTGTAAAGGAGTAACATGCTTCCAGAATCTCTCTTGCATTTCTCTTGTCAATACCCTGGATCAATATATTCATGTTTTATGGATTGGATCCATGACCTCCTTGATCTTTATGTAGGGAAATCCGGGTAAGCATAGTTGCTCAGTGAACATTCTTCTAAGAATTCTGAGATTACGGAGGTCATGTTGCTGGCATCACAACTGCTTCATCAATAAACCTTTTGCAAACACTACTTTCAGAAAAGAAGTGTGAAACAGTTTCCCGTGCAACTTTGTTGAAAAAGTGCCTTATCGGCGCAACAGTGCACTGCAAATAGTCACGTTCTTCTGTCTACCCCCTAACGAGTCGTCCCTAGATAACCTGGTTGAAAACTGTAAATTCATTCTGACGGTATTTTCTTAGCTTGAGGAAAGGCGGCTCGGTGGTTAGAGCACAAAAATATTGTCCTCGTCCATGGAGTTATTTCCTAATTCCTTCGTTGAAACCTGGATAAACTGACATATTTAAGCTTGCTTGCTTGATTCTTATAAACCGAAGTTGCACAATCCCTTCCCCACCCTGCATGGTGAACTACAAAATCATTTTCTCAAGCGAACCCTACGGACTCTTGGAGTACTCTTCTATTCCAGAATGTCTACTTATAGCACCCTATGGTCTTCTGTTCCCCACTCCTGCTTACCTTCAGTACATTTTACAACTGGGATAGCCGATTTGCAAAACGTTGCAATTCCTCCACGAGCATTCAATTCCAGAAATTTCGTTTTATTACACAATCACAGAATTTGCTTCAAATTAAGCAAGCTAACACAGTGAACTTTCTTGCACATTGTCCCTGCACTCTTGATTTCATAAGTAGTGGTTAGTAAACATTGCTGTGCTGAAGCAGCATCTTATTCGAGCCCACGACAACTTTAGGTGGATAAGGCTGACGAAGTGGAAAATTTTAATCTTCGTTAGCGACATCCGGAAACTGCTACAGGTTTATCTGCTTTCCCTACACCGTGGTCAAAATAATGGGAGCTATTGTTGGCAGGACAGAGAAAAGAAATCAAAATATGTTTGTATAAGCTAAGAAAAAGCCGACGAAATGAGGTCAGATACTTATGTCCTAGCCGTCTACTAGTGGTTCCATGGTGAAAAGTAGTATGGAGGTTTAGTGTTAATTATCAGTCCGTTTGAAGAAAATGGTTATGTCGGGAAATTTATTTTTCAGTCCAAAGTGTGCGTGCGCTATCTGCACAGACGAGTTTCGTGGAGCGTTCTCTCCCAAAGACAATTCAATGAAAAAAATTAAGAAAATAAATTTATTTTGGGAAAGGAATTCTACTTCACAGTGGTCATCCTACGGAACCATCATTCGGCCATGTGTTAGAACATAAATCATCATGACAATAGAAGTTAGAAAGCAGTAGTTGGAATTCCTCCGTTTTACGTCATGTTCAACTTATTCCCACCAATTCACTGCAACTGCCAATCGGGAGATTTACTAGCATTCTAGAAAAAATGAGATTATTAAACCTAGAGAACTACCTCACTAGTTTTCTGCAACTTTCTAAAAACGTTGTTCCTGCTATTGGTCGTGATGTTGTTTCCACTTTATCTAGATACAAGTTATTAAACTTTGGTTCAACTCTGCTCAAAAATTTGTAGATCTTACACTACGGAGATTTTCCGAAAAGATGAAAGTAGACGGTGTTGATTGTTTTTGGCAAACATTTAGTTTACGTATGAGAAAACTCTCCGGCAGTCCACCACTAGTTTCGAAGTTCTCGGGATTAATCAGTAGGTGATATCTCGAATATCGTGCCAAGTGAAAAGTAAGGCGGCCTTTGCGAAACAGATTACGTTGACTGATGTCGTATATGAGCTATTCATTTGGATCCGTCGTTAACACCGGCGTAATATGCAAATGAATGGATTTAGTCGAACTTTAGTCCGCCTGCCGGATGTATAGGGCAAAATTAAAAGCACGAAACAAGAGTCTGTAAACACACTACTCAAACTAGGCATACAGCTACTAGGGGGAATTGACAATTCGCGGAAACAGTGGTAAACACACTACTCAAACTAGGCATACAGTTACTAGGTGGAATTGACAATTCGCGGAAACAGTACAGTAGGTTTTCTGTTTTACACCTTACTGGCACAGGAAGGGAACCCACAGAATCATACAAAGAACAAAGATTGATTGTAGAAGAAGGTATTGTATCTTCTTCTTGGTCAGGAACCTGGATGTATCTGGCAAAAAACCAGCTGGGCTGCCGTATAAATCCGTGTTCACCTGGACCTAGTTTAATCTGTGGTTAAACGTAATCCGTAGTTAAACCTGGGTTACCTGCGTACTGATGCAATAAACGCTCCTCACGGTTACAAGGCATACCAAATAAAAGTAAAGTTTAAAAAATATGAACCGGTACCGATAATAATAAGTATAATCATCCAGTTGCCATTCCTCCTGAAGAAAGTAAGAGATCTGAGATAGTTTTAGGCTGCTCAAGCCTAGAGAAAATGGTCAAGATGCTTAGGCAGTAAGTTCGCGCCTTACTAAATGGGCTACCTCGAGCTCACTTTTCGAGATCTCAGTGAGTACAAAACATACCTTCTGCGTGCACTTGTCTTCATTTTTGGTTCTCATCCAAATGTGAATGGTTAGGAAAAAATAGATTGTATTAGTACTACCTAGAAAGAGTTATTGAGAATATGTAACTTCCAGTTTGGCCAAAGTGAAAAGGGTTTCAATCTACAGACAAGATTTATTGAAAGTATTAGTATGGTGAAAACGGCCCTTCACGGTTACATCTCTACCACTTTGGTGTGTCCTCCGGTGTAGGGTAGGAGATCACTAGATGTGTACCCGATTTATATCTATATTTCAATATCACAGACGGAGATGATGCGATTTAGTCTATTTTGCAAAAGTGACAGTGGTACATGTAGTCACCTAGTATATGCGAATGGAATTTTGCTCTTTTTGAGGTTAATCAGGTAGGCGCAGTCCCCGAATTTCCGTCAACCGTATGTTCTACTTGCAACCGAATTGCACGAAATTAGCGAAATACACTCGTATGCAAACAAATTTCGTTTCGCGAGAGACTCACCTGGAACCCAGCTGAATCCCTTGTTTGTGATGTTTCCGGACAGGCGAAGGTTTTGCATCAGGCCCCTCATATTTCAGTTGCTACGATATTCGAGATATGAGCAGTGTATTACGTAGATACATGTATCGCGATACCTCGAATATCGTGCCAAATTAAACATGAGGGGGTCTGGTGCAGCACATTCAATTGTCTAGAAACATCACAAACGAGAGATCCAGCTGGGTTCCGGATGAATCTCTCGCAAAGCCAGATTTGTTTGCAAGTGAGTGTATTTCGCAACATAAGTGTCATTTTGCTGGTGAAGGTCACTATTGTGACGAATATTTCGACAATGGTGTGTCCTCCTATTATACATGTGTAATGAGTAGTTCGAAAATGTGTCTGTACCACCAGCCTATAATAAGAATACCTTCAAGACTGGAAGCTGATGGACATACCCCTAGGTCATACTTTTGTAGTTAATTCCACCTTTTGAGTTTTACGAAGAATGTCATCGTTTCACACACTTGTAAAGATGTTTGTCCACACAAATACCTTCAAGAATAGACGACGGATGGTGGATGCGTCTAACAATTATTTTAAGACAGATTGCTCCCACATCTGACGACCATGATCTACAACGAACACCCAGTCTCCCGTGTCGTATTTACAGGCGACCATTTGAATTAGGTGGCAGATCAATTGAACTTACATATAATTATAATCTATCGAGAAAGAACCCGCATTGTACAAAGGACTACTATAAGACCGTTACCATCCAAACTGCAGCTTATCAGAAGTAAAGTACGTTCGTTCGTGTGGTATTCTGCTTTCTTCCAGCTATTTTTAGCAGGTACCCAAAAGTAGTTTTTCCAGTACTGCGGGGCTAATTACCTCAAGCGCTGTGAGATCTACGATGTTCTGAAAACACCCTTTACTGGAACTAACCAAGAATGATGCAAACGTGAGGTATATAGTAAATTTTCCGGCAAGTTACTATACATTTTCATGACATAAATCCGCCCAAACCGATTTTTTTTCTAGGAAATAATACCCACTGACTTGCAGAAAAAGTAGACTTTGAAGTAACTGTCTTATGAAAGGTGACTGCAGGCCTGTATGTAGTCGAAGCAGTTTTACAGGTAACAAAGTCAGTAACGGATGTTCAATCACAGTTGGTTAGGTAAGTAAACGAACAGCAGTATCCGATCTAAGTCGTCACAACGATGCGCCTATATTCAATGACTAACCGGTGTGTGACCAGATAAGCCCATTGTGGATCTCACAGAAAATACGAAACTATGGGGTCTTGAAGAAGCTGGCTTTTTTGCTCAGTTCTCGTGTGAAGAATTTCAGCTCAATCACTTCTGCTTTTAACAGCATTTATCCAAGGACTCTTCCTGAATAAATTTTGCACGCCAACTTTGTACACGTCTGAGCAGTCTAATTGGTGGAGACTCTGACTGATGGGACGTGTAAACTTTCCCTTAGAGAGTATGTGTAAAGAGCGTAGGAGGAGTTACAAAATTTGTTTGGGCGGATACCTAAATGTACGTCTTATTTTATTTGCATACAAACAACAAAACCTAACTTTCAAGTTATCTGAAAAGAAGAAAAGATCTACTGATTTTGAGCAGCTGAATATACCCGTGGAAGTCATGAGAACAATGAAGGTAGCGAACAAAGCTTGTGTTTTGTGATTGTTCCTCTTGGCTAATACATCACAAATTTATATGGTACCAGAAATCACGTGAAAAAGGTTAAAAAGCGGGAGTAAATACACTTTAGTGAAACAGGAATCAAAGGAAGGAGGGTTGAATGAGGGGTAGGTCAATGGGTCACAGAATCAGGTAAGTGACATCGATGTCAGAGGGGCTTGTGGGACCGGATTTTTCGCAGGCCAGTTCAAGTTCAGAGGTCGCACAAGTTTCTTTTGGACACAAAGTTGTGGACCCAGCAGTCGGATTCCAATCGCCTCTGCGATCGATACTAGTCTGGATCGTACCAATCGTGGTCGGTTCAGAGGTGCCCGGTATATGATGGTAAAGGCTTGATCTTTGTCGATGACATGATTGATTTCGGCCAAATGTGATGCGATCGCACTTGAGCCTGGTTCCTTCCAACTACCACCCAGGGATATGGGATTGTGTTCCCGCATTCTGTCCGACAAATGCCTTGTCGTACGATCAACGTATGATGCTCGGCACGAGCATACAAATGAGTACACACAAAAGCTGGTGGTAGAACGTGGCAATTTGTCCTTCAAGCGAAAGCTAATAGTGGGGCTGGAGTTGAAGTTCAAATACAGATTAGCAGCCATGTACATCGTACCAACAGAGTTCCTAAGCCTTCTGGTGATTAGTTCAGCAACCGGGTCACCTTTGAATGGAAGCCTCATGTAGAGGGGCTTCTTTCCAACCAAACATTGAGTAGGTTTGGGTTTAACGGATTCCATAGTCTTGAGTACGAACCTTTCAGGATATCCTTTCTGCAAGGACGCGCGTCCCAAGAATTTAGTTCCTCTTCTAAACAATCGGGGGAGCATATCTCCATTGCTCTCTCAGTCAGGCATCTAATTAGATTACGCTTTTGTTTCAACGGAATGAAGCTATCGAAGTAAATATACTGACTCGCAAATCCCTCGTCTTCATTGCCGTCAATCCTAGCTATGGCTATGAGTGCATTAACTTAGTTTTACGGCAATGACGAACGCATCGAGACAAACTAGTGTCTCGTCATCCGTCCAACAAACGCAGTTAATTAGGCCACCTGGCATTGCAAGGCAACCGACTGACGTTGGATCCGCCATCGCTTTGCAGAGTTTCAACAGGCCTCGCTAGTGTGGACTAGATAAAGCTACTTGACCTCGTTTATGGACGTGGCCACAAAGCCATGTTTCGGAAATTCTGGCTGTTTCCCCAATCCAACTCTATTGATTAATATGTATTTATATGTACTAAAGTTCATTGGTCCACAGTATGTGATTTAAGACCTTTTCATCACAACATACATCAAAAAATTGTTCAGCTGTAGCACCCCATTCCATCAGAAGGAAGCACGAGGGCTGGGATACTGCCATGTTGCCCAAGCCTAGACAGGTAGAATTGAGAGGCAGAGGTCGGGTTCGGACCACGGACCTTCCGGTCAGTAAATTCGCGTTCTAATTACTAGGCCATCTCGCCCACGGGATACATTATGCCTTAGGGCACAAGAGGGAAAGATGTATAGTTTAATATCTCGCCGTTTCAGTTATCAACATTGCTGTGTACAGTGAACTGCAGTGTATGGATGAACATTACGGTAGATATCAGATTTCGTGAGAGTAACCAGCTGACATAGAAAGGACGTGAGAAAAGTGTGAAAATGGAAGCTACGGTTTTCCAAAGGATCAAAGTTTGGACACAAGTTAAGATTGTGTGTAATGTTTCACACGTAAAAATTAAGAGTTGTTGGGACACAAAGGAAGTCCAAGGAATGCGGGCGGGGGCGGCAATGAATGCCCAAGTTTTTTAGTAGTTTTATTCAGGTGAGACTAACGTTTGAGCTATATTTTTTTAACGAACTGGTTTGGTTTAACTAGCATGACTGCCGCAGTCTGTGCTCGCTGAAGAACAGTGAGGCCTTTCTGGCGGCTAACAATCAAAGTTGCATCCAGTGTCCCGTTACAAGTGATATCCACAAGATATTTCGTTATGAACATCGTGAACTGTTTACCAACAGCCCAAAGAGGTCATTTTGGTAAAACTTCCAATGCTTTTATACACAGCTGTCTTCCTCTTCTGTCGAAGAAAATGCCTCCACTCGTACGCTTATATTTGTGAGCTCAATTTGTTTTATGGTCAGAATAGGTGGACTATGTTTTGCTAACGGAGCAAGGATTTTTGTTGTGCCGCATAGATATACCAGGTCAGGTCGTTGGTAATTCAGTTGGCTGAAAGCAGTGTTTAGGAATTAATCGAGAACCTTGCGTGTATGACGGCTAGGTGAAGACCAATGTTGTGATCTCTTGTACGTGTTATGATTTCTCTGTTGTTTATTTTCGTTAGCTTTCCTGAATACCTCCGGCCCTCCAGAGGCAAGTAAACTGCTTGTTTAATTTTGTTCAGCATTTGCGTGTATAAACAAAACTCTCGAAAGTCATTATTTCGCATTTTCTGCTTTTGCTTTTCTTTCCTATGCAAAGCGTCCTTGCAAAATATGAGGCATACATCAGGAACAGCACAATCGGTGAACTTCCCTGGTACCTTTTACCAGTTAAGTCATGGTTCCGACAACAAGTACGTTTATATTCTATCATCATAGAGTTTTTAAGTTCACACGGGATAGTCGGTCACATGCAGCCTTGGTTCAGGCTTCACGCAATCGTACCACGTGACTCTTACAGGATGGCTTAAATGACGTACGAAGCACGAGGTTGACGCCTGGTTCAATTGCCTGCAGAAACACGCAAACCAGTGACACACACTAACACCCTTCTGTCGTTTAGTGTTTCTGACGCTCTAAATTAGGTGAAAAACTAGAGGAAATATCTTGAGTACATTAACTGTAGTCTATACTGTGTCCGCAGAATATGAGTGTGATGGTCAAAGGGGAAGGTTATACGTGCAGAAGAATCCTTAAAAGGCATGGAAAATATCCCTACCTGCTAAATGTGAATGTCCAGTTTAACTGTATGTCCGGTTAGTTTTCAAACCTAACCTGACTACATTTTTCCTGCTTAGTAGTTAGCTTCGAAAAACAAAGGGTGTAATGTGCCTCTTTTTTCATAAAACGGTAATGAAAAGTTTACCAAGAAGTAGGCTAGTATCTAATTTCGAAGCGCTCTCATTCTAATGCATATGTAAAATGTTGACATGCAGACCCATACTTCGCGGTGTGTCTCTTACAGTCTCACTTACAACTTGTGCTCAGCCCAAATTTGGGCGTATGAGTTGGATAAAGGTGAATTCTCCAGAAAACTGCTTGAATTCCACGATTACTAGTTAACACTTCATTTAGAAAGGCTGTTATTTTAAACAATCTGACTATATACGCATCACAGGTCGCTTATCGATGCCCCCACTGAATTCACCAGGGTCACGGTCTTTGCAGCTATACGTGAATCCGGCAGTTCAAAACAGTAATGAGGGGATGAACATTCTCCAGCTTGATACCATTATTTTCACAAACAATCTATAAACTTTGCATTTACGTACTCAATATTGTAATCGGATGCTATAGCGCGCTTCTGAATTACCACAGAATTTGCATTACTCATTTCCTTGCAAACCGGCTTTCGCAGCCGCCGAACTACTGGTCGCCACCTACTTGCGCCGCCGTATCGAGCGCCGAATTATCGTTGTTGTCAGGTGCGGCTGGATACGTCACACACAATCACCTACATACACAATCATGTGCTCACGCAGACACACTCAGGTCATCTGGCTAGACTGGCTCAGCTCATCGTGGGTGGGCACAAGATCGCCGCTGGAATTCAGCCAGCTGCATTCGCGAGCCGTGACTCTACCTGATTCCACTCCCAACACGGACTGGTTTCACGGGAGTTCATGAACTTTGGTTTCGGTGGGCTATTTCATTCCCACCGGAAATTTCGCAAATAGAATGTAGAGAATGAACGTCATCTTGACTAACAAAAATGTATGTCCCTAAATATTCTCATTGGCTGTTGATCAGGTTGGCGTTGATCTGTTTGCCCTTGCAAACGTTTCGTCACCATACCAAGGAACCTTCACGGACGGTATCTCCCCGCATGGTGACGAAACGTTTGCAAGTCAACCGCCAAGCTAGTTGAACAGATCAACCGCCCCCTTATCAGCATCCAGCTAACCCACTCGAACTACCAATATTTACGCACACTACCAACTGTCATTGGTTTTGGCCGGAGACTTAAATGAATCCCGCCATTCTTTCGTTTATACTGGTCTTCTGTGGCTGAAGGAGCTGCACCAGCCCTCCGGATGTTTCACGTGATACGATCATTGAGATATCACAAACATTTTCCGTCAAGTTTGAGTTCAGGTAGAACATTAGGTAAGATAACATAATGTAAGCCTGTCAAAGATTGTTGTGAAGCATTTGTTCATTTCCGCTTTTTGACTTCTGTTACACACTAGATTGATTTCGTCATCGAGAGATCGCCGGGAAATTGCTTCTCAAAACACCTGCGAACTTCAAAAATAACTCATCTGTAGTGGGCATAATCTTCGGGCTACTATACGTTTACCTTGCGAATTTAAAACACTGGTCACCTTTTGTCCATTTTGGTTTACCATCGAAAACGAAATTTGCTGCAAGTTGCGCAGGAATCCACAGCACATATTAAGCATTTAACTGTGAGAATTGAAGATCAGTTGCGGTGGAGAGGAACTGTTCACGACAAATCTAGGCAAGTTTCTTAACTATGGTATAACACATGGTACTCTGCAATTTCTGGAAAAATCTTGATTCAGGCTACCTAATAACTGTAGTGTGCATAATAATGGTACTCTCTGATTCTAATGCGGGAGCTCTGCAGCACAACTTGTACCGAATAATTCAATTTGCATTTGAAAATCCCAAAAGCTGTGAAGATGTACTCAACAATTTTTAAAGAAATTATCAAGTGAAACTTCTTCTATCACTTGTATGCACCACGTTTAAATATGAAAATATTCTAAGTAATTTGCTAATTCAGGTTAACTTCACTAGTTTTAATTGGTAACAAGCGTTGTTAACATCGATTTATTCACCACAAATACTCCAGGCCTTGACGAATAGATCTATGTTTACGAGGCTCAGCGGTGCATTTTGTTTCATAAGGTTTTATGAACTAGCGTCTCATTGTGTAGATGAAACCTGCTCACAACAGCAAAATTTCGGATTAAAAATGACCATAACAAAGGGCGCATGTGAATTCTTCAATGCATATTCTGCAAAATTCTTTTGAAGAACATCAGGATATCCGAAGCATCACGAATTTCATTAAACTTGTTTACCTTTTTGACACTTGGACGACCCTTCGGGTTACATGCAAGTGGACTTCACTACACTGAGCATAATTATTACGGAGTTTTGCTAGTTAATGAACGGTAAACTATCAGACTCACAGTGGTCTGTTTGTAAATGTGGATTCCTATGGCCCAAAATGTTGAAACATGGGTTAAAGAACCATTTTGGTGCTCTGAAGCCAGGATAGGATATCCATCTAGTTCTAACCTTGATGTGGTTACCTTGTTATCAGCGCAGATTGCTTGTACTTCTAAAATAGTAGGAGAACATGGATTACATCATGCAGTTTAGGACAATTGACATGGCTATCTATTACTGCAAGACTTGAGTTGCAGTAAGAAATGCGCACATAAAGCCCAAATATATTCTCAGGCATGCCAATATACGTATGTTGGAAATGAAAACACCCTGCTGGCATTTTTTCTGGCACACCAGAAGCACGGAATGTAAATGTTGTCGAGAGGTTGATCACAAGTCTCCTTGTTTGAATTCTTACTGGAATTATCTAGTTCCACATGAGAGGTGGTTCTCCAGTACAGTTTTCTGACCTCTGTGATGCGGTAACACATAGAAGTTGAAACAGCTCAGGTTTTTTTTCCATAGAGCACGATAGTAGTTGCTGGCAAAAACAAGAAAAACAAATCGCCTGAATCCTAATAAAAAGAAAATTGAGCGAATAGTAGCTCACCAGACAGTAGTCGATAGCAAAATCTCGAATCATTGGTGAACAGTACGGAAGAAATCGAGGAACACAAAGTTGTTTGATCGAATTTTGCATCTAGATAGGTATGAATGCGATATCAACGTTCCAAAGTTCAATGGTTGAGGATAAATATTTTACCAATTTTGGGACTATACACTTGATGGAATCGGTAATGCTGGAGAACGTCAGTTGTGGGAATAGTTTACTGTTCGATGTCAGGTGCAAAGCGTTTAAACGCACAAAAATTATTCGTGCTGGACAGAGACTAGATGATGCAGGTACAACCAAGTGTACAAACCGAGTGAATCGTGTGAAACCAAATGTTACAAATATTGTGGTCAGTGTTTTGTTTGACAATTATGTCCTGAAGAATACTCTGCATAAATGTTTGTTGGCTCACAATGTCATTCCGAGGTTTACTTGGTTATAAATAGATCGCAGTGTTCGTTTGGTTTAGTGTTTTTCGGGCTTACACTGTTTTTGAAGGCGTTAAATACGGGTGACTCCGAGCTTCACTCAGTTTCCTTCTTACTTTTCATCTGAAACTATGTAGTTTCCCAGGAGAAAAAAAAGAATGCAACTGAAAACCATGCTGTGCAGCAAATTTCAATCACACTTTTCGCCTAGGGTTAACTTAGCCACAGTACCGGACTTTTCACTTCTCACGAATTCACGAATACAAATGATCGATGCGTAGGCTACGATTACCGTAAAATGCTGTACATTGAATTATTCAAGTATCTGCTGACAAAGTTGGTCGGTCGTCAGACAGTGAACTACTCTGTGAATTTCAACGTAACCTCGTGACGAGTGCAACGAATACGAATGACAAACAATCATCAGTTTGCGAGAAATTATGAAATGGAACAATGTAGTTTCCTGAAAATACAGATTTACGTTGGCTCGGGGGGTGAACGTTACCTAAACTAGAGCATTGTCAGCTGAAAAATGGTCAGCTAGGCTAAGCCAGAAATACATCTACGATGGCCAGACTTTGCTGAATCATTGGGTTGTATTTGCAAACAACCTGCAGATTAACGTTGATGGATTCACCGGACGTTTGTGTAGAGTACATGTGCTACATGCGGTTGGCCCAAAGCCGCGGTTATTGCTACCTGCAAGCCTCTAATGCCGACAATAACCAGAAGGAACAAACTCAAAGGGACAACTATCGAGAGTCTTGTTGAGAGCTACTAACTGGCCCAGGCATCATAGTGCAGTAGTGATTAGCAGTAGCTTACACCAATCCGCTGGCTTCATTTGTCCATTGTCTCTAAATTTGGGGGATAATGTACACTCCTGCAGATAGCACCACAGCAGTGCTTTCTGGGGGATGTTGTTTACTGATAGATTAATTTGGGAATGAAAATTTAGAAGGTAAACTAGTAGTCTGACTACTGGTACTGTCATCTTGGAGTATGATTGTTGGAGTGAAATCATACAGCATGATTTGGTCAGCTCACTGGGGCTTACGCAATGGCTTGCAATGAGCTTGTAGATGCCTGCGTCTCCACTTGTACTAGGGCTTTGACGCTCATACGGCAGACAGACCTCTATGAGCTTGATTCTATTTGAAATACTACGACTGTTTCGTATAACATGTGCATTCCGGCACTGAGGTACCCTGTACCTCAAATCTCATCAATCTTTTACACATAGAAGTTCACCAAAGCATTCTTTCAAGTGTCAGCTTATACCCATCTCTGAAACAGATTTTGCAGTTTTTTAGACTCATCTAAAGGCTATAGCAATAGCAGAACTTCGGCCATATTTGATTTGTTCTGTTAAATTATTATTGGTCGTTCATTTTCCTTACGCCTGTTAGACGTATCTGGTTGGACATCTGGACGTCCTGACTTTCGTTTGGGAATCACAATGCACGGGATCCCGTCTGCTCGCTAAATCCGAAGGATCCTGTGTAGGATTTGTAATCAAAAGCTATCAAAAAATCTAGTGTGTTAATGACAGATTATCTACGTTTCGCTGTCATGCAGTGCTTAGGCCGAAATTCTGCGATCTTGGAGTATATTCACATACTGCAGCTGTTCCAAAAGCATTTTTGAGAAGCCAAATGCACTGGTTGTACTGTATTTCTTCAGTATTTTCTGTCAAATCTGTGCTACCCGTAGAAGAGAAATCTTCACAGCCCACTGTACCGCGTTTTCAGTACCTTGTATCGTGACTCCTAAACAATTACTGAAATACCAGCACCGAGACCAACGAGACAAATAATCTTTCAATTTGTTGCAATTTCATCCCGAAATAAACCAATAAATCACGGACCACTAACTCGTGCGGTCTCAAATTGAATGATGAGGCTGGAGAGATTATTTTCCACATCAAGTTAAGGTGATTTTTAATCACAGAAATGTCCCAACATTATTTTTGCACCTTAATAGAACATGAAAGTTGTCTCAGGAAGATTGCTGAAGTGATTCTGACTAAAATACTGGTACCATAGAACATGAAAGTTGTCTCAGGAAGATTGTTAAAGTGATTCTGACTAAAATATCGGTACCCCCATGCCAGGTTAGGAAGATCCAAGAAGTTTACCACTTCGGTGCGCGCAACCCTGTGCGTCTCTGTGCGTATTTTTCGGATCTCACTGTGTTCCAACGTCTGGCGAAACGTACGTTCACTGGATGCATGCAAACTCCGTACATACACAAAAAGGGAGGAGACTTCACAAGCCAGTTTGCCAAGCGTTGAGTGCTGTCTAGTTAGTGGGACCAGATAAGCGGCGCAAACTTGGTAAGCAGCCTAGAGTAATATGTAGACCCGGCTTCAGATGGTAACACGTGATACGAGTAGCTGAGGTCGTTGTATCAAATCGGCTGCGCTGGTCAATACCTAGTTTGTATGGAAGATAACCCATGTTGTCCAGTTACCAGCATGCATTTGTAACTGAACTGCAAAGGGAGCAGACGTGCGCGTTGCCCCGCTCAGCAAGCCAATAGGCGAGTTGCTTTCAGTTGACCTGAATTCACTGCTCTTGCATACAGTTTCTGTTTTTTCTCGCCAGAACGATAGGCATGACACAACTCGACTCTTGGACATTAATTTGGGTTGTTCGGCAATCATCTGTGCAAAAAATCGATTAGGGCTCTACAAGAAATGGGAGTATGTGCGGCATGTATGAAATCGCTGGTCTTAGTTTTTGTCCAGTACACATCTGTAAGCCCTGTACGAGCATTAAGCTATTTCCTACTTATGCAGCAAGACGACAAGAACATGGACAGGTTGTTTCATGACCCGCCTGTCGGCAAACCAATGCTCTTGCCTGTGGCAGAGATTGAAAGAGACTTCGTCAGTTGGAATGTTGCAAGTAATATTAGAGTGAAAGTAGCGTTGAGTTAACGTGACAAAGCCGATTGAAGATATGCATGCCTTTGTCATTTCACAATTCGCCACAACGGCGCTTCATCCGACACACTTGTTTCAATGTGCTTCTTCAGATATGTGGGTGTCCTAGTTGCGTCAAAGTCGGTATTGAACCATGTTTTAGTGACCGCATGTCTCATAGTCGCATCTTTTCTAAAGAAAGTCGTTATTTAACTCCCACGTTTCAGTCCCAAGGAATTCGAATTTCATTTTTATTTTTTATCAAGTTGAGTTCGGGTGTTAAAATCAACTCTACGCAGTAATGTCAGAATACCTCTTGCTCATACTACAGATCATCAACATTATAATAACGTAAGCGGCAAATAATCGTTTGGAAAGTTAAAGGGAAGGCCATTATCCCGCACTGGTGCAGAATAGTGCGTCTAATGTCAGCTGTCATGTGAGGTCCTAGAAAAGCAGAATGTGTACCAGTTTTGTGTACTCTTCTGCGATTGACCCAGCAAGGTTTTCAAGGGACAGTTGCAGCAATATCAGAACCTTTCATCCTGTTCGCCAAGAAGGTTCCTACCATTCTAGATCCTGACGCAAAATTGGTGTATCTTAGCTTTTATTAGTTTTTGGTCGATAACTGGCGCCGTTTTCAAACCTTCAATGTCTCCCGGCTTTTACTAGTCTTTTATTCGAACGGTTCCGACCAACGACTGAAACGTCAGTTGCACTTGGCTGCGGGATGTTAACATAACCCGATGACGTAAGGAATAAGATATGACTTACTGACTTCCGGCGCTTCTATGCATAGCAGTTTGGGTTTGAGACACACCAGACTAGTGACTTTTAAGAGAATCTCGAATGCGTTGGATATACGTAAAAAAAATTTTTTTCAATCCTGAGCCCTTTGTTGCTTGAGAATTATCTACATTTTCACATATTTCTGACACTACACTGCAATATCTCCACCAACCATCGTGGATTTTTCCCACGGAACTTATACCGAAATGGTGCAATTTATTAGTAAAAACTATGATTGTGTAAGAAAATAGCCCACAAGCAAAATGGAAAGAACTAATAAAAGCATACGAAAACACAGTACGATGTGAATTATACCTACACTAGAACTGAATAATCACGCGGTTCTGTTCGCGTTTCTGAGAGGCCAGAGCACCTGGAGAAGAGGTGTATTTAAGCAAGCCTAAATACTATGATTCGCTGTGCAGTCTGTGCTACAACAATATATTTATTCTTTGTTGTAGAGTGGTCCAAATCTGGTTTACCAAGCCATGTATCCTCACTGATAAGCGTTGGCGTTGACATGCAGTATATTACATTTTAATCTAAGATTGTAACAGTGGTCCTTCAGTCCGACTCGCCTTCGCCTGGGAACCTCTCCCAAAAAGGTGCACTTTCTGCAAGTTTTGTCACTGAACAGATGGGCGTTTTGTCCAAGGAGAAAAACGGCAAAAATTTTTCAAAGTTTTGGCCCTACCATTCCCCAACCGGGAACGCCTGTTTTCAGAAGTCAGGGGATGTGAACATACTAGCACGGAAACTGATATAAGTCTATCTAGTGTGAGATCAGAATGTTCAAAAGCTAGGATTACCTCTACTGGTGTGCATTCTTGGCACCTACTCAAACCCTTGTTTCCTTACCAACGAATGGTACTGCATACCGTGAGATGTATATCGAGCACGAGCTCAATGGAAACTAATCTTGTATTCCCGGTCATTTTTACGAAGAGTTGAGGGCTCATTTTCTACGACAAATGTTAGTTGGGGGGCTAATAACCTAGTTGAGATTTTTAGACGATCACGCCGTAAACGCTGCAATTCTCCCTTTCCTCTACAGTGGAATGAAATCAGTCCAGTTGTAAACATGTCATGAGGCGCTGTTCAACTATAGCAAAGCAGTTAACAATTGGATGTGCAGGGTTGCTTTAAAATAGGAAAGCAATAAATACTCTTTAGATGTTTTTTCTTGAAGGTACATCCATAGAGCGTAGGGATTGCACTTGGTTCACCCCCAAAATATTGTAAATAGAGTGGATTGTTCTGCCTCTTTTCCGGATGAACCGTCAGACATCATGATAGAGTGGATTGTTCTGCCTCTTTTCCGGACGAGCCGTCAGACATCATGCTTCCACATAAGTTTAATCTGTTCTGTAAATATTCGGTGCATGTAGGCTGTGCCCGATCGTGCACCGGGCACGTCAACAATTTTCAGGTGGGCTGCATACTCAAGATAAATACAAATACGATGTTCTGGTAGTCCAGGCGTAGAATTATACCAGTTTGTTGCTGGCTCGGGCTAGGTTCATCTATTGTGAAACACATAAACACGAGTTGGAAACTGCCCCTGGAGTTTTTGGACCAGGTTCTACTACAGATGATGTGACAATTGACCACCTTGTCAAGGTTGACTTATCGAAAAGATTCAGCTTTATTACTTTATGATGTGTCCGTTCTCTCCTCTAATGACACACCTTGCTAGAACAATTCCAAAAGCTCACAGAAAGATGGCAGGTGACAGCAGACTGTTGTTATGACCATAAATTGTGCATAGAATTTGTTTGAAAAATTCGGCCTTTGCACTCCTTTTCACTAGATATTACTTAAAAAATGCATCTTGCTCAAGGTCAGGTAAGGTGAGAATAACGTGAACTACACTCAGAGGGTAAGACCGACTCAAATGTTACGAAGAACTACGAACTTGGCCGATTTCCTTTAATAGAAACCTTTTAGAAATGGAAACTTTGACGATGTCTAACCAGTGGTCTCTACGAGAGAATCCGTACGTTTTGGCGAATTCTACGCACAACACGCCGCAGTATGTGCTTTCAGATGCTGCTAGAACGTATTTAGGAGTTGTCAAAAGAAACGCTGAGGCTGGGATCTCAAAAGATATTCTCAGTGGTCTGGTACGTGAAAGGGAAATTTCGTCCATCGTGGAAGATTGTGAAAGAGTGTTCAGCAACCTTTTAAGCAGCGTGTTTAAGAAAAGATACTGTGACATCTTTAATATCGTTTTGACTGAAACACTAAGCGGTTTCTGTGCAGCAAACTTAGCCCAACAATATTCAAAACGAGAAATTCGATTGTGCTTCGGGTGGGTCTCTGGATAACACTAACTCAGTTTGCGAGTCATCGCATTTTCCCAGTTGCGCACAAGATGATGTTCAAGTTGATGGAAACTTGGGGGCTTCGCCCATCTTATGAGCTCTAAGAAGGACAAAGCCGGGACCTTGACAGTCATCGTAAGTTCGGGCTGTCGAACAGTCTCCGGCAGTGGTGTGTTTCGTAATAACTCCATCTGAGTTCCAAGAAAGCTGGGGGCAAAATAATCCTTTGATGGAACAGTGGATTTCATGCCGGACATGCGCCGAAATATGCGTCGTCTGTCAGTGCTTCGAACAACTGTGTATTTCAGAGGTAGTACCTAAAGATTTGTCAAAACCTTTAACCTATTTGTACAAAGGAAAACAAGTCGTTCATACTGCTTACTGGGAAACGTTTCAGGGGATTCATATGGCACCCAGATCCCTAATTTGTTCATGCCTATTCAGGCTAGTAATACAGAATAGGAACGATTGCCACCTTTCTCAGAAACTACCCCTATTACCATGGGATAAACCCGGATGTTTCCAGTTTTAAAAGATTGCGCGACCGAAGCTGTGCCTAGCCATCTGAATGAATAATCTTTCATTTACAAGAAATTCCCAGGTGCTGCAAGTTTTCCATAGACTTGTGTGACACGTTAACAACTGTCAAAACTTAGTTTCGACCACGGTGTACAGGGAAATCCAACCGATATCTGGGTTTGGAATAAAAATAGTGGAGTTAGAATTTTTAGGACGAATTATTGAATCGTAGTCGCTTTGGCGTAAACTTGAGTCGTAAATCTAGGCCATTAATTTGCATGTCTAAAAGAGGAAGTATTATACAGGAGACTAATAACAAGTTGATTGGTTTTATTCTACGTACGACGAGCCTTGTTTTCAGGTTGGATTATGTTGTGGATCTTTAACTTGCAGGTGGGTGAACAGTTAAGTAAGAAAGTAACGAAGGATGTAAGAAAGTAAGTAAGCATGTATATTCGTAAGTAAGCATGTGTTAATGTAAGCAAGTAAGTGAGTAGATAAGTAATACGTAAGTAAAGTAAGCAGTCAACTGTGTAGGAGGTAAGCGCCTTTGCCTCCTATCATGATAGGTTCCAGTTTTCAAGTAGGTGAATGGATAAGCAGATAAGACCTTTCCACTGAAATCGAGAACACAACGAACTTGTCAATAACTTTTTTGGAACATTATTTTCTTGATCCCCAGAGGAGAGGAGACTAAATGGGGCTAAGCGCTTTCATAACATTCGACATGAGAACATTTTACTCCTTTTCTTCGACTGCAAACCCGAAATGAGTAGATGCTATGCAGGTTACAATGATTAATTACAATAATTATATAATACAATTTACAAAGGAGAAGAATGTCTGGGCCTAAAAACACTGTTGAGGGATGGTTGGACATAAAGTATGCTGAAAGTGGTTGGTTTCGTGTACACTAAACCACTGAACTGATGCTTGGGTTTAGTACTGCGGGCATTGATCAAAATGTCTTGCTACCAAAGAGCTCGGGTGTAAGTTCACACTTGTTTTCCCGTGACACTATGCATCACTCTTCTTTCGGTGTGGTTTGCGATGTATTGTGCTATTAGATAAAACGGTGGAATAGAAATATGTTGAAAGGCTGGATAAGTCTGGCTCAATCAAGTACTCCAACGATTAAAGTTTTCTACAAATGCCGACAGTTTTGTGATGAGTATAAAGTTTAGCTATGTTTGAGGCGGCCAAATGCATTATTTTTTCTAACTGTAAACCAGACTGTTTGTGATTCTAGGCCCTTGTTTGATACGTATGGCAATTTATTAGGACAGTCTGGTACGCATTTTCAGATTTCTTGCTATGGATGGGCGGAAACTGTTACAGCGCCAATGGTGATTTGGCCTTAAAGACGCGCCGATCCACGTGATCTCCTGACAAAGCCCAGTCACATGAACGGGTAACAAAGTTGCTTGGTATGGACAGGATTTGCAAGAAAAGCGAGCCATGTTCCAGAACTCATTATTTAATCGTTCATTCCGTGGTGTTGCTTGTTTAGAAAAAACATGAGACAAACCAGGTGCCCATTCAATTGGCGCAAGGATCTCTTTTTTAATGAACGCGGAGATAAAAAGGTTACACAATCGAGAAGTGCAAATATGTTTAACAGCTTGGTGAGTACACACAAAATTGTGTCACCTAAGGCACATTTATCGGGTCATTAGCCGCAATACATGAAAAGCAGTGGCATTAGTGCACTGTCTCCAGGCATCTGGGGTTGAACAAAAGAAATGTTTCGCAAAACAGTGTAAACGATTTCTTCTGATCAACATTTTGAAGACGGATCCTCTGTTCCATCCATACGTAAGTGTATTTTTTAGATCGATTATCACAGTGTTTAGTTTTAGAGTATTCTGTAGAGCAGTGAAGCAGTACAAACCCCTCGCGAAATAATTAAATCTAAATCAGTTGAATGCTGCAGGAGCATAAATTCACCCCAATAAGCAAGTACCTATGAGACCGTGATTTCTTATTTTAGCCCATACAAATAAGTGGTTTATCTCTACACAGCAAAATAAAGTCTGTAGGACTTGCAACGCCGAATGGGATACAGAACTCTTGTAGGACTTTATATTTGTCAAGTATATGAGACAAAGCTGAGGGTGCCACCAACAAAAAAAACAATTGCTTTTCAACACTACCTGGCTCATTGTTTCTACTCATAAGGCTGAATGAAACCTTTTGCGCTGTTCACTAGCATTTTCGACTTTTTGGGACTCATAATACACCTACAATCCCCAAACTTTATGCTTTTTTCCATACTGGACCACAAGATATCGTACATGGCAGATAAATGTCTGCAAATGAGCGTTTGACCTGACATTTTTAGCATGTTCAAACCCAATAATTAAGACGCACTTAATGTGCGCATTCGGATTAGCGGTGAATAAAACTGTATTGCGTGTTTGGTCAACCAAGCTTACACCGCAGTATGGCTAAGTATATTCCTTAACCCCTTTAAAAGCAAGATCCCAGTTTAGTGACTGTCGTAGAGTGTGGATTATACAAGCTAATGACATCAGTCCAGAAGGAGAATCGTATGAACTATATAAAGTCAAAAAATCACGGAACTATTCATTTTCACACTTGAAGGCCCGGAAGTGGTTGCTGTTATCAGGTAATCCTGTTTTGCAGACCGTGCATATTCCTTAGGACTTATGCAGTATGACCGATTTCTTAGGAAGGCATCTAGATTTTCAAGGTATATGGGAAAAAGGTTTCAGTACTTCGACATAGTTGGTAGTTTTTATGTGAGGGTTGCGATACATGAGAGCATTTATTCATGTTTACAGGGGCCGTTGGCCTGGGAACCAGGATCCAGAACGGTTCCGAATTCAATGGAGTTCAGGTAGAAAATGACATCTGTTTTCACTAGGATGAAATTGACGGACCAGTGCTCAGATAGGCTAACCAACGTATCAGCAACTGAGCCGAACCAATTCGCCAATTTACTGGAAAACCTCGAATGAAATATGCCATCTTTCTGTGCACGACGGCGTGGTGATAGATTTTGAGAGTGAAATTATTGAAAAAATTTATCACTGGTTTTACGCTGCAAAGTGATTAGTTGATTGCTAAGAACACAATAAATGAAAGCAGGCATTCTGACTGACCCTTTAGTTCTTTAAACTCTGACGTTCAGTTACAGGGTAAATGAGACCCAAACGTTTGATACATCAAACGCAAGTACAGCGGACAAATCATTTCTAAGTTATATTCATGTTTTACTTTGAGCCTCAGAATGCACATTACAACAAAGTTTCTTTCTTAATCAATGTTCACTAAACTTTGCGATCAAGCGGTTTCATAACTCATTGAAAAATAAACTTAGCGTGATGTTGCTGAACTGAACCCGTTTCTTCTTAAATACCGTGGGTTGCTTCGTGAAATTTAGTAGATAATTCATCCCGTAAAACTCTGCTTGGAGAATTGAAAATGCGAAATAATAATAAAGCCACCATGGCTTGTGGGGCACTTAGAGGAACCTGGAAATGTCCGTTGGAAACACAACCTTACTGGCACCAGTGGCCCATGAGTGGTTCTCAGGGATTTATTGACAGGTTGTCTTGGTATGAGCAGTGGCATGCCAGTGTCATTGAATCGTAAATGATCGATCGATACCGACTGTTAGTGCTCAGGTTTGAGCACCTGTCGGCGGGCAGATTGATGGGGTCACGTAAATTAGGGAACTAGTTTAGACTGCTCGAATGCCGTTGTCACCAAGTTTCAGCTAATCCCTTTAGGTGTAATGTCAAGTGTGATATCGCAATCGGCTAACAAATGCAGCGTCCAAAGGATTGACAATTGCATTCTGGTAGAAACAAGCATTTTCTCCAGAGATTTGCGTCAGGAAGTTGAACGTTTGCCGTATATTTATCCCTCATAGAAAAACGTGTTCACAGCTTGAATCGCGTCATATCTTACGACAAGGTGTGCTTCGTTAAAACACTGGCTGTCGTAGTGACAAAAAAATGAGGCAAACAACGATGTGGCAAAGTTAAATTTTCGTAGTCTTGACAGACTGAGACTCTACTGGCATGATGCCTGTCTCAATAAGCAAACTGTGATGATATTTTTGCAATGGTCTTTGTGGTGACATGCGATGATGTAAATCGTGCAACCGCATGACAGGAATGGACTGCCACAGGTCGATAAGTTCAAAAACTTGCTGGAACTTTCCACGCCAGATTAGAGACATGCGCAACATTTTAGCAAAATGAATGTTTCAGTCTATCCTGCATACATCATAAATCGTTTTTTTTTCGTTTCAGATTTTCAAGTTAACTACTTCATGGTCCGGATCTGTAGCCACTCTGCAACCTTTTAGAACTGTAAGTTACGGAAGTTTCATTGGGAAAAATGTGTTTTATACAGTTATTTGTCACCCCTGGAAGATTTTTAGGAGATTGAACCAATTTTGTTGGAAGCTGATTACACATTGCATTTGGTTGGAAAATAAATATTGTCCTATGTCTAACCAAGAGTCTACTTTCACTGGTGACCAAAAGTGGCTTCATTGGCATTTCGTGCGACCGCTCCACGGCAGACGATAAGTTGCTCCATTATTAGGTAACCGGTGCTACAAAACTGTATGTTGGCAGCAGGCTGAAAGAAGCGTCCTGGTTTTGGTAGTTTATTCTACTGAAAAGCCATTATGTGGTTTTCCACTGGTGTTATTTCTATCCTTTACACAGGCGAATAGAGTCTGACTGAGTTCTGTAGGAATTCGCCTAAAATTGCAACGCAGTGCTAGAATACAGTAGGTGGTTTGGTAGTTTGGTTTTAATGTGATTTGATTTGATTCTGATTTCATACTTGTTAGAAGTTCAGAAGAGAATACTAATTGGGGCGTTCCAGATCAGTATTGGTGATGTGGCGGTACCTGATACATATATATATATATATATATCTTGTCTATGATACATACACATGCACATTATTGGGAGATTAGTAGGATAAGTCCAATGATGTGGCTGTGCGAGTGTTGAGCTGTAATCTGGGAAATTGGATTTATGGCGGGAACTCAGGCAGAGCACAATGCTCTGACTTACCATCTTGGTTCGTACATCACAAATTCATTTGTACGGGCACAAAAACCGCACACATTGTTGACAAACAGACAAATGCGAAGGTGCGGGCGTACATAAGAAGACTGTTTACACATCCAGTTAAAAAGCACCATAAACGAGAGATTTAGTTGTGATCCAGTGGAGTGTGTATCCCGCGAATGTAACTTCATGCTTCTGAAATACAAATCATGGTGCAAAATTCTCTTGTTTGAATGTGCAGTAGGCCTTCATATTCTATTTTGAGGTTCATCACATTGTTCCTCCAGATTATTGTACACCTCCTTCAGCTATATATAACTGTATCGTTGTATTTGGAAGTACTTATTGCGACAAGAACACATAATATGTACACCTACTGTTTGGTTAAACAAACGTCAAAGCATGTGATGGCCATTTTCCAAAAAGTATGTTGCAACAAGCCGTGGTAATTTATATGATTCTCCAAGAAATATTGTAAACAACAAGCTGTCAAACTGTTCCTGATTACTTTTTGATTGTGTACATCAAATCAAGGGGCAAGCAACTGGTTGCTTTGTGTGCTTCTTTAAAGCCAGATAGGTGGATTTCTACTGGACTGATCCCCTCAGTTTCGTAAGGTTGTTCATCCGCAGAGCTCCAGTTGCTGACAGTTCATAAAAAACCGTATTTTTTAAATATTGCGATTTAAGGAAACGACTTTTTCTAACCAGCATTGGTGTATTCTTTGATGGCCAACATATGGAATGCTAACTTTTTCTCCAACAAAATGGAGGTTAGATTTTAATTGCGAATAGTTTTAAAATGAATCTTTAATCAACTTGTACTGATAACGCTTTACTGAAATAAATATTTGTTATACCGAAGCATTCCAACGATTATTCTGATGCACTGCTATGATGTGCCGAAAATGCAGGGAATTGTTTGATGAGCACAAACCAGAGCAGTCGGTTGCGCTAAAGTGCGTTAGAACTTGAGTCAGTTTTCTGTTTCGGTTTCTCCACTGACAAATTTCAACTGCTTTCGTAATGTGCCGTAATTTCTAGGTGAGTCCAAGCCTTCCCATCTAGTTCTTCCATAAAACTGTACCCCAGCGTCGCAAAGGGAGTTGTCATTACCGTCCGTAGTCGCATTTCCAAAGGTAAGTCGTTGCTTGACGTGGTTTTTTATGTGTAAATGTCGAATTACTTCAGTGAAATGACCATCGAATTACAAAACACAATATTTTACGGTTGCTCACGCTTCTGTACTACCTTACCTGGGAATCTAAATACCCGACCTGAGTTTGCAAGTGCACGGGAAATAAAGCGAATGCAATGGTAATCAACCGATGCTCACAGGTCTACGACATTTGAGAACGCACCCCGCAGATACCTGCAACATTTTTTGTCGATGCAGTTTAGGTTGCTCTGCGTATGTGTAGACCCAACACTCAAAGAAAAAAACTCACATTTTATTCGTATTCATGGTGTCAGGGGCGTTTTAGGCAGACTAGTGTGCCACGTATCAGAGAACCGGATGGTGATCAAACACCTGGGTGTCATATAAAGTTTTTGATCGCAATAGCTTTCAAATCGAACAGATTTCTGTCGAACTTTCTTTAGAAACTTTTAGGTGTAATTCTTGACGTTGCATGAAGAATTTCCCTATCCCAAATATACTGGCAGACATGTTGCAGCTTTTTGAGTCCCAAGTCACGGAACGCCGTATCTAAATTTTATTACAAACTGTTAATGGGAAGAAGAAATTCATTGTTTTTCGCCCTGGTTACGACCATTATACAATTATAATTTTCGAAGACATCCGTCTAACTCTAACTCACCTAGTCTGTCAAAAGGCATCTTCACAAGAATTATGCAACTTTTGTTTTTCAAGCTGCCATTACTGGTGCACCAATGATTAGCGTGTGAAGCGCTTTCACACTTACAAGCAAAGTGTCTCGTTGTGTGTTAAGATTAGCATAACTATATCAGCTAAAACATCATTTTTCCACGAATACCCTTAAAATTTCATCTTCTGTTATTACTGATTACCTGGAAAATAAGTCCACAGATGGTTCGTGACATATTATCGCTGGTTGTGCTGTTCAATCAAGTTTTTCAGCCCTCAGATGGAGCTTATTCTAACCTAATTGGTTTTGTTTATGTTCCAACGTCTTAAGAAGTTCCTTGTCTGTGTTCCAGAAAGATTTCATCCGTAACTTTTGGGTTTGCTCCTCTATCAAAATCGAAGATAAACAAAGATAACCAAACATGAATCATCTATTTTCTGCCACTTTCACATTTACAATTAACAATATCCAGAATTAGCCACAGTAATCGGAGCAATGTATATTGTTTTGGCAATCACGCAGTTTTGCGTAACTTCAGCACCATGCAAAGTAAGCTTATCCCATAAAATTGGTTTCAAACGCAACCGATATTTACACCGTCCACAACTTGTGAAAAATGCTACAAAATGTGCCTTACACTTTGCGAAGGACGCACCGGGCTTTTCATGTCTGGCGAGCAATAAAACCGGGCTATCGAAATAAAGTTGTGCAGTAAAACCTGTCCTTAAATGGGATATAGTAAATCACGTTGAACTAGTGCTTCCTGCATCGTAGTTTGGATCACAGAGCGTCCGACGGTGTTTTTTAATCATTGTCGTCTTCCTTAAAGTGAATCGCACATGAGCGATTAGTAGTGATGTAAAATGGTGCAAAAATACCTGGAATCAAGTGGAAACGTAAATGCGGAATGAATACCACATATTATATAAAAAGTTTGGGCACGGAGTACATTGAATCTAACTTAAAAACATACAAGCTGAGGTCAAGTATTTTTTGGCAACAAAAGTCATCACACTTGTCACAGCTTAAAGCAAATTTTAGTAGTCTAATGAAGGATTCGTTTTATGCTTTCATTTGACTGCTTTTTGGGAGCATAAGTGAACTCGGAAGAAACAGGAAGGGTACTTGACTGTGTTTTCAAAAGGTGTGTGGAATGTAGGCAAAGCGAGGGATCATCCACATCTACCATGCGCAACACGTGGGGGCCGTGCTATTCAATGGCCTTTGATCGCCATCTTGAGCATGGACGTCACGTCATTTAGATGAGTTCGCTGTAGCTTTTGCCTGTTCTTCAATCAGAAGTATTTTTGTGCAGCAAAGGGCAATTGTAAGCATGCTCTTTTAGCTCCAATAAAACGAATGTCTGGCAAGAATAATAGTCTTGTAAGATGTTCAGCCTGACCATTAGAGCAGGAGTTTTGAGGAGTAGCACAATATTATCTGCATTCAATGGGTCAGTTACCAAGAATTTTACCGGCAAAATGTGACTTTTTGTCAGCCCCAAGACTTTTTGATACCCCAATGCAGCTAAACTCCTCCTGGATAAACCTGAAAAATGCTGCTTCATGAAGAAAACTTTGGGTATATTATAATAGTCAGTGATAACCAAATGCATAATAGCTGTTTCGGAAGGGGTCACGGTAGTCTGCACAAACATTTTGGCAAGCTTCCTTTAAAACTGGTCGAAATACTTACTTTAACCACACTTGCTTGGATTTACGAAGGGAGTAAATGTAATTTTGTTGGTTCTTGCGTATGGCAGACTTAATGTTAAACCATCAGCAAGTGGATTTCGCTGGTGACTCCACCTTTTACATTCTAACTTTCCTAAACTATAGATCCTCAAACACAGCATTACAAATGAAAGGAGTTACTGGTACGACGTTAATGCATACTATTTTCCTCAGAGTTGGGAGGGGACAGTTTATTGCACTGGGCAAAGCAGTTTGCGTTGTTTCTTGTTCCGATACCAACCTTTTATAGTAGTGTTGAGCACAAAACTGAGGTAGTGAATGTTATCGCGTAGTAATTCATTCAAATTTATCAGTCCTTTTTAAAACACAGGAGAGCCAGCATTGATTTTACTAGTCACATTGTATGAGCAGCAGCGACAAGGTAGATAGCTAGTTTACTCAACTTGCCCAGTGCTCTGACGCTGAATATCGAATTTATGTGTGCCCCTGCGCTAAACCATGGCGGCAGAGGATTGCGCAGAAGGCATTCTCAAATCGTCGGTGATGTTCGGTGCCCCATGATTTGTCCAAAACGTAAAATAACTTTCAAAGTGATGTGTACATATCAGCTTGACGGTCTACTATACCGCCCAAACCCACCACTAGGTTTGGGCGTAGCCAACTTCACATCGCCATAAATTACATCGGTTCTTGGGTGGCGGTGATATCCGCTAAAATGACTTTGATGATAAGTACAAAATAAAATTTTGACAAAAAGGGCGGTTGAACGGCACTTGTTTGAAGTTTGCTGAGGCAAGCCCATGACAATTTATCCGCAGAAGTGCTTTCTGCTTGAACTTTGGCGCCAATCGTGAGTCATTTTTGAAAGAACCAGTGAAGTATCATACATCAAAAATGTTTTCGTGTTAAGGAATTTTACAAAATGAAGCAAGGCCTTTAGAAAGAAGTATGTATCCATTGAGATTCACCAATTAGCCCGAGCACCGAAAGCTGAATACGAAAAAATAAGCACTTATGGAATGGAAAACTATGTTTGCTCTATGAAGCTGAGGAAATGTGCCAAAGAGCCTAGAGAAATGCATTTTTCCGGTAACCTTTGTCACCTTGCAGTCCCGGATGATTGTGCGTACAGATTACTGAAAAACGACTGAGGATTTGCGGGCACCAAATCGTATGAACGTGTGCCAATACAACCCAAAGGAAGTCCCCAACTTGGTCACTTCGGGAAAAGCACTTCAGGAAAAACCTACACCTTCTTCAGGTTTACCCTGACAACATATTAAGAACTGGTCGGTTTTTTTCAGTAAGCCTTCCGTTCTGACAACCTTGAAGTCTTCTCAGGTGCAGTACGATGCCACATGCACGTAGTACATTGCCATCAGCTTCCAGTGAGGTGATATTCTTCCCAGTGTCAATAACCCTCTAATCCAATAAAAGCACAATTTATTAAGCGCCAGCGTCACAGGCTTACAGAGATCTATAAGAGACACGCCGTCTCATGAAAGCGTGTCCCTCGGTTACTTCCAGCTATATAGAAACATGGCTGTACCACGTTTCAGAATAAGGTTACTGAGTTTAACCCGTTAAATGGCAGTGGTTGGCAAAGTAAACCACAAATGATGTTTGTTCGTAGCATTAATTCCAGGCATAGAATGGTTTGGCTTAGAACCACAAAAACTACACGTAGCTAGTTCGGATCTACCTTCACAAACCTGAACGCCACATCGGCCAAGATTCAGTACGAAGTAACATATAATTTTACGGATAGAGATAAAGATTTATAGCTAGTTGTCTGTGAGTGCAAGACATTGTTACGCTGGTTCAAACGTCGGTGATTTGATAATACCCGTTTTCATTGCAAAATAACCGAAAGGACTAAGGAATCGTTTTGTCGAATTTGCAGAGTAGCATAAACCAGCTGTTGAGGTAAGCAAAGACAATTGGAAAAGACAACTGGAATTCGGTATAATTTGTCATAGCCAGGTCAGATTTTTTCCAGTAGACAGACTTTATTATGTTTGCATGTAATTCGGCATAACCGAATGGTGGTGCTAAACCTTCATTGCATGTAGGCCAATTGGATGTATTTTGCCACAGTAAACAGAGCGTCCGAGAGACTGGCTGTTACTTCTGGTGGGAAATCGTTTGCTTTTTCGCCCTACTGATTTTTTAGATTCAAATTGCAGCTGTCTAGCACGATAACACAATCTATGTGAAGTAAAAGGGCATTGGGGGTTTGTTTATGAGTTTAAGATCTGTTAGGTGCAGTTTACAAAAGGCACGAGCAGGTGGAAAAGCCACATCAATCAGTAATGGGTGTTGTCTTTGGTGGGCTGAACGGTTAACGCCAGCAATGACCTGACCATCAGGCTGCATGTCTAGCTGGCAATCAGGGCTGAATTTACGAGCTTGCTGTTGGTCATAAAATATCCCCCTGGTTTTTGGCTTAAAGCACTCAACAACAAAAATCCTCGCATCTTCAACTGTTTAAAAAGCTCAGTTTCTACGTGCTGCCCCAGAGCCAGTTAGAGTTTTGAGTACCAGGCAACGTGTGAAGGTTTGTGGTACGCACGGTTCTTGGAATGCTTTTGATGGGACTAAGGGAGAAAGCAGCCTCCTCCTCAGGGAAATCTTCCTGTCTAATGCACCATATTTCGAACTATCCTAGGTAATATTTATTGTACTTGGCACAGTAATACACGTTCACGAAGTTAAGGCGCAGAACTGTTAATGACGCCGAAAGCAACACTGAGTGGGAATTTTACAAATACACAAACGTTTCTAACCAAATTAGCCCTCCCAGCGTGGGACTGCATTGAATTTCGTAGTCCTAGTGCATTAACTTTAACACAAAACCTACAACACGCCGCCGTTTAAGTTCGGTTCATGATATTTACGGCAACGTTACAGATTGTCCTAAAGATAGAATGATTAACTTCAGTTGGCTGCACTCTTTTGGCAGTTTTCCACTTTCAGTTTACAGACAGTAAAAGTTCTATTTTTCATATTTTATCCTTCCTCGGGTTGCAAACGTCCACTAAAAGACTGCTACTTATCGGTTTAGTGAAAACATTTTATCGTTATTATCATCACCAGACAAATAGGATTGAATACTACAACAGTATGTTGTGTTTTACACTATATATATGCAAACATTTAAATTAAAAATATGCGGCAAAGTTTGTGGACACTTGCCTGCCATTCTTGATATGATGAAATAACAGGGGTGAACCACTTAAAGTTTTTTTTGCAAGGAGAGAGTTATGTAATTGGTTATTGGTAACGACAGAGACTAATATTTACGGTGGCCGTTTGTAACGGAGCTGACAATCAAATCCATTGTGGCTGCTGACATAACCACAGAGTGTACCGACTGTCCAAAAGGAAAGAAAAACACAACCGTAGTATGGATTTAATTTAAACGTGAACTTATAAAGAGACCATGAACGAATGACAAGGTTTCCACGAAAGGGATGAATTAATATGTTATGTGTGTACGGTATAAAAACAGATATAGATGACTTGGGTCATGCGGAACCGAAAACAGGCTTAAGATACCGAGATGTTGGATTCACAAATTTGCCTTATGGTCAACATTGCTGCGGTGAATTTTAGTGTGAACAACATGGAACCTGTTAACAGTTATGCTTGACACTCACCAACTTTCACTAAATAGAAACACATAAGATGGGAATGCGGTGTGTTATCAGGCGTCACCTACGGGATAGCAATAGTTTTATCACTGCTGACCCCCTAAATTGACAAATATTGACTGTTGTACAAGACAGCCTGGTAGCGCAAGAAGAGTAATTTATAGATGCGCATGACTGCTCCATTTTTATTCAACCAGACTACTTTTAAATAATCACAGTGCAGTCCCGCTCACTTTCTTAACTACGTAGACCTTGTCCATGATCAAAGGATTAGATATGTGGGCGGTGGCTGAAAAAGTGTTAGAAGGGAGGTTTTTGACTCATGGAACAGGTACATGTTGTGTTTTTTAGGATGCACTGCGGTAGTTCGGCCACGCATATTTTGTCATTGTAGAGGAGCCAAATGCTACCAATAATAGCACTATGAAAGACGAACATCACACACAACAACGTGAAAAGCGTTCGTATTTCATCAAAACTAGCCCTAAGGATGGAAGTCCAAGGTGGAATGGCTCACAGTTGTGCTGGTACAGTGCAGCAGAAGTGGAGAGAGCGGAAAACTTAGGTATTTGCTTCAAGCGCTAACTATATTACTCATCTTTTACCGGAGACAGCCAGGGAAAGATTTTTTACCAGTTAGCGAATTTCCTACGAATCTAAACGGTTCTGCTAGCCGTGTTTTTCGGGTGACACTTGGGTTTACTGCCGCTTAAAGTGGATGCCTACTCTCTGCTTCATTCCTAGCTATCGTTGATTCACATCTGAACATGGGTGGTCGCACAGTCACCATAAAATTATAAGCACGTAGCCATCTTGGGGCTGTAGTATAATTTTTCCTGTATATGACTTGGCTCCATTCAGCATCTAGCTGTTGAAAGCTATTTAACTCGATCGTATGGTGATAATACAACAAGAAACTTGGTTACTTGTTGGATGTTACTGTAAAAACTGTTTCATGAGGTAAGTTACCCAACATTTATGTTTACCACTCGTATCTGCTGGTTCTTTCTTGCTGGAACGTGGTCGCACAGCTCTGAATTAATCATATTTTGGTATTTGCAATGTGTAAGACCAACACCATAAGGAGAAACTGAAACGATATTAATTAAAAATCATCAACCAGATTACCTCGTTTAATTCTTAGGTAAACAACAGCAGGAAAGTGTCGGTCTTCGTTAGCTGTGTTCAAAAATTCAGAACGTACCTAGCTGCCTTAGACCTAGTGATGGATTAGTTTGACAATGGGCATCTCCGGGCGTTAGACTGCACTTTCAAATTGTGGCCCAGACTATCTGTTTTGACCTATCGCCTATTCAAATATCCCCACAGTAGAAGCCAAATTGATAGCAGTTAGTATGTGGCTCCATATATTTAGCATACTTGTGGGCAGCGGTATGTCAGGTCTTCTCAAAGACCATGTTCCTCCAGCGTATACTGGTACCCCATGGTATCAGACGTTTGTCCAGATGAATGCAGTGTATCAATCTGTGTTAGCTTTCGACCGTAGACTGCCTTGTGTACGGAAAGCAAGCCTGCAAGTGTTTTGAACAAATACTGTCGAATCAGAAAAATTTATGCAAAAGTTTCCATCGTTCCAACTGAGCGACGGTCTTCATTTTCAAATCAGCCGACTCAGTCAATCAAATACCTCTTCCTCTACGGCCTTGTTGTGCTAGTTTTTGTTTTACTTAGTCCAAAGTTTCTTATCATATGGCAGGCACGGCTCCCTGACTTCGTTTTCCCTTTGTTGTGTTGTTGCCCGGCGTATTCAAATTGCAGCGGTTTTGTCTTGCCTCAATCAGTGATTTTCCTAAAAGCTGACAGATAGATCCGTTAATTGTGCTTCATCGTCTTCGAATTTTCACTGCGTTCAGACCGTGACAGTTTTAGAAAAACCCACCTGTGTTAAATAACACTCATTTTTATGACTACCCCACTTCCATGTATTGCTAGGCGCACGAAAATGACATCGACCGTGCTTTTATTCTGACTGCCGCCCACCAGCTGGAATTAAACATTATTATTATTATTAATTCGAGGTAATAATCGGTTCGGCCTACCAGGTGCCTCAATACATCACAAACGTCATCGCCGATAAGGAAAATATCCTACATTTGGTCATACATCTATGCCTGGGGGGAACACAAACAGGTATTGGTCTTACACTTCAAAATAAAACAAACTGGAAAGCAGGTACAAAGTGGTGGGAGACAAATGAATGTCGAAGCAGAGCAGCAGTGACAGGTGTGATATTTGCTCAATGTTATTGCAAGTATTTTAGCGACAAAAAATATACGTAGGCTATGTCCTTGTGGCAACGTCACTTGTCATAATATGCCGCAGTGGACCTGATGATATGAGATAACTCAGTCGAAATTACGTATTAAGTGCAATGCCCAATAATAAATATTCGGGAACGTTGATCCGTTTGGTCACCTCAGTATCGTAAGTAGCCTATAATTAGATGGTTGAATATTCTGTACTTCGATTGGGATGTCCAGTATTTGCGCAAAAATTAGGAAACAAAAGACAAGCAGATGCCAGAACGGCACCCTGACCCCCTGCAGCAAATCCACCGAATTATAATTAAAATGCTCCCTCAAACAGACGATTTGAACAAATTTTTTGAAGTGTTATCAGTTAAAAGCAATCTTGACGTCTTCTAAAACCACCAACTTATTCTACGCGTTTCCTTGTCGCGCTCAACGGTGATGGTTTCGACGATCTCTTTTTATCGTCAATTCCCGGTAGTAATAAACCTTCGCTCACCGAGAGCCTTCCTCTCAGGTGAGGCATTGTATTTACCTTCTCGCTGTCTAGAAATGGTTAGCACAATAGTCGGCATTCTGCGGACATCAGAATATGATATACAACCGGCAGACAATAGTCTTTATTGGGCATTACTTCTTAGATCTCAAACTTTCTATCTAGTGTAGGGGACTTCCTGCCAAATTTGTCAACTCCACAGTGACAGATCATTTTGGAATGGGTGTTGCTGACTACCGTTTGTGGCCCTTTGTTAAGAAGGTTGGCGGGGAGATGATTTTAGTGTTGCTCAAGAGCACCGTATGTAATTTCTTATTCGCTGTTTGAAATCAGGAAATTTCAACTCAATAAGCCCCATTTTGATGCAAATTGAAACTTCTTTAAGATACAAGAAAGACAACTTTGGACAACTGATACGAATTAGGGAAAATTACGTGCTAGGATGGGTAATGAAAGGAAATGAGGGGAGAGGCACGGATTGAGGGTCGGGTGACAGGTTTGAAGAGAGGAAGTTTGACATCACCTTTGGAAGGAGTAAGAAGCTTCTCGTATGTGGTTCAATGTAGCGTGGAAAAACTATAAAATCCAATGGTTTCTACTTAAACCTGTAATGAATTGGAAGGGTTTGGTACCATATCTCAGGAGGCTGGCCTTACTCAAAAGAGTGGAAACTGATTAGACCTCACATAGTGAAGGGGGCTTCTCTAAACTCTGCGATATTAGGGAGAGCAGATCCAGCAGCAGAAGTCGTTCAATGCTCGGGAAAGTCCGCAGTACAACAGAACAGTTGGGGACTGTGTGCGGCAATTCGCCGACTATTTTAACGTTGCTTTTCAGCCAGGGGAGCCATGTTTTACTGGAAGGTTTTACCAGGGGACGCTGGAAGGTGAAAAGTGGATGGGTGAGGTTGAGCTGATTAAAAACTGGGGAAGCTCTGCCGGATATGTTAACTAGTTTGATCACACTCCTGGAGGAGTAGCAGGTGATCACAAAACGGGCAAAATCTCAGGTAAACCAAAATTCAAGTGTCTTTGTTGAGTAATTACGAGGATGAAGATGTTGTTATTTCCTGACCACAGGGCAAAAAAGGGAGGGGTTGTGCAAACAACTGGAGGGATCTGTGGACAGTTAAGAGAGGAATTTGGCCCTGGCCTTGAAGGCACAGGAACCGATGGCCTGCTGCAAACCGCAAGAATCACAAGGTCATATTTTCTTTATGTCAGCGTCTTACTTTCATGCAGGAGGAAAACACGAAGCAAGGTACCGAAGATTACGAATAGCGTGGGTCCTAGCACCGATGTTTGTGTGACTCTGTCGAAGATATGAAAGTGAAGTGAACATAAGATGATACTTGTTGACGGTAAGACAGGGAAGTCATTTTAATGAGCAGGCCCCAACTCCAAGATGTTCCCATCGACAAACTGTGAGCTAACGGAAGGTTTTCTGAATCCACATTTGTGCCAGATAAATTGCATTCAGTTCAACTACTGTTTTCAAAATTTCAACTGAGATCGGATGGGAATTGGGAGGGAAGTGATGAGGGAGTGGCTGGGTGCTAGTCTGGGGGCAAGATTTTATTGGTGAGCAAGAAATCGTTCACGTTTTTTTATATTTTGCGTGCAATTAACCCTGGGTCATTGAAGTTAGTTATTCGCTCCAGGGCCATTTGCATCTCCGCTGACAAGGTGGGTAATCACACGCTCGATGGGGGAGACAAGACACTAGCGAAGGAAGAGATAAAAGAAGTTGGCATGGGGGAGCAAGCATTTCGTCATATCCTTCGATAGTTTTTGGATGGGTATTTTTCGGACCAGGACCGCAGGGGTCACAAAAACAAGGGAGGTTGGCCAGTTTTTAAAAACGGAATGTGACTGATTCAAGACCATCCGGCTTTGATGGTTTGGATTTTTGGAGGTAACCGGTGTTGACAACATGATCTAGGAAGTGTGTGCGAATGCCATCACCCGCTAGATCTGCGTCATTTTGCCTTAGAGTGATGAAGCGGTCCAGAGACGTGAGGAGCAGTGGGGAATATATGATTTTCTGCAGGGACAGAAAAAACACTAATGCAGCGAATTATACGCGGGGTAGTAGTAACCTTTCGCCTAGCCCTCCTTCGGATTTAAGTATGAAAACACTTTTCTGGAAAAGTGGAGCGGTCTTCAGGAACATGGTGCAAGTGGTCTTTAATTAATGTGTGCACACATTGCGTTGTTGTTTCCGTCATCTTGAGGTGCGCCCAGGGAGCTTCTGTTATACAGGCTGTATATTGGTTTCACGAGTTTTCACGCTTTGGATATATGAAAAGATATTTGGTTCTCCACAACGTTTGGGGAAAGATTCTTCAGGGTAACTTTGAAGTTCCTAATGCTGGTGCAGTCAACAAGGAGATGTGCTAAATGCAGGGCAGTGGAGGAGTGGAAGGAGTTGCCTTTAGCATTGTATTGTGTTAATTTCTCTAATCAGGTCACCTCCTTGTTGAAAGCGCTTGTTGGTCTAGAATTTTGCAGAGTGAAGGGGGCGTTATGTCATCCTAAGGATGTAGTTGTATTTGGAAGGATGTGGGAGAAACCGCAGGAAAGGACTGACAGTGTGCCCTAGTTCGTTAATAGACAGTGGCAATTCCCTAATTTTAGGATGTAGGAGTGGTTCAGGAAGTACAAAACTTGGAGATGCGTTGAAAAACGCTAGCTTTGTCCGACGCAGGTAAGAAGATATAAATGAGGCCGGCCAGCGGCTGATCGTACAACTGAGGTGCAGGGTAGGCCAGGGTGCGTCTTGTAATTTGAGTTTTACGGATTCACGGAATGATGCACAGGGTCGAGGCTTTCGCCCAAGTTTCCCGGGTCGGTTTTGTTCTTGTCGTTCAGCAGCTGTCGTTCACCTGAAAGGCACAGGTGAAAAAAGGGTGTAGCACTGCTGTTTAGTTTCTCAGCGCTGCGCAGTATGCTTGCCAGCGCGAGGACTCGCGTAAATAAGTGTCTAATAGTGTTTTGAACTTAGTTCCAGTGGGAGCATGGACAGCTGTCTGAGGAAGGTTATTCCACGCAACAACTACCCGAAATGAGAAAAAATTTTGCCTAATGGAGGTATGTACTCTGGGCTTAAAAATCTTCTTACCGTGTCCCCGCCGTGTGTTTGTTGAGTCAACGGTGAAAAACCTGTTGGCCAGGCCTTGTTCAAACAGGGCGTAAGTAATAATTAAGTCTTTTCGGAGGCAACGATACTCCAAGGGAAAGAGGCCAAGCACCGCGAGACGCGTTTTGAAGTCCACGGACTCGAGGCCGGCAACCAATTTCGTAGCAGCTCGCTGGACACGCTCAACGAGGATTACGTCTTTCGTGCGTCCTGAGTAGACAGCCGGGTTGGCATATTCAAGGAACGGTCTGACATAGGCCCCACAGAGTATTTGCAAGTCCGTGCGAGTAATACAGGGGAAGGTGCGCCGAATCATCCGTAGGACAGCGAATGCCTTCTGGGCCGAATTCTCAAGGTGCAGTAAGAAGGACATGTTTGGAGAGAGCTAGATACCCAAATCCTTTTTGGCATCTATCCTCGTGATGTCTTCTGGTCCTTTTTTACCATACACGACAAAGGAGTTCGCTGAGTCTCCTCCGAATGACATATGGACGCACTTTTCGTCATTTTGAGGAAGGTGCCAGTCCAACGACCACTGCCTGCAGCGTCTGCATCCATTTGGAGGGCACTGGCCTTGGAACTCCACGATTTCAAGTCGTCCGCAAAAAGTGGACATGAGCTTGCAAGAACATTTAGGAGGTCAGTGAAGTTAAAGTAAACATAATCAGTCCTGCCACAATACGAGTTAAGGCGATCGGTTATGCATACCGGCGGATAGAGTTCTTTGTCATCGATTTCAAGGGTTGCCAGGCTTCAGTCAGTGGCAGAACGTGTAGACGAAAATGAGGCACAAGTTTACTTGAGTCCACGTACTTGTTCCAGCTGGCACCTTAGCCGATCTAGATACGACTCATAAAAATATCATTATGGAACAAGCGGAAGTCGAAGGTGGTTTGAAGGACAGATATAGAGAGGTATCGTACGAGGCGTTCGGGAGTTGCAAATGACCTAAAGACACCGGAGGCAAGAGAATAAAGAGTGGCCTCCCAGTGAAAGCACGATGTAGGTGAGCACTTTTGAGGTCGCCGGTTTTAAGATTGTGCAGTTTCGGGTGCAGGCTGAAGTGGATTTGGATTGTACGCAGCGGTGGAGTTATCGGTGGAGTAAGCACTGAAGTGAGTGCACCATTTCCAAGGATATGGATCCCGATAGTTCGTGTTCCACAGTAACCCACCGAATTTTACCGAGTGGTGTATGTTTAGCACGTACGGAAGCTTCTGCATTAGGTTGGCCACTGGGGAGAACTCGTACCAATATGTGCTGCATGACCAGCAGTTTGTGCGCTGGCAAATGCGTGGTTACATGCTCCTCAAAAAAGCAGGGTGCTCTGGTGCTCTTACACCAGCCATCGCTAAGGTTCGGTTAGGTTTTAGAGGCAAATCCCTTGAATCGGGACCACCTCCCGTCAATGTCTGGATGCATTGGCAGTATCCCATTCCACCTACACTTGTGAATGGCACTACTAAACGCAATATTTGGTCATGTCAACAGTCGCGCAAGTCCATCGATGGGTTGCCTTACTGGCCGCACATAGCAGAGCAGGCAAGCAAAAACTGGCTACTAATGCTTTCTCCCGATTTCCTTTTTACAAATTTGTTTTCCCCTATCCTCACCCCGTTGCCCGCGATGGCTCCCTAGGCTCATTCCTAACGACTGGCAGATCGATTCTCTGCCCATTACCGTCAGATGCAGTATCGTCGGCTAACTGAACCGACACGACAGTAAACACTTCAAAATCATTCTTAAAAACAGATGCTTGGTTCAGCTGGCAGAATTTACCACATTGAAACAGGCTGGACCAAAGATTGTTCCGGAGTGCTTTGGTTTCATGATGTGAGTGCGGTTTTCGGACAGACCACCGGACCGGTTTCCCATCGCTTCCTACTGCACAGCTGAGTGACCCGAAAACTGCCGATGATGTTGAAACTGTTCTCAACCGCCGAGGGTTTTCACTTGATTGATTGTACTTTGGTTGTGGCCTGTGTGTAGATGGTCTGGCGGCGTCTGTGAGAACATACCGCAAACGCGCCGATATTCATTTCTGGTCACTGTGTTTGCCCACCACCCAAAGGATCCAAACTCTGGTATTCACAACGATACGCGAAGGACAAGTGATTTTCTTCTGAATAAAAATGGTATGGGGTATCCTGAAGATAATTTGTGGCATTGACGTGTAAGATCGATGTGAAAGGCTTTTGCCGCCATCGTTATTCTTGGGGTTGAGCCACACCAATTACACCTCGCGGGCGGACATAACACACCAGGCTTCTCTCCTATTCTGGGAAGGGTACAATATATAAGAGGTATAAGGACCTTACTTCTTTCTCTCTTTTAGTACTCTTCTCTCTGAATGCTCACTCACGGCTAGCACCCCTGGGCTATTATTTCCGTAGACCAATCACTGCTTGGAGCTGAATGCGGCGATTCAATGACCCGTGAACCATTATGTTCGCTTGCAGTCAAGTTTACGTAGTAAATTCCAGTTAAAGTACAGTCCCTACTCATTACCTATGGAGCGCTCGGTTAACCATTTATTGTCTGCCTGCTGTCCCTCTCCACATTAATTCGCACTTCGCACAATGGATACCCTCTGATGGGATTCTGTAGCTGAGCAAAAACCACTACCGCTCCCTGTCAAACGCACCCTGTAATTGTCCGGACAAACTAGTCCAGCGGCCAACTACCCCACTCACTTCACCGTCTGCCAAGTCTTCACGTTCCCAAAATTATGCAGCTAAGCTCGCCCTGGCCTTACCTCTGCTGATAGACCGACACTCAGTACAAAGCACGATACATAACTCTCACCATCAGTGTTGGCATTTTGGATCGCTATCTGAATGTACTGCATCCCCGCCGTGCAGAAGCATAGTAATTGTATTTTGTTGCATCCACACATGTCATTCGCACCTTCAGCTACTCCTTGGTTGTTGGTTCAGCTAACAAAACTACAATACTCCGTAGGCTCACTTAGCTTTCTGTCATCCCATTTTCGATTTTTTAAGTAATACATATAATTTTATCAGACACCTCCCGACACTCGACAAACTCTACTGATCTCATCCCAACCCATTCTCTTCTCAAGCTTCAGGCTTTGGCAGCAGCTGCTCCGAATGCTCCGCTTGACCGTTGTAGTGTCTGTAATCCATTGTCACATATTTACCATTTCTTCCTGAACTTAAACTACACTTTGCAACTGTCGTACATATTTTATCATGACGTTTGTTTTATTGTTACGAATACACAATTTTCCGGCGCGACTTGCTGACTTCTTGCTGAACGAGTGTATTTACGCTCCGTTGGACCGTTTGCTGACTGCTGAACCAGTGGGAATAGATCTGTGTTTGCGTCAACTGTCGAACGTCACAATAAATCCCTGAGACATTTTTCAGCCGTGAATAACTTTCCTATCGTGGAATATATCACTCACACGTGAATCATCCGTGGGAAATTTCTACGAGTGAATATTTCTTTCGCAGCCGGTTACTGCATTTGGATCGGTGTAGTGAACTATTGGATCAACGCATTCGTGAGTCCTCATCTGACTACTCATTCTTTCCTTACTGTGATTTTGTGATTTTGTGTTGGTTACTTTCCTTGTTAATTTGTTCTAACAGGCTGATAAGGTCCTAATCTGCTAAACCGTCTTTTGTGCTGACTCGCCCCTGGTATACACTCATGTAGTCCTTCGGGTGATTTGAACTGCCAGTGAATATACGTCAGCCTGATTCTGCTTGTGTCAACCGCCTTGACAACCTGTTGCCACGGAAAGGTGCATCCACTGTCCGATTACCGCAATCTTGGCGTCCGATACGGGACGGTCCAGAGACCGGTGTATGCTAGCGATGACATGGAATTGTCGCACCCAGTCTGATGGTACTCCCGCAACTGTTTTCTTCTCACTCTCAACACTCCACTCACCCAGACTTGCACCTCACTCGCTACTACGAAAAAACTGGCTTCCGGTGCGAGTCCGGCTGAGGCCATCCCTGTTTTTAAATATAAATTTGCCTCTCCCAGAAGTTCAAAGATCTTGCGGTATTCCTTCGTACTTATGCACTAGCACTACCCCTCCCTTGCATATATATTTTTTGACTGATTTCAGCCTAACAGCGACAACAGTAAGTAAACTCAGTTTCCTACCGTATTATTAGGACGAAAATTGCTAGTTGTCTCAACTTCAAATTTGTCTGTCTCTTCATTTCCTTGTAGGCTTTTTGGGGCCCTGGCCATTTATTCGACCGCTCAAGGCCACTCACAACTGGCAACGTTTGTCAGTTTTAGTTTAAGTCACTCGGCTTTATCATTAAACTAATGGTATTTTATGCCTCATTGTTCTGGCTCTTTCGCTTTCCACAATCTCCGATTTCTTATTACTTGATTACCATGTCTCCATGATTTTGCCTCCCAACCACTCATGTTGTTACCCGCCACGTTCGAATTGCAAATGCTCGATCATGCCTCACTTGGTATGCTCCTCGCAAGATTATCAGGTTACACTTCGCTTTGAATGCCTTGTTGCAGCGCGCGAAGGACTCTTTTTCTTGGTTGCCGGAGACATGAATGGGCGGGTAGCTAAACCTGGAGCCGTTGGGACCCATCGTACGGTCGTGTTTGATTGCAACATAGAAGCCCCGTACAACGACAGACCACTTTGCAGTAATGGGCAAACGCGGACTAATTGCGTGCAGCACTGTCCACCGAACTATCTAAAACCGCCTGGCCCTATGGTGTCCTTCACATGCTAGCCAACCTCCAGAACAAATAAACCGCACTCTATTGGGTTATATGCAACCTCTGCCAGTTGCTGTGTGTCTGAAGTAGTCATACGGGTTCCAATGGCGCGCTTGTTTATTGTCACTTCCAGACGAGCTATTTAGAAGCTCGCCGGAGGAACACACTACCACCTGGCTATTGCGAAATTCTCAAACACTGTGTGAAACATGCCTACTAGAACCGCCTACCGAATTTTCTTTCATACCAAACGTCGTTTTGTGCTAACACTCACTGAGAGGCATTGTACACAATCTCTAGATGCTAGGCGTTCCGCTTAAGAAATGGCGGAACCAAACTTCTAAGCGATGCATATCGGGTAACACTCCAAATCTGCTCGGAGCTTAGATATATATTCCCTCGGGGGTTGATGCCCTATTGCAAGTCGAACTATTTGATAGCAGAGAAAAGCCAGGCGCTTTTGCAAATTGTGAAACTTGAACTTGGAGAAAGCTGAAGATGTGGAGGAGGCGAGGAACTCTGGAAACGTACGTAAGTTGTTCCGGCTGGCGCGTGCAACGGGCACCAAATGGTCTGCAAGTTGCCGGTGCTAGATAGTAAGTCTGCCGGTGCAAGTGATTACATAATAAAGCACCTAACATCGATTTTCATTGAGTCTTATGTAGCATGTACAACTGTTGGAGGAAGCTTGATCCTAGCATCTGCTAGACGAACGAGAATAACTGTTGCCCATAAAAGAGTACGCTGTAACATTGAAACCCTTGCCATGGGAATGCCGTTCGTTATTGGGGTTGACGCTGGAACGTCTGTCGGCCAAAACGTGTTTGAAGGAGTAAGTGTTAGGTCGTCAACAATCTAGCGAATATGGTTAAGGAAATTCCAAACGTATTTCATGATCAATGGATTCGAAGCCAGCAACCGTATCCGTAGGAGCTGGGCGTCGCGTTTATGACCGGCTTGCGCCCTAACCAGACGATCTGTTTGGTATATACAGGAAGCATTCCGGCTATGCTCCATACATTACCTATAATTCATAGCGTGTAATACGGAGGAAGGTGTGCTTAATCAGTGAAAGAAAAACGAATGCTTTTAGGAGATATTTTTCGTGATGCGGTGAATAAACGCTTGAGGATAGCCAGATACATGGCCTTCTTTTTTGCCAAACTCTATATCCACTTTTTTGATATCTCCTGATACATTCTCACCATTCTCAACAAACCTCACACTAAAGGACACAAAGATAAACATTTAGTCATTCATAGGGAGGTGCCGTTTTGGTGACTGCCAGTATGTCGAAATATCGGTAGCTCGGATGAGTTCATTGATTGTTTGTCAGGTGTCCATGGATGGCGTTTTGATCTTATTTTCTCTAGAGCGGTTGCCGGTTTTCACCGCCCTACATTCTCTTTCGTATCAACCGGCCCCTTTGCATCCGCCGGTTAATTTGCTATTTGGCTTATTGACTGGACGCGTCCCCCAATCCAAGTGATATGTCCGTTTGGATCAGGCCCTCCTGGCTGTCTTATGGTTTCCTCCTCTGGTTACTTAGAGTTCCGTGGTTTCGGCTTTCTATTATTCCTGATGGTTGATACATAGGGTCAATTCCAATATGCTTGTTGACAGCTTCTTCGGTGGAGTTCCGCGCTTTCATGGTTTTGCTTTCTTTCTTCGTTCTCGCTTAAGCCAATATGCGAACACCTACCCAAAGGAACTTTCAATAGTACTTCCTGATCTTTATGCACGAAGATTAGAGAAAAGTGATCGTGTTTTTTGTAGCTAGCTTGCGTCTGTGTATTCTAGTGGAGAGCTCCCTTTCTGTTATTCTTATATATCGTTTGTTGTGTTCCTGATGTGTGTGAGTGTGACCCGTTCACTTCCAGCTTGTGCTGTCGCGTTAGTAATGTTTGGCATCACGTGTGATGTCCAGGTGAAAGTCCATGAATGTCCCCCTCACTGACAATTTGTGGGTGCGTTTTTCCCTTTACTCTTGGATGCTGTTGCGCTGTAGTAAGTCCAGATCCCTCTGAAAAGTGTCTGAATGCAGATTTGATTGGGACGGTTTGGATGGTTATAGTGGCAGCTGAGAATTTGGTTCACGTGCATCGCCCTTTTGTAGACCTACGTTTGTAGCTGCCCGTTTGGTAACCTAATAATGAGAACGTCCAAAAAATACCAGCTTTTGTTGTTTTACTCTTCTACTATGGATTTAGTGGCGTTAAAACACTTTTGCAGTGTGCTTACTCCCCCCAGTTCGCACTTTTTAATGATCTAGAAAGTACCGTCCAGGTAACGGATCCATATTTTGGGATTTATATTGAGGAATACAAATTGTTGCAGCTTGTTCACCGTAATTTCTGCTAAAAATCCTGAAATTGGCGACCCTATTGGCGTCTTTTATAGTTTTTCGTATTATCCTCCATTGAACCCGAAATGTATGATCAAGTATAATTCGAGTAATTTGCAGAGGTCTTCCTTCTCCGCACACAACGCACATTTTAGCAGTAAGTAATTCAGAATCAGCTCACAGCTTGGCACTATGATTGAGGCAGAAGGAACTGGCTTAGTAGGAAAGCTTGGATATGTGGGTGGGGGAAACGGGTGCGCATAAAAAGTCAGCCAAACTAATCACAATAGATTCATATGGCTCAGTCGCCTAGTCGGTTTGATGGTCCGAAATGTAAACCGTTAAGTCTTGTCCAATTTGTGAAGACGGAGATGAGATGTAAATCGTGATGATATATCATTTCTTTTACTAACTGCAGTCGCGGACGCCAACTGCGCGATATTGCATTACAAGACTAAAAAGCAGACACCTGTTTGGGGACCGACTCCACACGTCACAATGTCTGAGTTAACAGTCCTAGCAGCACACGCAGTCCATAAAATGATTTTTACTGTTATATGTTTGGTATGTAACCTTCTAATAACCACCTACTATGGTTACTTAGAGGTTAAATAACCGACTGTGAACCGCGTTTGTATGTTATAATACCGACTGATGGTCGTCAAGTAGCCGTGTTTGCCGGGTATTGGGTGGTTAGCTAACCGACATTAACCGCACTTCGACATTTAGTAATGGTAGAATAACTGCCATAACCGCATGTTGCGGCTCCAGCGACGTTGAGTGACGGCGCCTTTACGCTGTTCTTCCTAGCTCGGTTTCTAACGGTTATTAAATCCCTTATTAACCGAGTTTTACGGTGGATAACCGTGAATAACTGTTTTTGGATGGATAATGCACGGTCGTTTACCTGCCCCCAAACGTTACCGTGGCTAACAGCCACAACATGACTGTAACGTTACCACATAAAGGGTATTCTTTACGCGCATAATGCTGGTTGGTGGGTGTTAATTATTGTCTCACAGGAACGTACCCGCAACACGTAGGTCATGTTCTGTAACAAGACTTGAAAGCAACTTGTAGGGCCGATGTAAACGAAAGTAATCGGGTCTAACTTTGGTATCAAGCCACTGCCTGCAACAATGCACCGCGAGTAGTGGGTTATCTTCGGTGACCGTGTGCCAACCAACCTTATCGTCCTCATCAACGCCTACGATTTGTCACCGAACCGTTGAGTTTGAATTCAGGACGAAGAGACCTCTGAGTTGAATCTCCTTTCTTAAAATCCTTTGTCACCAAGTTATTCAACCCCGTAATTTGAACAAGTAAGCCAACAGGCGCTTGGGGGATGCTCTTGCGTCACACTTGAATATGTTGTTGCCACTGTCCTGCCTGGCAGAAACATTGACCTTCGGGTAGGTTATAATCAGGGCACCCACCATGCGAAGCCAGTTGGACTGGCGGTCTACAGTGAAATGCAATTCTCCGCACAGTGAAATGCCCAGCGGGTAACAATATGCGTAGGAGATGAAACTGAAAGCGTCATTTCAATTCAATACTTTGGTCTTATCATTCGACCTAAGCCGAAAAAGGTCACCCTTTGTTCCTATGCCCAAATTGTAGAGACGCTGCGGAGAAAGACTGAAATCTCCTGGCGCGCAAAGGTTATTGTACTTAAAGTGGAAATTCACTCGTTTTTTTAATTTGGCCGCTTCGCATGCGTGACATCCTCAAACCTGGGGTTTGTGACCATTGTTATTTCGTCCAAATTCCAACCATTCGAAAAAATAATACCGGATAGAGCAGCCAAGTGGGCGGTTGGAGAACTCTACATTCCACATCTCAGATAACTGCTGTGGCGGCGATGCCTTCAATGGCCTCTACACATTTCCAGAAAAATCAGAGGCAACAACATCAATATTGACACTGGTACTTTACTCTTGTGGAATCATCAAGTACTTCTAACTATCCCTAAAGCTTTTGAGTGATAAAGGAAAAGAGCGGGTGAAAATAGACGTTCATTTGGCCTAACGCAACAACTCTAGAGGGCCTGTACTTCCAGAAACTCAATCAGGCTAACGGCATGAACGCCATTAACATCGGTTAGGCACCATTGCTTGCGGCAACCCCATCCTAAAGCAGAGTCTTGAATTATCCATCCTGGAAGGCGTGTTGCCTCGACAACAACCAAATTCGTTGTAATCTCCTGCCAAGTCAGACGTTGTCTATCTTTCAGTTTGCCCTGTTCTGAATGACGCAGAGTGAGTGCTAATCATTTCGGTGGACGATGGTTTGGAGTGGGTAGCACATGGCCGGACCGCCAGATGCTCGATGCTTTGCGTGACTGAAATAGCTTTCGCAGGACGAAACCATTGTAATGACTTTGTTACGAATTCGTCGACGCAATTCGATACCGGCGACACTTGTGAGGCGTCGATCGCAAAAATTGTTTAAGGACGCCTCTGACCATCTGCCCGTGTGGCCAAGTCTCCGCAAAAAAGATAGTCCAAAATGTTGCCTTGTATATGAGATCCCTGATATCTTTCTGGCGCTAAAATCTACATAATTTGGCAAACGTGCTTCCGGCTTGCAGGATTAGAACAACAAACTCCAGATAATCGAGATCAGATGTGAATTCATCCCGAGATGAGATTGACACCTCTTCGCCCAGTGCTAGGATTTTTGCTTGTAGGCCCTTTCAAGCCTTGGGTGTCAGAACGAGCAGTGGCACTGCTCAAGTCTCGGATGAATATCCTCGCCGGTCCGGAACGTAACTTGGCCCGACGAATTATCAGGCGTCAAGTAAGAGCGAGTGTGTGGGCCGACCGTGACGTCTGGCGGACACTGAAGGGAAATCTAGTGGGCCTGGAAAGCCGAAAAGCCGAAGTTTATTTCAGTTTGTCCGTGCGGCTGGACCCGGAAACCGCCTGTAAACGAAACAATCAAGGATCAGCATGGATGACCAGCATGGATAAAGGAGAATCCTTCGACCATTGGGCCGAATACTTCGAACGGCAGTCATCGTGGCCACCGGCTGCCGTCAACCTGGGGCCCACACCTGACGTAGAAATCTGGACAGTGAACGTAGAACTTCCAAAGGCCCCTTAAGCTTATTACCGCATATTTTTTCCAGGCGCCACGGAGCTTCCGGTCCAAATGACCTTCCGCCGCATCTTTCAAAAATGAAGGTGAGGTCCTCAGTCAGCGCTTTTCCGATCTATTTATCTGCGTTTTGGAAAGCAAGACTGTCCCACACAGCTAAGAGGTGCCGGTCCATTTTCAAAAAAGCGGCTCGTAGTGAATGTGGTAACCATAGGGGGGATCAGCTTGACCCCGGTCGTAACGGGACAGTGGCGCCATTTCTTCGTCATTTTATGGTGGCTCGTAAAACTGACTTGAGAGGAATGAGTGCGACTCCTGCCTGGCAGCGATTGCGTTGATCAAATTTTTACACCACTTCAGGTGTTATGACAACGTCATACGTACACAGGACCCGCAGTTTTAGTATTCCTAGATTTCAATGGCACATGCGACTCGGTCATTTTTCCTCGACACTCTTGCCCGTCAAGGTTTGTCCCAGAAGTCTTGCAGACAACAAGTTCTTTGTGTTCTCAAATTTCCGGGCAGATGCCATCATTCTTATCGACAATATGAAGGCGACCAACAACGATTCGGCTTGATGCCGGACAGGCAAGCGTCCCGAACTGCGGCCAATAATGCGCGGGATAGGCTACTCGACCGTAGGAACACTTGACTCGAACGGTAAAGAAAAATCCATGTGGAATTCCGCCCAGCGCCCCCTTGAAATTTTTTGTCGTAGCTTCGAAACCGATGGTTCACTTGCAGTGGCCTCACTGGCTTGTGGATCCCGTCTTTCCAGCTTGGCGGTCGTAATCCGTGCTCGAGATGGGCATCCAATGAAGCAGCCGATGGATTTTCAGTGATGCTGCCCAGATCGAATGTATCCAGAAGCATCTCCTGACTCAAGTCACTCGGTCCTGTGGGCAGGATCTGCGATTCTGTGGGCCGGACTTGTTTTCTGTGCCGTATTCTTTTGACTAAGCCAAACTGAATCACGTGGAACACTTTGCCACGCCGGCGAATGATGCGTCCCGGAATCCACGTAGTGTGTCTGTTGCCGTGGTCGCAAACTAGCACTCTCTGGCCTTCGCTGAGGGAGCGCGCAGCTGCTCCATGATGCCGGTTAAGCTGTTCCTCAATTCTGATGTGGCGGTGATCAGCCTGCCTTTTTTATGGCCGGATGGTGTCACGCGGTGTTCTAACCTTCCTTCGGTACAGTGCTTCTTCTGGTGACACTCCATCAGGCTGGTTGGAATCTAGAGTCGCTCGATCTGCCAGCAGTATCTCTTCCGTTGGTCCCTCCCCTCCGGACTTCTGGAGTGCCGCTTCAGTGTCAACGAAACTTTCCGCTAGCAGTTCGATTTTGGATGAAACGGTGGCGAGCGAACGTGCGTTATTCTATACTGTCGACAATATTTGCGAACGCCGACGAAGTGAACTGACTGGCATTGTAGGATACAATAGTCACCGGTGTTTCAAAGTGACTGAACAATCAACGGAGTTCCAGGACCGTAGTGGCACCTGCGGAGCTGCTCACCAGAGGAGTTTCCGGCCGCTTGCTGTAGGCATCGACCACGAACGAAATTTGTCGGCCACCGACTAGACCTGCGTAACCGATGTGAAGACGAAACCAGGGTTTGGTCGGTTGCGGCCACGACCGTAGGTAGGTTTGCACGGGCGACCTGGATGCTTCAGTACACCGCAGGCAAGATTTTGAGACTTGCTCTATCTGGGAGTCCTTCAAAGGCCAGCAGACGTAACTCTGAGCAAGGGCCTTCATTCTGGTTGTTCCCGGGTGCCCCTTGTAAACTGATTATGGACGGCTGGTTGTAACTTCTTTTGGGCGACAACGCGTTCTTAAAACATAAGGCATCCATCTGCTAGTGGTAGTGCTTCACGCCGGTTAAAGTGATATCTCAGTTCTTCTTTTGGGCAGGTACGTGACCACTGATTGCAGTGGTACTCGATGACTTACCGCAGCACACAGTGTTGGTCGGTACCATGGCGGACCACGTCAGCAGTCACTGGGTGAATGCGGACCGCTTCTGGTACTACTCGGTTAACCTCCGGCTCCAAAGCAATTGTTGTGACTACAGTGTCTTCTGGTTCTGGTCCACTTGAATCAATGCGTCGCGACAGTGCGTCGGCTTGTCCGAGGCCGGTGGTGGACTGGCACTTCATCCTAAATTCGTATCCCAGGAGCAGAGTGACCCATCGCTGGAGACGGTTGGCAGTATATACTTGGATTCCTTTCTTCGAGCCAAACACAGCAAGGCGTGGCTTGTGATCGATGAGTGAACTGACGGTCGTAAAGCATTTTATGAAACTTTCGAAGGCAAACACGGTTGCCAAAGCTTCCTTTTCTATTTGACGGTAGTTGCGCTCGGCTGATTTCAGAGCTCTAGTCGCATGTGCAATGGCCTTCTGGCTACCGCCGGGAAATACATGTAAGATCACTGCGCCATTTCCATGGTTCGAGGCATCCGACTCTACAACGATTTCTGGAGACGGATCGTAGTGGGTGAGTAGCAAATCGGAAACCAAAATGGATTTGACAGAGTCAAAGGTGCGTTGGCATTCTTCTGGCCACCTGAAGTCTTTAGTAAGTGGCTGGTTCAGTGTGCCTCAGAGGCGATGCATGGCAGGCAGAAATGAACTGTAGTGACTGACGAGACCGAGGAAAGTCCCGAAGGACGTCACGTGTGTGGATGCTGGCGTGTGTTTCATAGCGACAGTGTTCTCGGGATTTGGTCAGCGGACATGTTGGTCACTGAGGAAACCAAGGTACTTTAGCGACCGCATGAAAAAGGTGCGTTTCCCTCGGCGCACTCTGAAGCCACATTCTTGAATACGACGAAGTACGTAAGCAAGGCTCTGCCACAATTCGTGGGGGTTGAAACCCATGACAATGAGATCGTCTAAATAGGCTGACACGCCGGGGGCATCCCTCAGCATCGTATCCATGATCTGTTGAAATGCAGCTGGCGCTGCTTTAATACCGAATGGCAGTCCAATACACTGGAAAAGCCCGCGGTGCGAAATGATCGTCAGAAATTCTCGGGATTCTTCCTGTGCCTCAACCTGCAGATAAGCATCGGCCAAGTCAATCTTCGTGAAACATTCACCTTCATTCAGTTTCGCTAACAAATCGTCTGGAAGAGGCAGAGTGTATCGATGGTTATTCATTGAAGCATTGAGAACGGTGGAGAAGGCTGTACACAACCGGATGGTCCTATCAACCTTCTTCATTAACGCGATCGGTGTGGCCCATTCATAGTCGTTGGTCGGTTAGAGAACACCAGTCTTCTTTATTTGGTCTAGTTCTTGGTCAACAATACGTAAGGTTGCATATGGTACTGGGCATTTTAGCTTGAAAATTGGTTCGGCACCGGAGCGGAGACACAGTCTGGCTTTTACTTTTGTGCACCGTCCAAGCCAGTCGGCGAATATGGATGCATGGAGTCGTGTGAGGCCCTCAAGTGAACGCTTCACAATGTAAACTAGTTCGAGAGTGCCTACAGGTGTTGCGTGTGCGAGGTTGCAAACAGAATTGATTGGCCTCTCCAGCAGATCCAGCTTTTCGATTCAATTCAGCTTTATCAGATCAAGTTTGATCACGTCAGATAGCACGTGGTTGCGCATTCCAGCCACTGAAGCTTACGGAGCAGTCAAGTTTGCCGTTCAACTTGAGTATGCCACCAGAAGCATTACGGGCCCAATATCCGTTTGTTTTGACATGCGGTATAGGTTGTTTCCAGCAATCTGTTGGACCACGTTGAGTTATGCGCAAAACCCCAAAAGCCAAAGCGTTCAAATGGAGGTTTATCTACAAATGCGGTACTGTAAATACAATAATAAAAATAACAAAGCTTTACAAACCTCAAATCGTGAAACTATGCCGGCTTCTATACACCGGTTTAGGAACTGCTAATTCCTAAAGGATCCCAAAGTCCACACGGACTCAAAGGCACGTGTCAACAAGACAACGAAACCACGTGATGACTTAAACAACACGTGCAATGACAAGGTCAAAGAACGGTTTACGTTCAGGTCAAAAACAAGAAAGTTGGTATAGGCGCAAAGGCGGAATAACAAAAACTGGGAATAACGTTGTACAAAACAAGGATAGAAGAAAAGAATCAACAGTTACCAATTCGTCTCTACGTTTGTTCACTGAGCAGCGTGATGTCGGAGCCGGTATCAAGCTGCAAATTATGTTGTGGATACCAACCTTCACAAACTTCCTTTGGCAAGCAGAATCAACTTTGAATGTTGCCGTCACCGAGTTGGACCGCGCTTTGTGGACTACACGGTAGTGTGTGGGTGGCTGCGGCCACTGAGATCGGCGTAAATCTTCTTTGTGGCCAGAATGACCGTGCCTGGAACATTTATGACGCATAACTGTCACTAATGAGCAAAACGCCACTCACTGCAATACCAGAAACTTGTGGTAGGCTTGTTCTGTTTTTCATCGGGCTTGTTGCTATATTTCTTTGGTGCACTGGAGCTGATTGCGTGTACACGGCTGCGTGCAATAACAGACAGGCTACTGGCCGATCATAGTCGCGTCGTGCTTCATGTTGATGAGGCGTTTACATTTGTTGGCGAGTATTCACAAAGTCATTTCAGCATCCTGTTTAACTCTGCGAAGCAGCCAGCTTCCGATTTTGTTTCACTTCCCATGGCGGTTTGGGTTGGTGACACCCAGTTTTTATGATTGCCCTCTGTTTTCGCGCAATCTCCAGTACCCAATCTCATCCAGTCTTGCTTTATCCTGACTGTAATCGAGTGATCATGCCTCAAGGTATGCCACCCAATAGTTTGGAATAAGCATTATCATTATTATTATGTCTGCATCTTTGGACGACTGAAGGCTTAAACTGGTCATTCGCCATTGAGCTGGGCTTGAAGCTCTCGCATTCTCGATTGACAACACAGGCAAACATGACGTAATCATCATCATCATCTTTCTTGACCAACTTTAGGCATTGGTAACGGATATTGAACAGCGGTGTTTCATCGCCGAATATATGAGACAGTGTTCTGACTGATTCATCAAAGCTGAGGTCGCGGGCAGCTTGGGGAGAATGACATTTGTGTACCATTCATGTTCCGGCGTGTCGAGATTTCGCAGCAATAATCTGATTTTCCATCCATCATCAAACCTGAAAATATCAGTCTCGAACATGTCTCTATACCGCTTGAACCAGGAGTCGAAAATGTGACCAGAACGAGGGTCAGATGCGACCTCCGTGATCAAAGCCGCGGCTGCATCAGCTGAGGAAACAGAGGGCCCAATAGTACTGACTGCTGCTGTCTGGATCTACAGTCTCTGAGTAAGTGATTCAATGCGCTTCTACAAACTGCTTTTGTTGTTGCTTCAACAATTCTTGGAGCTGAATAAATTCAGTCGGCATCGTGTTTTCCCGTTCGCCAATTGTTGTGACGGTATTTTCCTCAGCTTAGTTCTCGGTCTGAGCCTCTCAAGCTAGCGTTGATCCCAAAACAACCATCAGAGGTGCATAACGTATAGTGACGCCCAAAACCAAATCAAGAACATGTGTACAGTGCTTCATATACGTAGTGTACATGGCGACAGCTTTCTGGAACTTCTGACGCTTTCTGGATGCGCCATTAGCAACCGGCATTAGGGCAATACTGGGTCATGATTGGCTGTTGGGTCCATAGTTTCGGCCAATCAGATCTCGGCTTGATGCCGGACCGGCAAGCACCCCGAATTGTTGGCCAATCTTGCGTGGGATGGGTTTATCGGCCGTCGCAGCACTTGACTGCGAGCGGTAAAGCTGGATCCATGTGAAATTCCGGCTATCAACTGTTTCTGACTGTAGTGTGACAGTGTGTCAATGCGCGAATTACAAGTTTCAGCTCGTGTTTGCTAATTTGAGGCACTTGTGGCGTCGAAGTGCTATGTCTCTGAACCCCAAGGGACGAGTGTATCGCGCTACAGTACGGGCTACTTTGTTGTGTGGCTGTGAGACTTTGTCTCTTCCAGCAGCGGTACTGAAACGTCTTCAGGTGTTCGACAGCCGCTGTTTCATAAACATAGCTCGTGTAGGTTGGTGTTGGCAAATCCGTAACGAGGTAGTTATAAGGCGAGTTTTCTGGAATCAAACGGACTCCTCTGCGGTTACTGTATGCACTGCCTTTTTGAAGGTGGGCACCATTATCGACTGACCTCAGCTGTCTGGGACGTTTTATTCCTTCCAGGTAGGCGTAGATAGACCGGAATTGCACTTATCGAGAAATTCACCGCCATCCTTTAACGGATCGTGCATACCAAAGACAAATCTCGCTCGAGCAGGAGCATAATTTCGGTTACTTCTGAGGTCGGACAGTGCTCCGCGTTCGCGTACAGATTTTCCATCAAAGGCTGACGGCTCGGATTGGAAGTATCATATGGCAACTAAGGTATTGCTCGAAGTATTATGCCAACGGCCAAAACATCCTTTTTGATGCTGTTCAGGGGTCCATTGTGGTACTTGATGGTTTAACCGACAAGAGACTTCCGAGGACCTGTCTTGGAACAGTCTATGGTTGTTTTCAGCGATTTTCGTTTTCATTGGTTCAGCCTTTCGGATCAACCGAGCTTGGCGATCGGTTGAGAGACGCAGAAACGCAATTTTATCTGACGTCGGATAATTTATCGTTGAGTTGTATCCAGAAACAGTCTGTCGCCGAGCTTGTAGCGTAAATCGTTCAGCTGTAGCACCCTTTCGGTGCCTAACTGCCACGCCACCCGAAGGGCTGGAATTCTGCCAGGTTGCCCAAGCCTAGACAGGTGAAGTCGAGAGGCAGAGGTCGGGTTCGAACCACGAACCTTCCGGTCAGTAAATTCGCGCTCTAACCATCTCGTCCCCCTTCTAGCATGGGCATGGTCTTCTCAAAGACCAGGTTCTTGGAGAAATCAGGCTGGGTTGTACCGCTGGTAGAAGTTACGGCATCATGCTCTGGATAGCTCCTAATAATGATTGATATGTCGTATCAGATGGACAGGTAGTTCAAGTTTCATTTCGTGGTCTATGAGCCTCTCAGTGGCCACGTGTTGTGTGCGTGGACCTTAAAAAACAGCAGCTGACAAGTTCCTGATCGGAGTACACGCAAGTGTTCAGAAGCGGCAAGCAGTGATCTACTTTTGCCACCAGCAACTGATGGTCATTTGGTCTATTTGGGTTCGGGTCTGGTCAAACGATTCACGCCATTCCGGAGGTTCGTACTGTAAGGGAACAATCTATGGTCACCATATATAGGCGTTCTCCGTTGTCCATACGCTCCGTATCCAACTCAAGACGGCCACCCAACCTGGCCTGGGCAACGCTAAACCTGCCTACCCGAGCGTTCATATCAACAGCGATTACAACGATTTTTAGCCTGCTGAAGCGCGCCTTGAACGCTGCAGAAACTCTTGCAGAATTAGAGCTAAAGTCCGCCTAGGTGTAGGTCGATACACTAAACAGCGAGCAAACTGGGATGCAGAAGTGCGAAAGTGGATCGCGTGGGGTGGAATGGTACGGATTAGGGCCCGTCGGTTCAGCGAACAACTTCGAACTGAAACGTGGTGATGCGTGGGTAACCTTGGGGCCGCTGAACCTAAGGACAATAAGGCAACGATTGCGGTCTTGTTTGCTTTGCTTGCCTTGAACTGGTTGACAATGAGCAGCACACTGATTCATCGACGGAAAATCGGTGGATAAGATAAGTTTACCAGGCGTACACTAGCTTTCTGAGGTTATCAGATAGACAACCCTGCGACGTTGCTAGGACTTTCCGTGGATATCGCCGTAGAGGTCCAAACAAAGGGAGTTTCTTCATTGCGTCTAACAATTCGGTGCGATAAGCCTGCGATGGTTCTAGGGGTAACTTCCAGTGCCCCTCATCCTGTGGACAAAATCAATTCAAACGTTGATTACCTACGGAAGGACTTGCAGGTATTCTCTGGGTTCGGCGTATGGACGCCGCAGGCAACTAGTCTACCCATAGTGGACGTTGGGCTTAACGTGGAAGTTCCCACCTATGACTGTAGAACTCTCCCTAACGCTCTGGACAATAGGGACTGTTAATCCTATAACGGTGAGAAATCACCTTTTGTGGCCGTATTTGTACCGGCCAGTACTAGCTATCCATATCCGTGTTCGCCGTATGATTGCGTGTGCCATCAGGCCACTATTCACGTACACTGGGTTTCGGGTGTTCATCGGGACTCGGCATACCTATGCGGTTAGGGCACGAAACTACTTACCGGATGATCAATCGTTCGAAATCAACCCCAGCTTTTAGATTGTTCGTCCTTAGGGCTGGGCAACCAGGCAGTATGTCAGCCCTCGTGTTTATTTCGAGTTACATAGCAGCTGTCCAGACTGCAGGCTTGACATATAGTGGAAAGCCCAGGGCTTCAAGCGAACACTTCGAGCTGCCTGTGAAGGTATGACGGAGCTGGTGAACAAAGTTAAAAACTACAATCTTTAGGTGGACAGCCATATTTCCTTACTTTCTAGACTCCTTAACTGTTTGTGTGTGCACGCGTGTGTTTTCCGTTGCGTTAGTCGCTTTCTTACCATAAGACTCCAGTTCCAATTGTGTATTGTTTCAGCCTCGCAATGGACAATGCTCCCTCGAAAAATTGGGAACTCACTCTTTATGAACTGCACAGGAAACCACAGGAACCAATCACCGATGGTACTGAGATCGCTGTTAGTCCAAGAAGTTTGAAGAGCGAGCTGATGTGTCCGATATGTTTGGATATTTTAAAAGGCACAATGACAACGAAGGAGTGCTTACACCGGTTTTGTGCTGAGTGTATTGTTACAGCACTGCGTAGCGGTAATAAGGAATGTCCGACTTGCCGCAAGAAACTTGTTTCCAAACGATCGTTGAGACGAGACCCGAATTTCGATGCACTGATTGCAAAGATTTATCCAAGTCGAGAGGTTAGTACCACAGCCTGAGGCATTTTACTATGAAGTTTATCGTGATAAAGTAATGATGCTCCTTCTGGTACTATAGATTTCACTCTTACATGATGCAATAGCATTAATCTTTTAACCCCAAAGGCAACTTTGTCTTGACTCAGTCGCGTCAATTATTAAATAACTGGCCATCATAATTCTATTGCTGGGATTCTTCTTCTGACAGGAGTCTATGAACCAGTGCTTTTTCCGTAGCTTTCTGGTGTTAACCCCTACCATCCGTGAGCGTACATTGGAATTTTGAAGTAGTGTAAGTCACTGTAAACCTAACGACTAGTTATATGTTGCTAATGGTATTTGAAACGCCGAAGGACACTAAACGGGGTGCAGAATTCATTTAATAAGGTCCGAGCTGGATTAGACCTCACCCTTTACAAATGCTTATTTGTCTGCTAGCCATTGTCCCTTTTGGTAGCGGTTAACATAGCTTCATCGGTTTAAACTAGATTGCGAGTTAAAAATAAAACCACTAAATATATGATGTCGAATTTTAACGTGGACAGTTGAAACTATGACAAGTCATGGGGGCAAACTTGTCGCCAAGATTTTTATTCCTGTTACCTGGTGTGCCAGATTAAATAACACTGACATTCTGGAACATCGGAATGGGATGTAGCTGATCCGTCTTTGAAGTTCGTTCAGCCACTTTTTCAGATTTGTTTTAGATATTGAACTGTGACGGCCACAACCAGTCACTGCATTTATTTGACAAGGAACCGAGAATCCATTGTTGCTAAGCCTGTGGAACCCGACAAAACCTCGTCCTTCGCGCCTCCCGCAGTTGTAGGTTGAGAGAAGTTCACTGCAGAATGTTTCTTACTTCCGAATAAAAGTGATGATGCTCACTCAAACATTATTCAGAGTGCATACCTTCATACATCAAACGGCGTTTTCACAAAACCTCGTTTGTTTACGGTTAATTCAAAACTATGAAAAATTATTTTCAATTTTCTATATGGTGCTTAATAAACCTTCTCACATCTGCTTAATGCTGGCCTCTGATGAGCAGAATTTTCGTGAGCGGCAGTTTGCCATCACGATAACGAGTGTGTGTGAACCGCAGTTCAGTCACATGACTAGGTTTTCCGAGTTCCGAATCAGCCTCTCTTCGGTCAGCAACTGCCCACAGCTCGAAATGAGTACGGTCATTGAAGTACATCTTTCATCTAGATAAGACCGTTGGGGGTCTTAGTACTTAGTATGTCACGACTGGACTAGTCAGTATGCTTTGGAACTGGAAGTGGAACGGATTCCAACCCAAATATCTCATGAATTGATGGGATGTCGTGATGACGGTGAAGTCTTCGTTCTCCAAATTCTGTGGAATTTAACGAAAGGCTCCTGCTTTTGCGGTCATGGACCTCAGTGACAATATTTATACAAGAACATTATTGCAACTGCCATTTCAAACAAGCATTATGCCATTAAAATCGATGAAACGAATGGAGTGTCGCGTGTCAGGTGCACTTTCGTTTACTTCGGCGCGCAGAACCGCGAGGAGTAGAAGGTTTGTGCGCAGTGTTGTTCTATTAGCCCATTATCGAAACAGTTATCGGGTTTCACAAAGGTAGACGGTATACACAACGCCATCAGCCTGCAGAATAGTTTTTCATTGGACATACTTCACTACAGTTCAGTTTTGAGCCCAGAAACAATCCATCTTCCGTGTTAGGATACTGTTTGTAATGTTGAGGAAATCTCTTCGATGACTCCCTACGTTTTGTCCTACTCTAGGGCTTATTGTAAAGGATACAGACCACTGCGTTAACACCACCTCGGGCCTCTCTTTTTAAATTACCACGCTCTTCTTGCCTTGAGGCACTCGTTTCCTCCATTTACACCTCGAGCGTAGGTAAGTTTTGATTACTCAAGGACGCACGGTTTGTCAGACTTCGCGAGATAACCCTTCGGTGCTATCTACCCCTTAGCGTAATCTTCCTAGTTCGATGGCATTTAGGAGAGTGGTGGACGATCTCCTCAGGCCTCTACTGGATACACTCTCGCGAATAGTTTATCCATTTTCGCATTGTTCGTACTAATCCCTTCTAGCCCGTATTTTGTCTTTTCGCTTTGCTTTCTCTGTACTGTTTATTTCTTTGCATGTATAGGAGTATGAAGCACACCAGGACAAGATTCTGGCAAAACTAAACCGCCATCATCTCAGTGCAGCTCTCACTCGTTCGTTGGAACAACAGCTTGCGTTGAGCAGTACTCGCTCTCGGCCCTGTTCTAATGGTCGAGTACATCATAACTCAAACCCTATTGACGGGAATGCGGATGCAGCGGCTAGTGAAGATGATATTTCCACGGTAAGTCTCTTAGGATTCTTATCTGTACCGTACCGGTTTTACGGTTGCATTTTTCCTTTCAAGTAATTGTTCACTCGCGTCGGTTCTGTAGCTTTGTGTCGCAAAACTCTGCAGCAGTGAATCGTTTTGGTAGCGCGGAAAATCTCTACAATTTCGAATGGGAAAGTAAGCTAGTATGGCAAGGTGCTGACCAATAATTCTGTACGAGCTAAAACCACAGGTGGTTTGAGGTGAGGTGACGAAAACTGGTACTACGGTATATTTTCAAAAAGCAAACTACTCAAAGGTTGCTGAAAACGACAGTACTTCCTGCCGAAAGCGAAAAGAATCGGAACCGGACCCAATCATTCCTGCCTTGGAGTTGTTAGCTCTCGAGAATTCGAAAGCACAGCTTTTCGTTACCAGACAAACCAATTTACCTGACGTGATCAATTCAGTTGAATTTATCAACTATAAACCGTGTACCATAGGCACATTGGTTCCAGATGCCACAGTTTCGGTCACCGGAAAACGGGAGAGTGTGGGACATAAAGCCAAGCCTTGGAGGCGAAAGCACATTTGGTTAGTTCGGGAACTGGGTGGCTGCGCGTTGAAGGCGGTTGCTTTGACGCACGAGCGTCATTAACCGCACGATTGGACCATTTCTGCCAATGCCATTAACCATTGGTGTGTTGGCTCCCGGGGTCTCTATCCTGGGAGGTGGTATCTGTCGTCCCGACCAAGTTTACTGGTTAGTGTTTTTGTACTTCGTTGCCAGGTCATACACTGTCCACCCTACGGTGGCTTCCACTCAGCACAGGGCTGGGAAAAAAGAGCTCTGTGAATTAGACTGTCTTCTGACATGCGGAATATATGTCCTAGCCAGCGTAACCTATAAAGTCTAATTCATCCATCGCGGAAGAGTTCCTTTTCCCAAGGACCATCTGCGCGTACCTTAGCTTTAGTAATCCGATGTTCCCACCGATTGTCAAACACTGACATCTTCCGTATGTCCTCCGCGCGTGGAGCACACGTCTCTGATTCGTAAAGCAGAATGGATCGCATTACCGCATTATAAACTCTGCCCTTGACAGACAAACTCACGTCACGTCGGTGCCATAGGTTTCGGAGGTTGGCAAAAGCTGTCCTGGTTTTCCCGATTCGAGAAATAACCTCATTTCCAGCCAGTCCGGAACTTATACAACTGCCCACTCTCTGCCGGGGTTTCGGAGACAGAAATTTCAAGCAGCACATCAGTGACAAAGTTGAGAGAGGGCAGTCTGGTCTTACGGGGCGAGATGGCTCAAGTGGTTAGAGCGCCAATTTACTGACCGGAAGGTCCGTGGTTCGAACCCCACCTCTGCCTCTCGACTTCCCCTGTCTAGGCTCGGGCAACCTGGCAGTATTCCAGCCCTCGTGCTTCCTTCGGGTGGCATGGCAGCTAGATACCGGAAGGGTGTTGCAGCTGAACGATTTTTTCTGGTCTTACACCACTGGACGTGGTGAGCTCAGGCAAAAGCCTGCCGTATACTCGTACATGCCCACACGAGTTCGCATGCAGTGCCATAATAAGGTATATAAATTTGGAAGGGACACTTTTAATCGTCAGACACTACCAAAGTTGCTGACGATCGACAGAATCAAAACCAACTTTCAAATCAAGAAAAACGACCAACGTGGGACGTTTGAAGCAGTGGCGCTATTCAAGAATTTGTCTCGAGGTAAAGATGTAGTCAGTCAATCCTCGGCCAGGGCGAAACCCAGGTTGATTCTCACGAATTCGTCTGTCCCGATAATCCATCAACCTGCTCAAAATAATGCTAGAGGGCACCTTAAATACGACGGTTACCAGGCTGATATCACTGTGGGTTTCACTTGACGTTCTTGCGCCCCTTTTCAAAACTTGGATGACGGTCGAGGAGCTCCGTTCGGCTGGTATTATCGTTTCGTTTCAAATCTTCTGTAGTACGGTCGTTAGACTGTTCACCAGGTCTTCGCCACCTTTGAAGAGCGCGGGCTGCAAACCGTCCGGGCCAGGTGCCTTGTCGCGCTTCAGGATTGATGTTTCATGCTGGTTGCTGATGGCGGGTTGGTGTCAATGTTCCATTCGGGACCGCCTGGTTCTTCCGGCGGTTGTGTTGAAGGAGACTAGCTGAACTGTTCTTTGAAGTGCTTAGCTCACCGCTCAAGGCGATGATTGAGAGAGTGCATTGCTGTTCCGTCTTTTTCGCATATTGTTTCACTGTTACCTGCCTTCTTTTGCCCGGTTGATCGAATCAGTTGAAACAGGGCGCGGCTGTTGTCTGCAGCGAAAGCCTTCTCTAGCTCCTCAGCCTTCGAAATCCACTAGTTTTCTCCGCCCTTCTTCAAGTCCCTGATTATTTTGGTAAGACCAACAAAAACCGTTTACCGTATCGACCTGCACTGATCTTAATTGAGCCAGACAACCGCACAGCGCAAAGGCGACTGTTTGCTTGGATCCATTCCAGTGAGGCGCTTTTAGCCTTGGGGTTGTGTGCAACTCCCACACCGTAGATACCACGAGCCATTGCGTCACGATCACCGGATACCCGAAGAGTGAAATGCGGAACATCTGAGCTCGTCCGAAGCGGCTTGAGGAATACGACCGAAGTGGTGTCTTGTATGCATGTTTCGGAGACACAACATACATCGATAGAAAGGGAAAGCAAGGTTTCGGCAAAGGGTCCTGGTTGCTCAATGTGACAAAGATGATCTATATTGAAGGCTGCAACTTGGATCAGATCTTTTGAGGTTAGTAAGTGATTATTTTTGTTTATTTTTTGGGGCGAAGGTTTAGACACGGAATAGTGGCTAGGGGGTTGGGGGATGGGTTTATCACACTGCATCGTATGATGGGTGTGGAGGGAGTGTGGGAGAAGGCCGGTGAGCGAAGAGCTGCAATGGCAAATGATACTTCCCGATTGCTGAGGCCGAAGAAGGGGTTTAATTGAGGTACCCCACCTTGAGCCTTTGACTCAAAGGTCTGACCCGCAATGCAGTGGGGGGTGTAGTACTTTGTTCGGGAACCCTGCCTTTACGCTCTTACTCAAGAGTCTGAACCGCGAGACAACGGGTTTTCTTGGGGGACTCTGTCTCGGATCCAAGGACTCAATAGGCTGACCCACTTGGCAGAAAGGGGCCGGCCTGGCTGAAGTGCACAGGAAGTAAGGTATCACTGTCTCACTCCTAGTGCAGCTGCGCGCAGCAAGTGCCTTTTGAACAGCACCATACTCTTTGGTTTTAAAAGTATTTCGACCGCGTTGAATAAATTTCCGACGATCACGGTCAACAGTTGGGCGATCGGAGTGTGCGGTTTTCGGGGCCGACCTTTTCTAACCCGTCCTTCCTCTGGGAAAGACAGCATCGCTGGAACCTGACATGAACCAAGCGACTGAAGATTAGCGGCAGTGTCTTATCTATGTGCACCTTGGTTACACTACTGATCAGGTGGTAGTCGCCAAGCGGCAGTGTTCAAACTGCTATACCGAAAACTACATATTCCAATCTCCCTAGAGGTTTCCGACGTTCACGCCACTGACCCATCCCTCCAAGCATTAAACAACTTCGCAGCGCTGCTCCGTGCACCCAGTTACATCGGCCCTTGGTTTATGACGATGCCGTCGTTGGGATGTTAAATGTGCAATGTACACATCAAGCTTCTGTTTTTGTCACATACTGTAGGCGTTGTCCTAAATTTCCACTCACTTTTCCGCTTATCGTTCTTCATATGCAATGTTTGGCGACGTTTACCAAAATTCGGCTTGTGGCCAAGTAGACTATATGGTTTGCTTTTGAGACCCTAAACCAGTGGCACACCTCTGGTACATGTAGAAGAATCTGAGTAAAACGAATTACTCATCAAATTGCATCACTGTTTAAAGTGCTAGATGGCCGTATAACCCTACATTCCACCAGTGTGGGTTAATTTATCGTCATCTACTCCCACTGGATTTTTGTTCGAAAATCGTTATCTGATGGTGAAAAATCAATGCCCTTCATTTTGGATGTTTTGTGCTAGAGTTGTTACTGGTAGGCTGCTGTTACTCTGTCGTAGTGGTCGGGCTTTAGTGCTGCGATTATCCTATACTATACTATACTATACTATACTATACTGGTTGGACTCATTTTCTCAAGGTTCAGCCATGCCAGGAAAGCTGGCGTTGAGCAACCTGGCGAAGAACAGTGAGTCCCCGTGCTGTGAGAAATCGTGTTACAAGACAGTCGGGAGGTCAAGTCGTACTGTCCTCTGCAATAGGAATGTGGATGGAGTAAGGTGTTTCCTTCAGGCGTCCAGCTTATCCATATTTGTGGAGGCAGCGATGTTGCCTTCTTGGTAGTCGCCAAGCGGCAGTGTTCAAACTGCTATACCGAAAACTACATATTCCAATCTCCCTAGAGGTTTCCGACGTTCACGCCACTGACCCATCCCTCCAAGCATTAAACAACTTCGCAGCGCTGCTCCGTGCACCCAGTTACATCGGCCCTTGGTTTATGACGATGCCGTCGTTGGGATGTTAAATGTGCAATGTACACATCAAGCTTCTGTTTTTGTCACATACTGTAGGCGTTGTCCTAAATTTCCACTCACTTTTCCGCTTATCGTTCTTCATATGCAATGTTTGGCGACGTTTACCAAAATTCGGCTTGTGGCCAAGTAGACTATATGGTTTGCTTTTGAGACCCTAAACCAGTGGCACACCTCTGGTACATGTAGAAGAATCTGAGTAAAACGAATTACTCATCAAATTGCATCACTGTTTAAAGTGCTAGATGGCCGTATAACCCTACATTCCACCAGTGTGGGTTAATTTATCGTCATCTACTCCCACTGGATTTTTGTTCGAAAATCGTTATCTGATGGTGAAAAATCAATGCCCTTCATTTTGGATGTTTTGTGCTAGAGTTGTTACTGGTAGGCTGCTGTTACTCTGTCGTAGTGGTCGGGCTTTAGTGCTGCGATTATCCTATACTATACTATACTATACTATACTATACTATACTATACTATACTATACTATACTATACTATACTATACTATACTATACTATACTATACTATACTATACTATACTATACTATACTATACTATACTATACTATACTATACTATACTATACTATACTATACTATACTATACTATACTATACTATACTATACTATACTATACTATACTATACTGGTTGGACTCATTTTCTCAAGGTTCAGCCATGCCAGGAAAGCTGGCGTTGAGCAACCTGGCGAAGAACAGTGAGTCCCCGTGCTGTGAGAAATCGTGTTACAAGACAGTCGGGAGGTCAAGTCGTACTGTCCTCTGCAATAGGAATGTGGATGGAGTAAGGTGTTTCCTTCAGGCGTCCAGCTTATCCATATTTGTGGAGGCAGCGATGTTGCCTTCTTCCGAGGAAGGATGGGTTAGAAAAGGTCAGCCCTAAAATCTACACACTTCGGTCGGCCAACGGTTGACCGTGACTGTCGGCGTATTATTCAATAACGTAGAAAATCTTCTAAAACCAGAGCCTGGTGCTGCCCGATGAATTGCCACCGTACTGCACCCAATCTGTTCCGTGAATGAGTCGAAAATCAGATAGATGGAGCAAAGCTTCTCTTCTGTTTCCAAAGGATTCATTAAAAAACCCAATTGTGATCCAGCGGACAGGTTTGAACTGCTTTCAGATCAGGCTTTTGAGGAATTGGGAGTACGTTCTTGAACAATGGACGATTTCGTGCCAAACCTACCAACTCCCCATGTTATTTTTCTAGAAACTGGATTTTCTACTCACAACCTGTAATCGTCGTAACCTGCAGTTCATCTTTCAGCTCACTTTTGTACAGCTGAAAAGTGGAGAGGCACCATACAGCTGTTTCCATTCGGAACTTACCAGTACTGACTATTTCATAAATACTGAAGGGAATGTGTATCCTCAACCCTTCAGCCCTTCAGCTAACAAGGATCAATCACTGATGTGGTCAAATTTGTCACCGACTAGATTAATTCCATATCATTTGACCTGGCGTTGACTGGCTGCCCAAATTAAGGTTCGCATGACTTGGGATGTTTTCCCTCCTGAGCTTATTGTGTTTGTTAGTCGTGAGATTGTTTTCTTGGCCCGTCAGCATATATGTGCCCGTCTTTTCACGACAAAAAGCTCATTTTCAGTGTATAAAATTCGCATTGGCCCCTAGAGGAATTTAGTTAAATTTCATGTGCTATACTGTGTAAATGCTGACTACTTGTTTCGCTTGGCCAACGCGAATACGAGTCGCAAGGCGAACGAACAATCGACGATTCTGATATTGTGTCAGCGATGGAGAATTTATCTAGAAGTCCTTTGAATTTCTTGTGTTGTTGTTGTTGTCATCATTCTGAAGGGACTTTTCCGAAAATCAATCCAACGAACTGTCTGAAGATGCTGATAATGAGGTCTATGAAGAGTAAAGATGCTTTCCCACAGTCTTTGCTTACTGTCTGGATCTGGTTACTCTCTTTTTCGCCCGGCTTTTGTTTACTCTCCTTATTGTTTCTTGGCGTGTTCAAATATGTAGCTTCTCTGGAATGTACGCTGATATGCCGAGGTTGACTGACCAGTGCACCGTTGTTTAACAAGGATGCCGCTTCTAATTTAGTTGTTGACTGAAGTCCCTGATATCCCTTATCCGATTGTAAAACAGAACTGTCTTGCACCTGATGTAGAACTCAAGGGATGTCAATTTGCAGTCTGATATAATGACAGTAGTTAGATTATATCCTAGGTGCCTTCAACTCACCTTTTTTCATTGTTCATCCCGCTTTTGCTCTCCAGTCACGAATCAATGACCTTGTGGCAACTCCACAATTTTTCTTTCCATGTACTGACTAAATTCATGTTTGATGAGACGCAACAGGAACTTATATCTACCGCTTTTTAAAATTTTAGCGCCGAGTATCGCACGCCAATTCGGATACCGAGAGCGGCGTGGAAACCAACTCGGTCGGTGGAGCCAGCACTCTTTCGGCGTCAGACCTTCCCATACGAGTTCCAATCACATCCGCACTTGGTTTGGTTGATCCTGCATCCGTAGGCTCTTCCAATCAGAACGTAACTGGTAATGTGATCGGTGTAAATTCCACATCGTCCCCTGCCGTATTCCCGGAAATTGAACTCCTTTTGAAACCGCATCCTTTATATTTTGCCGGAGGAACAATAGGTCGGCCGTCGAGCCCCTCAGCTCCCGCTGCCACGCGCCATACTTCGTCGAATGGAGATGGGGCTGGTACGAGCAATGGGCCTGTAAAATACCTGAAAGCGCCTACCATCACAACAGGTGAATACTTGTTACCTGTTTGCCGGCACTTCAGTGTTTTGTTTTTAATCTGGCACGTAAATCACAGGCGAACTGTACGTTTTTTATCTCCTGTTTTATTTCGTAGCTTCGATATTGTAAGTCTTCATTTTTTTTTCAGTGGATCACCTGTGCCGTTATCTAACAGTTCGTGTGAACCTGCAGCGACTGCATCGCGAGCTTACTGGTAAGTGTTCTTCCTTTTTTACATCCGATTATTGTTCAAAAGACCCTACTGAGTTAGAGCCGACTGGGGTGACTGCTTACGGAAGTATGACTAATCAAAAAAATTTTACAAGCATAAATCTGTAAAGATTTCAATCAGCTTTCTTCTTTTCGGATAAACGCATACGTTCTGCGTCTTTATCCCAAGACACAAAATCGCGAGCCCCGTGTGCCGAATTCACCCACATCTGATACTTACCAGCGTTCGGTTAACTTCGACCGAACAGATGGGAGTGGGTCATTCATTGGTCCATCCTGCAGGGCATGTTTCTCACATAGTTCACCTACTTACGAGCAGCGGTACTTATGGGGATCTCACGAGCTCTTTGTACTTGGACAGAGAGAGGATATTGTTGAGGCAGAAGTGCTGCATCTATGACTGATACCCAAATGGAGAGCCTGGTACACGCCAAACTTTTATGCATAAAAGTAGGTTATACTCATTGAGACAGTCGATTTTGAAAACGGGGTCTAATATGTGTTTCACTCTTCTTGGGGTCGATCAAGCTGACTTAACAGGGTCCGTAGTGTGACGCTTCTGTAGAGCTTCCATTGTTCGCCGCGACGGCAAACAGCCACTGATAGCTTTATCATGTAGACAGCGACAAACAGCTTCAATTGATATAGACGATACTTCCGAACATGGTCAAGGGTTGTTTGTAGTTGACAGTGGAAGCTGCCGCCTAGCTGATCTTGCCACATCTAGACCATGAGTTTGACATCCTTCCAAATGTATATCCGTTGCTTGTTCCGGCCGTGCTTTATATCTTCATTCGTATGCTCGGTGCTTTTCTGATATTGAGCCACCGTAGAAATCTTAGACACTTCCTTGGACTCCAGCGCAACTCCTAGCTCATTTTCGTGCCGTTTGCTTCTCAGGCTGTTGGAACTTACACAGGACGCGATCCTGCTAACATTGACACGCTGTGAACGACCTCAGGGTGGCTTAGTGGTTAAGGCGCGAACCTACCTTCCGGAAAGTCCGCGGTTCGAACCCAACCTCAGCATCCTACTCCTCGTGCTTTCTTTGGGTGGCATGGCATTGCGGTACCGAAATGGTGTTACAGCTGAACTCCTGTTCATTGTACTCCGTTACTGAGAGTTTTCAAATTTGTTGCTTGTTGTCGAGTCTCCAGAACGCACGCGTATGTAGTCGCGTCCACCAGGGCCACACCGGTTTGTGTAACGTTCCGATTTGCACCGAACCCATAGATAACTAGATAGGCAACTAACTCTCTTACCTGTAGGTTACACGTAGTCATTCCTGATTTCCATGGCATCGAGCTCGAGATAGCTCAGTGGTTAAGGCGGGAACTTACTAACCGGAAGGTTCGCGGTTCGAATCCAACTTCTGAATCTCGACTGCCTTCATCCAGGCTTGAGCAACCTGGTAGAATCTGTCCTCGTGCTTCTTTCTGGCAGTATGGCAAATAGGCACCGAAAGGATATTGCAGTTGAACTATTTTCAGGGTTTTGATGCTCATATCGCCGATCACACGGGGAAGCAAGTGGTGCTCGAAGCTAAACACGTTCGTTTTGGAGTGCTTTGAACTTCTATCAGTTTATAATGAGTGTCAGTGACCCACAGCACTCACACCCATTCGAGCTCACTTCGGAGGCGACCTGTTAAATCAATTCAGTCGCTCCTTTTAAAGCAACGTACCATTGTATCCATGTGTGAAAGCGTGTACCACTCTTATAGAAACTCGACCTCTACTAGAATTTCAGTCCACCCCGAGTTCATCTTACTGTTCTAGAGTTCATTTAGTTGGCTAACAATTTCTGGAGGCATTTACTGTTACCTTTTCAATAGAGTTTGATGCTCCCTCACTGAGTCCCACTTGTTTTTCCTAGACGACCGCATCAACTTCGCCTTGTACAGTTACAACGAGGCTACCAATACCTACACGCGCCTAGGATCTCAAATGTCCATCGAAGAACTCAACCGCGGACAACAACCACAGTCCCCCTGTCTCGATCTCTATTATGCACTTGATGACGCACCTTCAAGTCCCCTTACTGATTCGGGTGCTTGAACCAAGCGGTTAACACTTGTCGGACGAAGTTTTTTCTGAAATCGAATGATGGATTTCTCTCGTTTTGTCACGCGCATTTATAATTTCTCTCCCTGTGATAATATATACCACCACTGACTGGACGATAAGCCAGACAATGGTTCGTATGCCCTCCCAGTAAAAGTTCGCATGTTCATTTTGATACTGGATATGGATTTTGCGGTATGTACTTTATCTGTAATTGTTTTACTCGTCAGAACAGCTTTAAGTGAGCTATTACCCGGGTAGTGTAGCCGAGACACCACTCATGTAAATAGAGTTGTTTAGGCTAGCAGTGCTGCTTCTTACCGCAGTAAACTCGATTTCTCTGAGTTGGTGAATAATTCCATTTACTCCACAACTTAATACTATTATATCCACCTTGTCTTCGAAAGTGCAATCTCCCAATGATCAACAAGGTGTGCCTTCAACAATATCTCGCGATACCGGACGAACCAGAATCAAGGACGTCAGCATCAGCGTGCAATAATCCACTTACAATCGGTTGAGCTAGGAACTGCATAAATGTTTGGTCCATGATATAGAGGTGTTAGACATATAACGCATAACGGGTATTTTTGAGGTTTTAACAGATTCTTCCGCGGGCCTGCGAAACAGACCACAACAACCTACTTATAATCTAGCATCGATATGTTGGGCACAGGATGGGCTTGAGATGAAAGTAGTGGGTTTACTAGATACTGCTGGGTCATAACGTCAGAACTAGTGGCTACGCATGATAATGAGTGCAACCACCCAATAACTTCAGCCATATACTTCAAGTTATGGTGTTCCCTTTAGAGTGGACTAATTCGTAGTCTTTAAGTACCACCTCCCTAGCCCTAAAAAGTCAATTACTGGAAAAGCATTACTGCTCCAAGTCGAAGACGACCACGAGTGCCTCTGGAATCCGCTCGTGTCTGCGTATCACGTGCGCATTTGATTCGTGACAACTTAACAGCCTGTACTGGCACTAGACGGGACAGTCCTACATCACGCGCATTCTCAAAACGTGTGTTGGTAATAAGCCGGTTATCGATTTTCGTTTAGCGCTCGTGTGCCTCGCCCCTGAAATATCACGCTCCGCACACACCCAGGAGCAGAGCTAATTACTAATGTCGAGCTGTCATCAATTCCCTGCAAAGGCTGATTCGACTTCACTACGACCACATTATTCGGTTTGATCAAGGCCAGGAGAACATGTATAATAAAATGTATTCTCCATTTAGAATTCCGTCGTGGTTGAATCAGGACAATCCTCATTACCACATATCAGTTAAACCCAACTGGGCGTAGGTAAGAGAAGCGGGAAACCACTCTGATGCACCACCAACATAGCTGGTTCATACCATTTCCACTGAGTGTTGTTCTCTGAATAGATATTGAACTCGTCAACAGCCGCCCGTATCAACCTAACCGGTGCACCCGAAAAGAAGTCGACACCGGCGTTTCCTATGCACAATAGCGAGAGCCGAAAGTACGTTAGTATTTTGTTTTTATCAGCGGAGAGTCCGCGGTGAACATAACAGTTCAAGCTCTAAGTAAACGTGTGTGTATATTCTTTCACAGAAACCGTCAACTCTGCGTACGAACGCGTACTCCTCATCAGTTCGCTATACTGAAAACCAACAAATAATACTCCAGATCAAACGCGCCGCGATCCTTGAATGACCCGTCACTCTGCATCGACCCTCAACGTAGCTTTACCTTTCAAGCCAGTGGTGCAAAACTCTGCCGAAAGTTTGAACTGAAGTTAACTATTTAAAGACAATGGGTAGTAACATCGTCAGGGTGTGCATAGTCCTGTTCAACCAAGGAAAACAGACATGAAAATACAAAGCATCACTGAGACAAACTGAAATATCGTTTGAGATGGGACAGCGAGTCTCGAGTCAGATTGCGTAAAGTAAGGAAATGCGAAGGCGCTTGTGCGGGTAATTGACACATAATAGCTGGGTTATGGTTAATAAGAATATTGGTGTGTTAGAAAAAACATGACTGGAACGATCATGCGGGAGGTTCAGTTTCGTGCGAGCGTGGTGTAGTTGGACGGTTCCCCGCTCGAGCAACCGATGGATTGTAGCGTGGTCCGGCATGTTGCATTGCACCCATCGCTGCATTCATTGCTTCGGATATGGCAATAAATGGTGGTGAAATGGCGCCGCTTGTTGTTTCCCGTTTGTTCATAAAACTGTTGAAGAACTGCATCCAGTTTGACTTCGCGTCAAACACCGTTTGATTCGGCCCAATGAGCGAACGGTCAGTTTGAGGCTGCGAACCAATTCCTGATGGTTGGTGGGATGGCCCCTGAAAGTGCATAGGTGAACTTGTGCTGAACATGGCAGCTAGCATCGCGGGTGGAGGAACGCAGCCGGGAGGGAAATAGGGGAGCAAGTGTGGTGGCGCGACATGGTCCTCTGGTCTGGGTTGTGGAGGATGGTCTGGTCTTGGGATAGAAAAGCTTCTTGGGCTTCTAACTGCTGAAGACGGAACGTTCACGTCGGGTTTATTTGAAGGTGAGTTCAAATTTCCCCAATTCCGGATACCATCTGGTGAGTTCATTGTGACCGCTTTAGGTAGCAAGGATCTTGGAGTCGGTAGGTTGTATGATGAATTCTGGTTGGCCAAGCACGAATTCAACGCGGGTGGAGGTTCCACCAAACAGATACGCAATCTGCGTTCGGGCCAGCGAAAAACTATCGGAAGAGCCAAATCGTCCGCGCGCTGCAGACAGGTGAATTGGAATTCCAGGCTCTCCAAGAAATCCTCTGGGAAGAGTATCTGAAGAAATAGGGAGCGAACTCTGGACTAATATATTCCAACCCAGAGCAACTATCTGCTGTTCAGTCATCAAAAACTACTCAACTGTGCGAGCTCACAAACAACCGAGCAAATCGTTACCACAACTAAGAATTGGACTATCCTGAGCAGTAGTGCTGCGTGTCATACGGAACTCCATGAGAAACGTATCTTATTCAATTTGATGAAATGACGGTTTTAAGGACTGGTTGGTGAAAGCTAGCGAGCCACACGTTCCAAGAAGTATCTATTTGGGGGGGTGCACTACCTCTCGTAGCTCAAATAATCCTGGGACCGGGATGTTTCAGCCTTCTCTAGCAGAACCATTCTCCCAGGGAGAAAAAACATCGTTTGTTTCGTGAGTGCTGCTGCTCGGGATGAGAGTCGAAATTGTGGTCACATAACATAAAAAAAGTCGACCAGTAAAGATAATCTGATGGTTGGTCATCGCGGAGAGCTTTAGGACCGGGAACCTAAGTGTTTAGTGACATGAATCGGACGCGAAGTCGGTGTCGCTCCTCTCATATGTGTAGGAATAAAAACACTCGAGGATAAGTATGGAACATTCGCGTCAGGAATAACGCTTCTCATCTTGGGGTAATGTGCGCATGTCCTTGATATTTTGCGGAATTTCGGGCCCTAAGTGAAAGCATCCTGATGGTGGGGTCACCGTTACAAAATATCTAAAACAATTTTGACGTAGGCTACGGACAGGTTGCACTGAAGGTAACAAATATTAGAACATAGAGAGGAAACCTACGTCAAACTTTGTGTCTCAGTTTTACAAAAGACCTCTACATCCTCCAATATGCCTCTGCCTGGTGAGTGGATGTTAAAATGAACCCCTAACAATCGGTCCATAACCTCTAAAAATGCGTTGTCATTCCCCATAACAATACGCTGTACATTATTAGGTGTTGTCCCTTCGTCCCTTTGGCAATCCAGGCATATCACTCACTAATTCACAACCTGAATAGGCATGAATTTGGTTTCGTTTGAGTTCAGAGGTTAGAGTATCAAATACCCACAAGTTCCACAGGGAAAACGGGAAACTATGCTGAAAAAACGGATGCGAATAGCCACTGGTTCTAGTGTTATGTAGACGCAACGACAATGGCCTGTCGAGGCGTCATCTGAGCCGTAAGTAATCAAACACGACACAGGCAGAAATTCATACGCGATAATATCCTCTCAGGAGTAGTCATCAGGGGGTGGGAACCTGGCCACAGCAAAATCGGCTGAATGACTGACCACCTGATTGCAATCAATAGCCAAGATTAACCCTAAACAGTTATATTGCTGACAGAACTGTACTGTCTCCCAGCCAATGCGTGATCCATTAGTGCGAAAGCAGTCCGTGTGCGATCTGCATCGCTTTGTATGGCAGCCAGTGTGTTGGTTTCCCAGTCATCGACTTAAGATACCAGTTTCCGGATAGATCCGGGCTTTGTTGAGCCAAAAGCTCTTCAACCTGACACACCATGGTTAAACTACTACTGAGTTTATCGCGAACTGGCGAATTTTTAGATACATTGAGGAACTCTGTAATCGAGGCACCAAGTGTTCGCGTCTTGGTTTCATCAACCATACTAATGGCCAGACTAGTTCAGTCATAGCTTTCAAACAGAAAGTGTAGCAGTCAATAACAGAAGTCACCCACGATGAACGACTGAATTGGTTTTTGTTACGGCGGTCGCTTTTGCGACAAAAGATTGCACTTTGCACGACACCAAGCAGGCAAACAGACAAACCGATGTGCAGTTCGCTCTTGTGTTCCGGACCGCACTGGGGTATTTACTGAACTCAATAAAAATAAATTAACATTTGCCAAAAACTCGCACGAAAAACCATGTTTTGACAAGGTGCCTACCTGGAGCCAAGGTCCTCTAGCCACGTAGGGATTCTCCTCCGTAACGAAGGCACCCGTGACTCCACTAGGAACTAACGTGATGGCGTGGTCAGGGAAGTGGGAATTGAGAAAGGTGAAATGCTTTCCGTGTCTCAGTCGATCATTTACTGCTAACGGGAGCATTTCGCCAGCTTCTCGACACAAATGCACATCCAGACAATCAATGACTCGAGTGGGAAGAAGTTCAAGACTGGCCGGGGAGAGGGACAAATGGGCTAGAGGTGTACAAGGAGCTGAACCTTCACCGGTGCTTCCAGGTGTGTGTGCGCCTCGTTGGTCATGTGATCCACCACGTGGTCCATTGTTGACGGGACACGCAGGGCTAGGGTTACCGAACGTACGGAATCCAAGTGGGCCAGTCAGCGGTGAGATAAGATCCGAGGGTCCATAAGATGTTTCGGGGAGCGAACCAATGATATCGGAAGGAGTCGAAAATTCTGTGGGGAACATAAGACCACAAATAATAGGCGTAAAAAACCAATCCCATCAATAATAGAGAACTCCGGGGAAAAGTAAAGTGGATCGGAAATGCAGTTCTGATTTCTAGTAAGACAGGTCTGCCAAAAATAAGGAGACTAATTTATGACTGTAGACTGCATTCATTTAAATGGGACAGAAAGCTCAGTAGATGAAAATGTGGACATGAATTACGCGTAAGCGTTATTTTCGTTATTGTTGCCGAGATCCTACAAAAACAAGATGTCACGTATGTACTCGTACAATGACACATCCGTATTTGCTGGATAGATAAAGAGCTGAAAATGTGTGTGAAGTACCTACAAAGACAGATCCAAGACTCAGGCCCACTATTGAAAAGAACGGCAAAACATTTAAGTCACGGTGGAAGAGGCCGTCAGTTCGTGGTGCTCATACGACTTTTCAATGTTTGTTTTCATTCCCTATATCCCATGTGGCTTAACATTCAGTTGCCTGAAAACATCACAAACGGGAGATCCAGCTGGGTTCCAGGTGAGTCTCTCGCAAAAACCAGATTGATTTGCAAATGAGTGTATTTATCGAAATCAGTCCAATTTGGGTTCAAGTAGAACGTAAGGTTGACGGAAACTCGGGGACTGCGCCTACCTGATGAACCCCAAGAAGGGCGAAACCGGTCGTGGGATGTCGAAGAATTTTCAGCAACCTTATGAGCAGTGTACTACGCATCTATTATTATACCTTGCAACGTGTACGGCTCAAATGAAAATAAGTTTTCCACGATGTTGGGGTCGCGACTGCTTATTGACCGTGCAGCATTATCGATCCGCCAAAAAAGCCTGGAGCTTACCGCGGTGTGACGGTTTTTGTGCCTCCGTAGCCCATTGAGCTATACTGGGGGGAAGGGGGGCGTGCGACACACTTAAGCTTTAAGGCCAACGACGGAAGTTGTCAATACCGAAAAGAAAAATCGTTCAGCTGTAGCACCCTAGCTGCCATGCCACCCGAAGGAAGCACGAGGGCTGGGATACTGCCAGGTTGCCCAAGCCTAGACAGGGGAAGTCGAGAGGCAGAGGCAGGGTTCGAACCACGGACCTTCCGGTCAGTACGCTCGCGCTCTAACCGCTGAGCTATCTCGCCCCCTGTCAATACCGAGGAGCACCAGCAGACAATATTTTGTACACGGGAACTTCACTTATGCAGAACTTGTAGTCCTCTCCAGTGAGGATCGAGGGAATCTTCGATTATGTGTTCTTTGAGGATTGTCCACATTACATAGCATACGGAACTCCATCGTCAAAATCGTGTGTCAGATTTAAATCGAATCATTCACACCAATCAAGCAATCAATCAATCAAAATCACCCTTTGTTCGTTAAAATCAATTGGTTGGACAGTGATGACGAACACTCGGAGTTTAACATTTTTTGTTGCGGAAGCGGTGCCACAACTGGTGAAATCAAGTAAGTCCTTCAGAAAACGTCCAACCCTAGCTTAACTGCTTTGCGTTCATTATTCGGCGTTTTTGTCAATACTCGACAAGCATTTAATACATTAACTTCTCTTACAATTTTAACCTATTATTAGACATTCTGATGTGGGAATCTCCGCTTCGTACGTACACAGGTGACGAAATTCCGACAAATCGTAACCTTTATGGAACTTTCCCTCGTTACATATCCGCAGTCACACGAAAATTACTTACTTGAATTCTCAGTAGTGGCACTATTCGGTATGCGAGCGCACCAGGCGGAGAAGGTTCCAGGAGCACTGGTTGACTGCGTTGAGCACGACTGGACAGACGAAGTTGGAAGTGAAGTTACGTCGTTGATCAGAGACTTTGGTGTATCGCATGCATCCATCTCGTTTGTCGTTGTAGCCACCTTTGCGTTAACCAGAGAAGACGGCCCGGAGTCTCCAACAACGTCCACAAAATCATCCTCATCCATATCTTTCTTCGTTGAAGATGATACAACAGTGTCTTCAGTCTCCATTGCTACTGGACCTGGAGACAGACGAGCCTTCTGGTCCGAATTAATCAGGCGAGATACACTAAGGTCTGTGGGCGCCGATGTCGCATCAAGTTGTTCACTACTTGATGCAGTGGTCGGATCGATAGCTTGGGATCCACCCACTGAAGAAGAGTAAGGTTTGGACAAGGCGTGATCACTTTCTGGATGACGATGACGTCGCGCTTCAAGTTCTCCGGGTAAGATTTCACCGAGAGTGGATAGAGAAATGGGAGCCCATGCGAAATATTGCGTAGTTACACCAGATAGATTGGAACCCTCGATTCTCAATTGTTCGTTGACGTAATCTGCCAATTTCGGTTCCAGCTCAAATAAACTCAGCTTTCTTTTCATATCGGTAACAAGTAGGCCACCTCCAGTTTCCGGCAACCGACGCATGATATCGATGACACGATTCCCAGTCCATCGCTGAACAAGACGGAGTTCCTCTTCACACAGGCCTACAAGCTGCATTGAAAAAAAAAAAAGAGAAGAACTGGTGTGCAGAGCGCAGAGTTCAGTGGGGAAAGCACTAGACTTCCTGTTTGCGCAAAGTAAAGCCCAGAACGTGTGAATCGATGACGTGTTTCTGATATGAAATCAAAACGGCTCACCAAAATCTATTTCAAAATCACAGGGGTCGTCTGAAATGGTTACTGGATACGATCTACGGGAATTCGTGAGGGGAACATCTACCGGCATCCAACGAAAGAACTGTACATTGCAATGAATTTTCTGGAACTACGGTCTGTAAAGTTGCTACGTAAAAGCAAAGGGCTCTGCTGTATAGGGACGATGTTTCAGCATGCAGAAAAGCGACCAAACTTACAGGAGCTGAAATGGTTTATTTGCCACTCAGTGAGAGACCGATCCCCTCGTAGAGTCAAACTACAAAAAATTGTCTCATGGGCGAGATCGCTCACTTCAGTTGCATTCAATGCGATGGTAAACTGTGATATGGCATGCATCTTCTAGGATAGCCAACGGTGCTCGACACCCAGGCTTTACGAACTCAACCATAAAATAGTGGCCATTGAAAGTCGAGTGTAGATACAATAAAGCTTTTCCGCCTTGGGGCACTTTAGTGGAATATTCCTATCGAGTGTCGCCCACAACTTTTGTTGATCTATATGGCTTACAGAGTGTAAGAATAGTCGGATGGGGGTTGGGGAGATCAAGTGAATTTTAATCTGTCTGGGCCTTATGCCTTAGATCAGTTTGATTTCAACTCAGTTGTCACTGAGTTCTGTCACTGTCAACACTGTCTGGCGACGGGATTTCCAGTATCCCCGATTTCGACCAATATGATTTAGTCGGATTCGAGCGTCCAGCGAGAGATCCTTTGGCGTCGCGTGGTTGCCACGTCCGTTGTGATTAAGCAAGATAAAGTGAGCGAATTCTACCAACATCTTAAAATTTAAATCCCCACATTAAGTTCGGTATGGAGACAAGGTCCACTTCGGATACACCGCCCTTCCTACACTAAACAATAGAGTAGTGAAAATTTTTTTTAAAAAAAACACTGTTTAGCAGAAACCAGTGGACATTTGTACGATCGTGAAGCACTCACGTCAGAAATTAGTATACGGTAGTATATTTTCAGCAACGTATACCTGGGTAGGAGCGCTGTGCACAGGGGAAGTCGATCGAACAGCAGCACAAAATGAAGTGAAAAAGACTCCAAGAAAGGGTTAGTGCTAGTGAGTTTAGTTAAGTCGGGTAACCTCAAAGTCAAGACCTATCTGTTGACCTATCTGTGTTGGGCATCCACATTAACCAAGAAGCAACTTCTGATCAACACCCAACAATGATTTGGTCGGCTGGTTGTAAAATTGCCTTAAAACTCGGTCAGCCTAGTAACTTGTGTCAAACATAAAACGTTGTGCAGCAGTATATCCAGTGATGGTTTGCCAAACCTCTGAGAAGATATCACTGTTCCTCACGGAGGTGTGAAATTCAGTGGGTGCTCAACTTAGCATTATGGGGACACTGAATCATGGAACGGCGTACTTACTACCTTATGAAATAAAACAGGTCGCAGATGCAACATGATGTCACGGCATTTGATATCAGTTTTGAATACCAGCGCTTTCCTACGACACCTTTCAAGAAGGATGTAGAGGCGGCTAAGCAAACGAAGAAAACATCCGAAAGCGATTCCTAGAACCCCTACTGTGAAAGGACAGAGGAACTTTCGGAGGCACTTCGAAACATCCAAAACTGACAAGAATATTCGATCCCATGATATTACTTAACTGAGGGTGGAATGGCGTACGGTGGGTTCGTTCCCGTTATCACTATTGATATGGTTTTCTCTCGTGAAGATGTGTCCTAACTAAGCTGTGAGTACTGTTGTGGCAGCTCAGTCGGATGTTGGTCCAAATTCAGCCATTACGGATTAGAGGTTGGCTTCCAATACTGGCATTTCCGTCATTTTATCTCAAAGGATCCGGTACCGACAAAGAAAAACTTCGGACATCATTATTAGATAGGATAGGCGTAATACACTACTCATAAGGTTGCTGAAAACTGTTCGACAGACCACAACCGGCTTCGTCCTTCTTGGGGCTCATAAAGTAGGCGCAGTCCCTAAGTTTCCGTTAACATTATGTTCTAGTTGAACCCAAATTGCATGAAATTAGCGAAATACACTCATTTGCATACCAATTTGGTTTTGACGGGAGACACATCTGGAACCCAGCTGAATCTCTCGTTTATGATCTTTTGAAGCAAGTCCAAGTAAGAACATACGGTTGACGGAAACTCGGGGACTGCGCTTACCTGGTGAGCCCCATGAAGGGCCGAACCGGACGTGGGCTGTCGAAGAGTTTTCAGCAACCCTTCAACCCAACTGGAACATTGGGCTGCCTGGTGCAGCATAAACATCATAAACGAGAGATTCAGCTGGGTTCCATGTGAGTCTCAAGTCAAAACCAAACTGGTATGCAAACACCCTTTTTGGATATTCTTATCACAAAGATAACTAACACCAATAATGAAGACTTATTGTGTCAAGATAGCATAATAGCGGTGTCACTTCGACAACGAGAAATCGCAGAGATAATCTATCTGGATATGTCCATCAAAACTCCTCCAAAGATGATCCAAAAGTCCAAAATGTGTAGCTGATTTACGAAATCATCATGACATAGGCCAGCACTAGGTCCCCTCCCTCATCCACTCTTTTTCTCTTCTTTTCACTCTAGGGCTTTTTATATATAATTATATATAAAAAGCCCTAGAGTGAAAAGAAGAGGAAAAGAGTGGATGAGGGAGGGGACCTAGTGCTGGCCTATGTCAAGCATTCTGAGGTGCCTACACCTCCAACCGCTCAATCAGACAATCTGGAAAGAAACTGACAGCATGAACGCCACTGACATCGATTAGCCGCCATTTCTTGCAACGTCTCCAGCCAAGCACAGGCGGGGTCACGGGGACCCCATCCTGGAAGGCGTACAGCATCAACAACACCCAAACTCTTCGTGATCTCTTTCACGCCTTTCTGCCAAGTCATGCGCTGTCCACCTCGCGGTTTGCGCCAGTCTGAAGGAGGCACGAAGAACAACACTCGCCTCGGTAGACGGTGTTTCGGCATGCGTAGTACATGACCGAGCCATCGTAGTCGGTGGTGCTGGATGATTTCCCCGATTGATGTACCTGCAGCACAACCAAATACCCGTTTTCTAATCACCTCGTGACTAACACGCTGACGCCATCCAAAACCAGCCACGCTTCTGAGGCATCGGTGGTCGAAAACCTGGAGACGCCTCACATCATCTGTCCGTAGAGGCCATGTCTCGCACCCATACAACAATACAGCCCTTACTGTAGCCTGGTACACACGACCCTTAAGATCTAGTGAGATGCCTTTTTGACGCCACAAGTGACGCAAATTAGCAAACGTGATTCGAGCCTTTGAGATTCTTGCACTGACTTCATCAGACACACTTCCGTCAGAGCTAATACAACTACCGAGGTATGTAAAGTTTTCCACAATCTCCAGTGATTCTCCTTGAATTTTAAGGGATATGTCCGGAGACTGCACGTTCTGAAGCATGACTTTGCACTTTGAAGGTGCAAGGCGCATGCCAAAAGATGGTATGATGGTGGTCAGTCTGTTCAACAGGGCTTGTGCTTCACTTTCGTCTTCAAAGATGAGGGCGATATCATCTGCGTACTCCAGATCGACAAGGCTCTCACCAGCAACGATTTGAACACCGGGGTTTTGAAGACCTTCCAGCGTTCGCCTCATTATTTCATCAATGACAATGTTGAACAAGAATGGAGAGAGTGGACATCCTTGTCTGACACCACTTTTTGTAGGGAAGCTTTTGGAGAGCTCGCCATACACTCTCACCCACCCAGAGGTATGTGAATATAGGGATTGGCTTATGTTTACAAACTTCTGAGGCATGCCCTGTTGAGCAAGTATTTTTAACAGCACTGACCGATCGACAGAATCAAACGCCCCCTTGAAGTCAAGGAACACCAAGATTTTGGGTCGTCTGTACATGTGGCGTTGCTCTAACACCTGACGGAGTGTGAAGATGTGGTCAATGTAGCCTCTACCCGGTCGAAATCCCGCTTGATTCTCACGAGTCAAGGTTTCGCGTGCCATCGTAAGACGACGAAGAATCAATGACGCCAGAAGCCTTGTCACAACAGGAGTCAAACTAACACCTCTGTGGTTGCTACATTCACTGCGAGTACCCTTTTTGAAAATGGGCACTACTATCGATTCACCCCAGTTGTCTGGGACGGTGGAAGGTCGTCAGGACCAGCAGCACGATGACGCTTGAGTAGGGAAATACACTCGGACACTTCTGAGACTGAAAGCAATCGACGCATCCATTGAACGATTAAATTAACCCTCAAAATCGCTCCTCTCAGAGCCAAACCATTAAAGGGCTTTGAAAACAAAGTACTCTTGTTAATGATCACTGGAGACCTACGGAAAGGACCGTTCAAGTTAAAAACACCTAACAGGTATAGAGAATAACAATGGCATAAAATAAAGAATGAAGTCAATGAGACCAAAACCACACATCCGTTTAGCGTTGGTCTGCGTTCAATGGAATCGAAAGAAAAACTGATAACCCGAACGCCACAAACATTTGACCTGTCGTATCCAAGAATGACTGACCACATGGATTGTAAACATAAACGCGAGCTCCACTAGTATATCCAGACAAAAATTAGGTACCACCTTCGGGCACGACCTGTATACTTCTGCAAGATTGGATGTCGTCGGTCGAGCGCGGTATCGCAGTGGGACAGAATAAGGAACAATAAAACCACTATGCCTCAGAGATAACTTTATACTCCACTAGATCGACAATATACCTGGTTACTAGTTAACAAGGACCATTTCCCATCCAGATCTGGACTAGGGTGAACAATTTAGTGTACGGCGGATTTTCAGTCATAAAGCGCCAAAAAGTTCGGAATCAATCTACCTCCATTATCCGGCCCAAGCCTTCAATACAAACAGTTCAAGATCAGACCACAGCTAATGTCGCCTGGAGCATGGGGCTGGAAAGAACGGCTAAAGGACGTGTGAAATCACCTGGGACCTGTCAGGTTTGGCTGGGCACAATCGTGAAGTGGAATGTTGGTTGTCTGTCATACACGGAAAAAGTCGGGTACTTAAGAAATAGTTTTGCTCAAAAGTGTACTAACTTTGGGACGATTACAACAAGAAATCATGAGTTGCGCTCATCTGAACAAACAGTGGTTGTGGTCATTTGGGAAGACTCTGCATCATTGTCGTTTTTTGTGTAGTGAGGAGAATTAGGTGCTTACGACTGCTTGGAAAAAGTTGAAATTGGAGTCACATTAATGTTTGGTGATTACGTGGAATATGAAAGATTATATTGGTGGGATCTCCGCACACACCAGAGCCACCGCTTCTGGGAAAGAAAAAGGATACGGGGAAAAGCGCAAGCAGTACATCCATTGGACCTGATCTGCCAGAGGGTGGGTGCGCAAAAGGTTTGTGTACATAGTGCGAAGGTCAGAGACTTGCATTAATGCATGTGATGAAAGGAGTGAAGACGTCTTTCAAATGAAGTGACATGGAGTAGCTTTTGAAATATTGCTCAGATATGGTTGTAGTGGGTCTGGAAAGACACATGTGGACTATACGTACTGACTGAACTTTAACGAAACCTTAGTGAATTTCCAACAGCCGTGGCATGCAGGAGTATAAGCCAGTTCCAAAGAATACCACGGTGTTAGTTGTTTAGTGGTTGACAATTCCAGAGTTCTATCCATTTTGGAACCATGAAAGCAAAGACTTCAGTACCCAGTGCGTCGCGTCAAGATACTGAACGAACAGTACCCCACCGTCTTTGTTAGTCACCCGCCCAATTCATCATATTTGATTTGATCTTAGCTTCTTGAGCTTCCTTGGTCTAGCTCAGCCTGACTGCTGCCATTGTTTCAGGCAAATATCCGTTTCGAACAAAAAGTGAAATATCGATACCATGCAAGAACCACTCTTCGACAACAACCGCAAAAAAACAGGTCCGACCAATTACAGTTTTGTACTGGTATCAACTGATTGAAAACACACTACCCAAAAACAAGGGGAATTTGTCACATGTCGAAGGGCGGGAGCAAGCACTAAGAAATGAACTCACCTGCAAGAACTGTACATAACCATAAGGTGTGGAAATCCTCTTCAGCTGCGGATCCTCTACGACCAGCATATGGTGAATTCGAGATTCGCCTTCCACCGTTCCAGGTTTCGGTTCTGTTTTACAGCCAGATTGAGATCGGAGCTGGCTGTTCGTTGTCGACTGCACAGCAGCCAAAGCAGCAGCAACCATAGAGGCGTATATATTCGGATTTGCGAGCGCAGCCATCCGTGATTCACCCGACTTGGTACCGTTCGTGGCGAGAATTGAAGCTGCAGTGGCAGCGGCTGCAACCGCGATTGAATGGGCGTCTGCTTCAGTCGGCTTTTGAGTCGACCTACTGTCGCGCACTGATCCGTCCATTTGTTCTTGTTGTGGTGAAGGCGGGTAAGGTTGCTTATCTAAGGCCGACGGCCAGGGGATGTGATCTCCAACCATGAGTTGTGCTTGTGAATGAAACACATAGCGAGCAAGGCTTTGCAACAGATGTGCGGGCCAAGTAGGTGGGTGTGCCTCCGTGGGTTCGCGTCGGATACGCAGAGTAAGTTCGAAACCAAAGCCACTCGGTTCGTCCACAGAAGCGCATTGACTATGTACGGATGTGGGAGCAAAAAAAAAGTTTAAAAAGACTAGGAACAACTATTTCGCCGCCGAGTAGTGACTATGTGAAGAAACTGTTCATTTTCGTAAGGGACTACTCATAAGGTTGCCCTTCTTCTTCGCAAAACCAAATTGATTTGCAGATGAGTATATTTCTCGAAAAACTGTTGATTTCTTCGTACAGACTGGAATTTGCAGATGAGTGTATTTCTCGAAAACTGTTGATTTCTTCGTACAGACTGGGAGAAAAGAAGCATGCACGACGATAACATTTGGGCAGACAAGAAAGAGGTAATTCTTCTCAAACAGGAGTGCAAATCACAGTAACTACTGAGAGGAGACCTCTCCGAAGAGGGATCACTACAGTGACGACCCCATAACAGCGTTCAAAAAACAACTTGGCGCGTGACGACTCAGGCAAAGTCCTCTGGTGTGGCGGCTTGTACCGAATGGATTACCGTACAGTGCATTCCACAGCTAAGGTGTAGTTTCACACAATATGAAAGGTGTCGTATTTGTGAAGCAGGAAGAGAGATGCATATATCAATTAAGGCTCCACCTGAATGCGATTCTACCACAGCAGTAAATACTGAACTGTCACACAACCATGAGAGGTAAGAAAAGGGGTGGGATTAGAAAACCTTATAACCTTGAAGAGAACAATCATGAATAAGGTTCGTACACTCTACAACTGCATTGAAATAAACCGACATGAGTAAGAAGTCCGATTAGGATGCCGTCAATAGGATTTATCAAACACTCTTTGCGAGCCTCACTCAACACAAAACAAAATTGCTCTGGACACTCCCGCTAAAAAACGATTACGAGCGCTCACCAGTAAAATCGGCTGCGTGCCATATTAAACAATCCCAAAAGAGGATCCCGTGGACCACAGCCTGGAAGAGATGGGAATCCCACGGCAATCAGACTGACACTTACCTCCTTCGTTTCTCGCGGAACCGTCAGAGAACATGGAACACAGCACGTTTTTGTGGTTTGGCATGCGCATCCCAAGTTCCAAGTATCTTAACATGATTAGGTTTACTTGCTGCGCTGGAGAGCATCAGTCACCGCTGAGTACATAATTAAGCACCCACTCGTTAGTAAGTTTCTGGAAATCCTTCAGCAGCTCACTACCGGTTTCATCCTTCTAAAGGCCCATTAGGCGGGCACCGTTCATTAGTTTCCGTCAGCCTTATCTTCTACAGTTGCCTTGTATACACGGACATTACCTTCAATAAAATCCGTTTCTGGCAGGAGAGATGACGCAAGTTAGAAACTACTGCTCACACCATGACGATGCATTCAATTTGTCACAGTACGTTCATGGATCGCGTAGCCGTTAAGATATTTGCATACGTAGACAAACACAATTTCCTCCTCTTAAAATTCCAGGGAGACACGGGAGTGGGGGAGATTGAGAATCACAAGTTGAATGCACTTCAGAACTGCAAAACGAATGCCAAAATAAGGATCGCTGTTGACATTGTATGCAAACCAAGGAACGACGAATAATGCCGACCGAGTAGCCAAGTCCAGTGGTTTCCCACCAAGTGTGGTTTCTGTTCTGCTGAAGTGTGTACTACAAAATTGTGCAGGAATCCAAAGATGCAACCCTGGAGAACGCCATTTGTTGTAGCAAAACTTCGGGACAGTCTGCTGTGAACCCGCACATCATTAAGTACACTAAGTATAATTACAAACTTCAAGTGCATTCCTCTCCGGCCAAATTGACGTAGCAGAGGTGACCTATCTATGTAGCCAGTCTCCACTAAAGCCGGGAAAACCCGCGAATTTCACCGGTGTGCATCGCTGCTTAAGCACTTCACTTGACCTACAGATGTGGTACGCCTACTCGGAACAAATAATGCTTGATCCCTCTGGGATTTGGGCCTCGCATGTCGAGGCTAGGCGTCGCATTATTGTTGTAACGAGCAACCGTGCTATTACAGTTGTGAGGTTCATGCCTCTGTGGTTTAGACAGTATAATAATTGATTGACACCAATTGAATGTCCTTAGCTGAACATGGAATCTGCAGCTGTTGCATGGGCACCACATGACGTGCGAAAGGACATCTTGCGAGACAGTAAATTACCTATTCAAGAATACCAAGAAATAATTCGAACGTCGCTGGTTGGAACTGCCGTAAAAACCGCCGAATTGCCTTTGGAACAAACTGATGACATACTGTTCAACAACTTTAATTTAAGCAGTCACGTCCAATTAGGTGGCATTTTTCAATGTTGCGAAGGTGGCTACTTAAGTGTATTTTGAACAGTCAGGATGTCCAGTTCAGGTACGAATAACTGATGTAGTGCAGTCGATGATAATTCAGCACACAAAGTTTTATCACGAGATATTTCACATCTTTGAACTGATGGATAACGCCTAGCACAACATAAAGTATCGTTAAGAATGTCACAGGACAACAAACATATTTTGGGATAAAGCCTTAATCTTAATGGATCTCACTTGTGTAGCCGGGAATCGCCATACAGATCTGAAAGCCCGTTGGAAACATAATGCCAGTGAGGTGGGCTACGAAGCTCGGTGGAGCCCGGATTTGAATACATATTGATAAAATCCAAAGGGTCCGGTCCACCCATCCAAAATTTCCGCAATGCGGTGACTTGCAGAGGCGTGGGTTGATCCGGATAGAGGTTCCGACAGACATTATAAATGACCTTAAGTCCGAGGGCCTGTTCGTCCCGTGTGGGATGAGGACCAACGTTGGATACCGGAAACGTTGTTGGCCCGACCACTGGACCGAAAGCACTGTTAGCCATCGTGTGGATGAGTAAGAATCACATCTGTTTATGAATCCGGGATCTGAAAAAATAGCGAGAAACAAACAAGAATTCCGGCGACAAAAAAATATTTCAAAAAAATAGGATGTTTCAAAGAGGCTCAAACAATGTCGTACGCGACGCAGTGATGGTAGCTTCGAACATCCTCACATCCACACGAACACTTCGCATAATAAGTTTTGGAACTATACGGACCAACGCAGTTGGAGTAAATATCATCTATTGGCCAATAACATTTTCTGGACCTTCGGAATGTCCAGAGTTCGAAGCACATTTGCATCGGATCGTGGGACTGGCCAGATTCCACTGGAATTCCTGATCGTGAAGACGGAGAAGTGGATAGATACGGGCATGGTTGTTAAATAGTTTGAGAAGTTTCTGACAGAATGGAGCCATTTAACGGGTAGCCTGAGGCCTAGTACCAATGTGATTACTTAGGCCCCTCTACAAGTGTACAGCATAGTGAATGTGCATCACGCTTCGCCAGTCCTATGGATTGCTCAAGACGAACGCGATAGGTGATGATAAACTCAACACAGCACACAGGCACAATCATCACCGTATGAAGTCATGCAACACATGTGGTCGCACGCTTTAATCTACGCTGGTCACCGCCCATAACACTTGACTTCATCCCATATTGTACAAACCCCAGGTGACAGTCCTCGCTTCGCCGTACCAACCGGTGTTAGTGGCGTTTGCGCCGTAGCTTCATTCCAGAGTGTCTGACTGAGCGTCTGGAGGTGTAGGCACCTCAGAATGTCTGCAGTAGACTAGCAACTGATTCCACCGTCATCCACTCTATTTTTTCCACTTTAGAACTTTAAATGTAACTAAATAAATTGCATAGTTGTACGCAGTCGAGTATCAGTGTTCAGACTGACGTTGCTGTCTCTCTGCTGACGTTACCCAGCGAAAGTAGGAAAAACTCATCCAGAACGCGTCCTTCCAGGGAAACAACCTTCCCGCGGCTAGTAATTTTGATTACTCCGTGGCACTAAAGATAAGCAGCGCGTTTGGGCAGATCCGGTCTCACGCTGAATCTACGGCCATGGCGCTCAACCGGATCGTGAGGATTACCGCAGGGAGTTTCGGGGCTTCAAGGAAGAAATGCTTGGAAGATTCAAGTCCTTGCAATATTAACAACCTGTTTCACAATGTTCGAGGTAATATTCATATTATGACACTTAAGACTGAGTTCGTGCTCATTGAACATTTTAAGTGAATTCGGTAGCACTAGTAATATGAAAATGACGGAGAGCTGCACATTTTCATCAACGAGTGCCGAGGCGACTTCTTTAAAAATATACCATTGACTGGCAATAAAAACAAAGGTATGTTGTCCGACCCCCGTGATCATAAAATTGAGACATTCACCAATTACCTATCGAAAGCCTTTGGATGTTCGCAAACAAATCAGGATCGGTGAAACTGTCGAACCTCGTGTAAAAGCAGTGGCTCGGGGACTGCCCGGAAAACCATACATAAGTCGAGTGAAAAGAAACATGTTAAAAGCGACAGCAAAGATATACTTACATTGTTTAGATTGTAGCACAAAAAGGAAAAAATTTTAAACCGGCAACACACGTCGGATGATTAGATTATATCGATCCAGAGAGAAGGAGGAGCTACATGCAAGTGTCCCAAAGAGACTGGAAGAATGTATCAACCGCCGTGTGAAAAATAAAACCGATCCATGATCTACAAGTGGGAGAACTGACTTAGTTATAAAGTTTATGTTGAATTAATCCGTTCAACTTCATTGTTCGACTTGGACAAAATATGGTACCCGCAAAAGGTGTGGTCAGTCATACGTGTTACATATTTTCAGTTAACTGGAGGTGATGATTTCAGTCCTGTTGTCTTACTATTGGCGGCTCGAAAAGCCCGTAATTTAAGCCCACATACATGTTGCTGATGTTTGATGAGAGTTCACTTCGTTACTTGATTCCAGAGTAAAGTTGTGGAACTTCTAACCTATAGTCATTCACTCGGCCCTGCAAAATTTGAATAAATGAAGAATAAGGATTCTTTAAACTGCCGCTTTGCAGAAATAAAGACTATGTGGGTACTCATTACAATATAATTATTTAAACAACCAGAATTCCAAACTAAACTTGAGTGGCTCATTAGAAAGAGTGCAAAAGCGACCGGTTACCAACGCCAAGCAAACATGCTGGGTATCAAGTAGGAGACCCAGGTTTCATCGGACTCATGAAAGATAACTTACGACACTAAATACGGACAGAACATGCAGTAGAGTAGGTAAATAAGAAAACAACACAGGCTGCCAAAACTGTCCTTTATTGAAGTGTAGTGAAGAAATATACTGAAGGCCGAGAAACCTTTCGAGGAGAGTCTGGTCAAGCTAATCAAAGCAAAGGCGAACCCCGTGGAGGGCTGGAAAGACCAGCAACTGTCAAACAGAGTAGGAAACTGACGAGGTTCGCGAGATAACAGAGCTGAACTTGCCACTGTGACATTCATGGAAAATGAATGATCATTCCACATCGTCCACGCACATATTGTCAATGGTACTTGAGGGCCCGTCCAACTCGTTCGACGTTGACGGTATGGGGTCAGGTCCATCTGACGATGAGTCGATATCACCTTCATCAGCGCCACTTAACATTTTGAGAAGGTTAGAAAATAGGTTATTCATTCCTCCGCTGGAAGCCGGTTTAATACCGAAATAAAGCTGACCGATTTTGTCCAAATAAGCCAGATATGTGGAGTCCCGTCTTATCTGTGGACTATATTTTTCACATAGCAAAGAAAATACGGAAACGGTGCACTTTCTCTCTATGGCAAGCATGAGAAACCACACAAAATTGAGCAGGGGGAATCTTGTGAACGGTGGCCCTGGTTCGAGTCTCGGATGTCCTCGAGTATACGTGTAAAACGTGAGAACTGCCGCTGGGGCCTGTCGCATGCATAAAAACTGCAGAACGGCTTGAGTGATGAATAGGTCAATTTCGGAACGCAGGCCATAACGCTGGTGGAGCGCAATTAGAAACGAACCGACAGCATGGCCGTTGAAGGACAACATGATTCGAAAACGTGCCTCAGTGAAGGAACCCTCCTGCCAGAAAATGCGCGCGAGTTGTTCATTAAAACCACACAAAAGAGACTTATGATTATTAAGTAGTCCGGTCGCTTTCTGAATAAAATTGGACCGGTCTTCGCTGGGGTTCATTTTCCTAAGTAAATCACACATTTGATTTAAATGGACTTCTGTCAGCTCCATCTTGCTCTTCGTATATACTTCCAGTATCATGGAGGCAAGCTCTATTCCGCTCTCCCATTGTTTATTTGTCAGCAGAAAGTCTGCACCAGAGTAGAGGTACTTCAGAGCCTCAACATAATTCCGACGAGTGATACAACGAAAGTAAACAGTTTTGTAGATCTGATGCGCTTCATAGAAACGTCTCTCCTCTATGGCCGACTGCAGACGCTGTTGTAATTTTGTTAACTTACAGCCAACAGCAGTCATCTATAAAATAAAAATGGGTAGATGTTACTTATGAGTACTTGGGAAATCAATATAGAAGACAAGAGAATTGCGTGAAAACGGTCAGAATATCCGGTATGTATTGGAGTGGGTAGTGATTAAGCGCATGCAACGCCAAGCGATTCCCTAGCTAACGGCGAACAATGTCAAATTACCAAGAACAGTACGGTGGAGATGAACCCAGGCTGAGCACTTAGGTGCAGTACTACACACTTGATGGACCAAGCGCAAAAACAGCGACATTGGCTCCGAGGATCAAACAACGATCGGAATCACAATGCAAACACACTTTGGTTCATCAAAGTGTGCGGGAGAATGCAGCGACCAGATACAGAGGGCCCATCTTCTTTATTAAAAGTAATATGTATTGTCGATGCGCCACCTCCGTAGTACTGTGTAATATATAGGGATCCTCTCCTCCTCTCCCCGAATGGTGAGCAGAATACGAAAAACAGTTAGGAAATCCAGGAACTTTTCGTCCGACTTCCCCCGAACAAAAGCCAATATTTTAGAAACAAGGAAAATCGGATAATGCTTGGCACGGCAGTTGATTTCCATCTGGCTATGGCGAACCAGGATGTTCGAATGGCGTGTTTGGCAAATTAAGCTTGTGGATGTGTTAGAAGTTACCTTTCGTGGCGAGGATCGTACCAACCAAAGCAATTCAAACTATGGGTAACCACAGAACGCCACGCGAGTGGATTCGGCCCATTAGAAATGCACGCCACAGCTTGCTCAAAGCGGATACCACTGGATCTAACCTTTAAGTTGTTTCCACTGAAATCCGAGAGTAATCCGACTGTAGAGATTCCGAGGTTAAATCTACAACGGTGCCAAGTGACTTACAGTGACCGCCATTGCACTATATCGGTTCACACACCTGAAGCGCATCGAGTGCACCTCAATTAGTGCATACCACAAGGCAATCCTCCTCAATCGCTGTTGAGTTCAACTGTTTGCCATCGCATGAGGTAGAAATTGATCGTTTTGGAGCTGGTTCCCTGTCTTACTCCATCGGACTTATACCAGGCAAACGTGGAAACGGATACTAACCCAAATCTAAACGACTCTAATGTACTCAGGAAAGCAGATTGAGTGAGCAGCTTGTTCGCTAGCATTGTCCGATCTATCTATAGCCAAAAGGTGGACATCGCCTTTAAAAATAGTCTCCTAGCTTTTGTCCTACATCAATCCTTTTTAACCGATGTTTCACAAACGTTTTGGTCTAAAAATCTACGCCGGGGTCAATTAAAAGTGTTTGGCTTGACAATGACCTTAAGCGCGGTTAACAGTGTAACACGCATGATGATGAGTGATGACTGGCCCAATTACAGATGCCGTGATTAGACTGGTTACGGCGGTTGTAGCGAAAATATATCATAACGACGTTATCGGATATTGGTTATGTAGTTCATCACCACCCTAGGCCAACAACAATGTCCCATCCAATCATATCTCCAAATAGGCAGAAGAAACGTCGCACTGACTGTCCAAAAGTGAGTCACTTTTAGAAAAGATCTTCAGCATCAAAGGGACCAGTTACCAGTTGTGTGCCATAATGTCAAGCTTAGCGCTACTGTCATCAGATCACAAACGCTTGTAATCAGTGAACTCCGTAACCTCTCGATGTTCTTGCCATCAGAATCTGCAGAAATAAATAAGCCGATTGGCCAGTGTGGGGCTACCAGATGCGGTGAAGACCCACAGTTCATTCGAAGATACCAGTGTCCCTAAAAACGCTTCAGCTGTTGAATTATTGCTAAGTTGGTTTTCTAACGTTTCAGCTTCAACTGATCGCACCCTTTCCGGCCATCTCGGATAATTTTAAAAAGATCGCGCTTTTTCTCTATTGACTGGTGACATTTTGTATGTACTGGTAAATCGCTCGTTCTCCAATTTCACCAGCAGTATATATGTGTATCTGTAAATTACCTCGGACCGAGACAGTAAGCGTTCTCCCCAGGAGGTCTATACTTCTTCTGCGCCAGAGGTAGCTGGGCTTACGTCAAAGCTGGAGATTTGTGTGACCCTTTAAACTTCGCGCATTGTTTGGACGGTCAGGTCCTAACGAAGAATTCTACCCTTTGTAATATTTCACTGAGATTTCATTTTCTCTCTGTTGTAGCCAAATGAACCACAGCGCTCTTTCTTCCATTGGTTCATCTGTAATATAGTCGATCTTCATCTGGTGTCCTTTGTCTTCTTCCTTGAGGTTTTTCGCACTAAAGTAACTAGACTGTCAACGTGATAGAATCATCAACAAAGACAGCAACATCAGTGTTGACACTGATGCTTCACTGCCATACAACCATAAAGTTCGTCTAATTTCATATGCATATATATATATAATTATATATTAAAAGCCCTAGAGTGAAAAGAAGAGAAAAGGAGTGGATGAGGGAGGGGACCTAGTGCTGGCCTGTCAAGCATTCCGAGGTGCCTACACCTCCAACCGCTCAATCAGACAATCTGGAAAGAAACTGACAGCATGAACGACACTGACATCGATTAGCCGCCATTTCTTGCAACGTCTCCAGCCAAACACAGGCGGGGTCACGGGGACCCCATCCTGGAAGGCGTACAGCGCCAACAACACCCAAACTCTTCGTGATCTCTTTCACGCCTTTCTGCCAAGTCATGCGCTGTCCACCTCGCGGTTTGCGCCATGCTGAAGGAGGCACGGAGAACAACACTCGTCTCGGTAGACGGTGTTTCGGCATGCGTAGCACATGACCGAGCCATCGTAGTCGGTGGTGCTGGATGATTTCCCCAATTGATGTACCTGCAGCACAACCAAATACCCGTTTTCTAATCACCTCGTGACTAACACGCTGACGCCATCCAAAACCAGCCACGCTTCTGAGGCATCGGTGGTCGAAAACCTGGAGACGCCTCACATCATCTGTCCGTAGAGGCCATGTCTCGCACCCATACAACAATACAGCCCTTACTGTAGCCTGGTACACACGACCCTTAAGATCTAGTGAGATGCCTTTTTGACGCCACAAGTGACGCAAATTAGCAAACGTGATTCGAGCCTTTGAGATTCTTGCACTGACTTCATCAGACACACTTCCGTCAGAGCTAATACAACTACCGAGGTATGTAAAGTTTTCCACAATCTCCAGTGATTCTCCTTGAATTTTAAGGGATATGTCCGGAGACTGCACGTTCTGAAGCATGACTTTGCACTTTGAAGGTGCAAGGCGCATGCCAAAAGATGGTATGATGGTGGTCAGTCTGTTCAACAGGGCTTGTGCTTCACTTTCGTCTTCAAAGATGAGGGCGATATCATCTGCGTACTCCAGATCGACAAGGCTCTCACCAGCAACGATTTGAACACCGGGGTTTTGAAGACCTTCCAGCGTTCGCCTCATTATTTCATCAATGACGAAGTTGAACAAGAATGGAGAGAGTGGACATCCTTGTCTGACACCACTTTTTGTAGGGAAGCTTTTGGAGAGCTCGCCATACACTCTCACCCGCCCAGAAGTATGTGAATATAGGGATCGGATTATGTTTACAAACTTCTGGGGCATACCCTGTTGAGCAAGTATATTTAACAGCACTGACCGATCGACAGAATCAAACGCACCCTTGAAGTCAAGGAACACCAAGATTGTGGGTCGTCTGTACATGTGGCGTTGCTCTAACACCTGACGGAGTGTGAAGATGTGGTCAATGCAGCCTCTACCCGGTCGAAATCCCGCTTGATTCTCACGAGTCAAGGTTTCGCGTGCCATCGTAAGACGACGAAGAATCAATGACGCCAGAAGCCTTGTCACAACAGGAGTCAAACTAACACCTCTGTGGTTGCTACATTCACTGCGAGTACCCTTTTTGAAAATGGGCACTACTATCGATTCACCCCAGTTGTCTGGGACGGTCTCTTTCTCCCAGATAGACCCAAATAGTCTAGACAGGCACTGGCTGAGGAGCCCACCGCCATCCTTGAAAAGAGCAGGTGGAAGGTCGTCAGGACCAGCAGCACGATGACGCTTGAGTAGAGAAATACACTCGGACACTTCTGAGACCGAAGGCGACTCCATATTTACGGTCCAGCTTTCTGTTGAAGGCCAGGATTCTGGATTGGAGGTAGCAGGTGGCCAGCTGAATTGCTGTTCAAAGTACTGTGCCCAGCGGTCCAGACGTTCTGCTTTATTGCATATCAGGGAGCCATTTTGGTCTCTGATTGTTTCGCTGACAAGAGGTTTTCGAGGACCAGTCGAACGAATCAAATGGAACAGCCTGCGCACATTTCCAGCATTCTTTGCATCTTCCATTTCTTGGGCCTTTCGGGTCCACCAAGCTTCTCGGTCTGCACGGACACTCAGTTTCACTTGGCGTCGGATGATGCGTCGGGTGGAGTTGTGGTGGCGGCCAGGGGGAATCTGTCGCCGGGTCTCCAGCAAAGACACGGTCCTATCAGAGATCCAGTGTTTGAAAGAGGTTGGCTGGGTTGTACCGCAAACAGACGTTCCAACCTTGAGTAGCGCTTTGGATATCTTTTCCCAGTGGCCGTTTATATCCGACACCGTACCGTCCGGCAGGCATTCGACGAGTTGGTTTTGATAATTTCGTTTGACTTCTGGATCCACTAGCTTCTCAATGGCTAAGCGAGGTGTGCGCGTTTTGCGTACACCTGAAAAGCGCAATGAAAAGCAGCAGCGTACAAGTGCATGGTCGGAGTCCACGCTGGTGTTCCAGAAGGAGCGGCAAGCGGTGATCGACCCTCGCCACCGATAACTCACGGCGATGTGGTCTATTTGGGTTCGTCGCTGGTTTGTTGGTGGGCACCACGTTGTCAAGCGATTTCCGCTGTTCCGGAAATTCGTACTGCAAAGGAACAGTCTGTGATCGGCACACATCTGAAGTAAGCGGTCTCCGTTGTCCGTGCGTCTCGTGTCCAAACCAAGACGACCACCCAATCGGGCCTCAGCAGCGCTCAGTCTACCTACCTGGGCGTTCATATCACCAGCAACCACAACGATATCTGAGGTTTTAACCTGCTGTAGAAGGGCACCTAGAGCGTCATAGAAACTGTCCTTGGCAGATTCAGAGCTACAGTCAGTTGGGGCGTAAGCAGACACAATAAACAAGGTGCGATGGACCTCACTTCCTCTAGATTCTCTCACAGATGTTGCCAAACGAACCGCACAGAGGCGACTATCAACGGGTATCCAATCAAGCAGAGACGCTTCCGCTCGTTCACTCAGTACAATACCCACCCCAGCATATCCAGCTGCAGCGGCCTCTGCATCACCAGAGGTGCGCAGCCGGAACCTGGAAGAGAGCGAGGGGGCAGTCAGTTCGATCACGGTACTTGCGTCCTGCGTCCTTGTTTCTGACAGACAACATACATCAATGCTGAGGGAATCCAGCGTACGAGCAAGAGCCACCTGTTGACCTGCTTGCTTCAGTGAACGAACATTAAAGGTGGCTAAGTAGACAGGCTTTCGGGGTTTGAAAACAGACTTCGAAGTGTTTAGGGATGTAACGGAACTCGGACGTACACAATCTGCGGCTAAGTGTGATGTAGGGCGGGCAAACCGATCAGTCCTAGAGCTGGGACCTGCGGAGAAAGTATTAAAATTGGGGCGGGGGAGGGTGGAAGACGGAAAACGTGAAAGTGTAAGAAGGGAGGCGTCAGCAGTAGCATGTTTTCGCTTACCCGCCCTGCTGTATGCAGCAAGTAAGGCGACCCGGCTGATGGCACCACGCGACGGCCGATGTGGCATGAAAGTACTGTTAGTTGTGAATGTCATGGTTGTACGAGGGCTGGGATACTGCCAGGGCGCCCACACCTAGACAGGAGGACGATTAGGGTCCTCAACCAAAGCCTTTGGCTCAAAAGCCTAACCGCAAGGCAGCGGTGTTGGGCTGGAAATGCAAGTGCATTACCATTTTTACGGAACACGTCGCCACACATGTTCCAACCCCCAACCTGGAGGGCCAGGAGACTGTGTTCGTCAGACCTCTACCCATGGACCAACCTGGTATGAGAGACTCTGTGAGTGTCACGCGGGCACCCCCCAGTATAGCTCAATGGGTCGCCGAGGTACACAAACCGCCACACCACGGTAAGGTCCAGTCTCTTCGTGACGGATAGAATAAATACCATCAAACTCCTAAATCACCTAGCTAGCTCACAGACACAACACGTATTATAGGGATCGCCCAATCACACGCGCATTCTCATTGTTTCCGAAACTTCAGCAAATTTCTGTGCACAATGTTTTGCCCCATAACCTGAAGCAGTGTTAGGTGAGCGAAAATCGAAATCAAAGCCGTCCAGCTGTAACACCCTTCCCGTGCCTGGATGTCATGCCCTTCGACGGAAGCCCGAGGACTGGGATACTGCCAAGTTGACCAAGCCTAGACAGGAGAAGTCGAGTTCGAACCACGGACCATCAGGTCAGTAAATTCGCGCTCTAACAACTGAGCCATCACACCCCGGTAAAATCGGCGAGCTGACCCGTCTCAAAAGAGTTGTGTCGAGCGCACGCTCACGGTGAGAAGTGTATGCCAGAAATGAGTGAATTTAGGTTGAAAGAAAGCAGATCGATTATTGCTTTGTCTCTAAGTTACCGGGTGCCAAGCTCAGCGAACAGATCAACAGTCACCTGATCAATTACCAATGAATGCACCCAAGATACCTATATCCCCACATATTACCAACGCCAACAATCCTTCAGGCCTGTCAATTCCATGCTGAGCTCCGATTTGCTTCTCGCCCATTGTGATCCGGCACTGGGAAACACTTTTGCATTGGAAGATTCGACTTCATTTTATCGGCTATAAACCATGCGCCAAGGGTACGTTGGTTCCAGCTGCTGTAGTTTCGACCACTGGGAAATGGGACGGCATGAAGGACAACCAAGCTGTGAAGGCGATGGCATGCCCATTTAGTTCGGAAACTGGCAGCTATGTATTGAGGCGATAGCTTTAATGCACGAGCGCCATTGACTGCGCGATTGGGTCATTTCTGCCAGTGCAATTAGCCATTGGTTAGTTGAGTTCCGAAGTTGGTAATGTGTTGGAATACTGGTAGCTCGGGTGTGATAGTTGGTATATGATCAGGTGGCTGTTGATCTGTTCGCCGAGCTTGGCAATTGATTTGCAAACGTTTCGTCCCCATTCGAGGAGACATCTTCAGTGCGCTGTTGGATGGGTTCCGAAGTCCCCATCCATGGGTGCGTCAGTTGCCAATCCTTATTTTCATTCTTCCTTTTTAGGTCATACTCTGTCAACCTCTCGGTCATTTCCAGTCAGCGCAGTATTGGGAGAAAGGAGCTCAGCAAGGCAGACGGTCCCCTGGTATGCGGAGTACATGTCCTACTCAGCGTAACCCACGAGGCGTGGTTAATTCACCTATCGTGGGAGAATTCCTTCTTCCTAAAACCACCAGGCGTACCGCAGAGTTGTTATTCGATGTTCCCAGACCTCACCAATTATTTGTGGACATCATCATTAGCAGCTGTAAGAACCACGTACTTGTCGTGCAGTCGTTGTAGCTGCCACAGTTTCGTTCACCGATGATTTGGGGAGGTGACGTAGGCAGCTGCGCGTTGGAGGCAGGAGCTGAAAAATCGGTGCGTTAATACACCACTGTCAGTGGACTGTTAAGTAAGGGGTTGGGAAGGGAGCTATGCATTGAAGCTTTCATGCAGAGCTATGGTAGTGGATTCGCATGCTTCTTGCTGACTTGCGAGGGTCTGAAGGGAAACGAACTGTAAGGCATGCACGCACCATGGCGTGATCGGAATTAAGTAGTGTTCCCCAGAAGGAACCGCACTCTTGAATTGTCGCTCTCCACAGGTGACCGATGGCCACGTGATCCAACTGGGCCCATGGTTGATGTGCAGTTGGTGGCCACCAGGTTACGCGATGCGAACGTTTATGTTGAAAGTTCGTACTTAACAGAAACAATTCATGATCAGGACGCAACTGGAGAAGCCGATCTCCGTTGGCTGTGCGGCAAGCATCGACTCCGATTCGACTGCCCAGATGTGATTCCAAGGAGCTCAGACGACCTACGTGAGCGTTCGTACCGCCTGCAAGGAACAGAGTGTCAGTGCTTCTTGCTTCACGAATGATCCGGGTACTTCTCGATAGAAAGTATCCCTCCCAACGTCAGAACTGCAGTACGTTGGGGAATGAGCCGACACTACAAACAGGCACCGCCTTTTATGCCGAGAGGCATTGAGCTTGATTGAACTGCATAACCGGACGGTGCGAGGACACATGTTCTGACCTCCAACCTACAGGGACGGGAGACTGTGTGGGGCAACCTGGTATGAGAGACTGTGGGTTTCGCAAGGGTACACCCCAGTATAGTTCCTTGACTCAATGGGTTATACTGGGGGGTACCCATGCGACAAAGAGGCACACACCATGATAATGTCAAGTCTCTTTGTGACGTTCTGTGTCGTCTGCGTACTCGATGTCTCCGAGTGAACGTCCGGTAATATTTCGATCCGGTATGCCCAAGAGTATGAGAATGAGTGTTTCATGATCTATCAACGGCGAGGTGGAAGAAGAACGCAGAAATGGAACAGCCTTACATACCACTTGGTGCAGTGAACTCAGCCGAGAGCCCTCCGTAGCTGGCGTATGGCGCTTTGAGGACCATGAATTTGTGGAGGGATACCTTTATTTCACGGACACTGCCACAGAACCTGACGGACAGGAGTGAAAAGTGGCTCTTAAGTCAAGGTAGAACAATAATGCTGGTTGCTGGAAGAAGCTCAAAACCATTATTGGTTGCTGGAAGCAGAGTCGCTGTTCCAGAATCTGTCGAAGGATGATGTGATCGAGGCATCCTCTTGAAGGGCGGAACCTAGCAAGGTTTTCGCGGGTCTGCCTCCGACCACGGATAGTAAAATACAGAAGTTCGGAACGAAGTGTCATTATCAGTGAGGACAGTAGAAACTGCTATTTTTAAGAAATGATTCGAAGTAGAAAGTGACAGCATGTTCGCGGAACTACCATACCTAGGTCGCTCGTCTTCGAGTGCCTCTGAAGTTTCCGTTAGACTCTAACTTATTTAGTCCCATATTGAGCATTATTTCTTTCCACAACTATTTCCACTTACCCTGGCAATATTGTTTTCCATGTAGCAATCAACAATTTCCAGCCTGGTTATGGTCAGTAGCATGTCCCAACTAGTGTTTGACAGTCTGCTGCTGAGGAAAGCACTTTACTGAAGCCTTAGCCGATGATTCACTGAAAGGATACACCTCTCGTAAGTTGAAGGACGGTGATCAGTTAGGCTCCTGGAGCAACTGTCCGTCCCGTCAACCTGTCCTGGTTAGTGATACTGTAATAATAACAGCCATTCGGTACCTAGCTGCCATGCCAATTGAAGGAAGCGCAAGGGCTGAAGTAGTGCCAGGCTGCCCAAGCCTAGACAACAGCAGTCAGGATGTAGAGGTTGGCTTCGGACCACGGATCCTCCGGTTGGTAACCCGGCGCCCTAACGACTGAGGGTTCTCGAGCAGATATGATTATTATAAAACCTGCGTAGCATTCAGCTTATGCTATTTCCTTGATTACCACGTATTCATGGACTCACGCACTGATACGCACGATCGAGGCTTTCTTCTAAGCTTCCCGAATCGAGTTTGTTCTCACCGTTCACCTGAAAGAAGGGTGCGCCAGTGCTCTTAAAATGCTCAGCGCGCGAAAGTAAGCTATCCAACAATAGGACTGGCATAAAAACGCATCGTAGTATTCTGAACTGGGTACTAGATACGTGAACCGGCAGAGGAAGGTAATTCCATGCACCAAGTATCCAAAATAAAAGAAATCATTATCTAATTAAAGTGTGCACCCTGAACATGAAAATTCTCCTTCCAAGCCTTAGCTGTGTAATGGTTGGGTCAACAGTGAAAACTTGTCGTCCCTTCGGATCCGACCACATTACAAGGGAAGCTTTGCAAACACCCCGAGACACACTAAATAATCAACCAGTCCGTTGGACTTCCTGGATGAGGGTTACATCCAGAGTAGATGAGGGTTGCGCCAGAGTAGACAACTTGGTTGGCATATTTAGAAAGTGGCCTGACTCAGGCCCCATAGATTATCTGGAAGTCCGTGCGAGTAATATGGGAGAAGGTGCGCCGGATCTTCCGTAGGACGACGAATGCCATTGAGCAAGTTTTTCATGGTGCAGTGAGGACATGTTTGAAGAGGGCCAGATACTTAAATCCTTTTTGGTATCTAACCTTGTAGTGTCTTCGGATCCATTCGCACCATGCACGACGAAAGCGTTCGCTGAGTCTCTTCCGAATGACATATGGACGCATTTTTCGGCATTCAGGGAAAGTCGCCAGTCCAGTGACCACTGCTTTGCGGCGTCAACATCCATTTGGAGGCCGCTGGCGTTGGAACTCCAGAATTTCAAGCGATCTGCAAAAAGTGGACATGGACTTGAAATAGCATCGAGAAGGTCGTCGAAGTATATCAGAAACAGCAGTGGTCCCAAAATTGGCCTTGTAGAACCCGTGGCGACCGGTGCCAAAGTAGAGTAGGTCGAGCCTATTTTCACTCGGAATGTTTCATCTGGCAGGGACGTCATAATCCAGCGTAGAATCCCTCTTTTGATCCCATAAGAATGGAGTTTGCGGAGCAGCGGAACGTGTGGGACTCGGTGGAGTACTTTTGAAAAGAAAAAATTATGGCATCTGGTGAATCCTTCTTGGTCAGTTTGAGTTCGGCTGCCCATAAATGCGAGCATGTTTGTCATGCAAGAATGGTTTAGGAGTTCGTGTTGCGCTGGGAATGACAAGTTATCGGTGCTCAGGCGATTTAAGATGGCCCACTTCAGAATGCGTTCCATCGCCTTGCGCGGCATGCTAGTGGCGGTAAACTAAGCTGATTGATGAATTCGCGCTAAAGAGGCTTCTTCTGTTTTCGTTTTCACGAATTACCATGAACCACCACCTTTGGAGAATCAGTGTCCACGCTGGTCTCACAGCTTGCATTCTTCACATGCAGAGCAGCAAGGCAGATGCCGAAAATCAAACGAGGGCATTCAGACAACTTTTCTCATTTTCAAGGTCACGCCCAACTCAGTTCTATTCAATCACTGAGTTGAAGAGGGATTATCCTTCACATTTTCTTTTCTACTAGACCAACTGCCGAAAGTTCCGCCCCAAGGGTTCACCAGTGCAACAACAAGCATCTTTAGCACTTTGAACCCATCTCCATTGTTGACCAGTTTTAGGCGCCTTTCTCTCCACAGGACACTGTGAGAAGGCTACATATTTCTGTGTCGACCTATCTCATCCATCTAAGTAAACGATCGATAGGGTTTGCACCACACAAAACCTTTCATCTCTCCGTCCGATTACACTCCATTGTTAGTTTTGGGAGATATCAGTGCCCCAAGAATACCTAGCCGGAACATAAATTTGGGAGTGCCCCACTGTATTATGTTATTATTACGCAAATGGCTTCTGCAACCCCAAGGACGATATCCTAGTAGTAATTCAGCAAACGTATTTTAAAAACTACTTGAACATGTGGAACTGTGAAGGACGTTTTCCACCGCCTATGGTAAACTTTGTCATTGTCCGTTGGTTAGTAGCTTTATAATGTTTCACACCAGGAGTCGGTGAGCCGTTCAGGGATCCTGCAGGAGTGAACAACAAGAGTCGGTCGCAGATGCGCAATTTCCTTGGTCTACATGACTTTAATTTGTTGAGAGGAAACTGCTTCAAACTTCCGTTGAGCTGTCCCGTCAATATATCGGGTAGGAACGACACTCACCAGTCCGCATTGGTGAGGAATTCGAACTTATCTTTGAGGCAAGCTGGGTATTGTATATTCTCAACTAAGTGCATCAGTTACGGTATCTTCTCTGAACCACTGGCATGATGGTTTCTTAAACAGACAGAAGGGAGGTTGCAGGACCACGCGGTGTATATTTTTAGACCCCTAGAACACCGATTAAAAACAGCGGCTTGAAAATCTCAGGTACAGCTGATAAAAGGTCGTCACTTTACTAGAATGATGACTATTACAATAATTAGGTGCACCTTGCTGAAAATAGATACAATACAGAAGGGACTGGTCCAGAAAGTGGCTTACCGGTTGAGGGAAACTCTTGCGAGCTCCCGAGTAAAGCTTCGGACTCGTACCGTTTTTTCTCGACATTATGGCTGCTACAGATGTCACGCGTTTGTCCGTGGAGACTTCTGGGGCTCGTTTTACTTCCTGTCCTATGCACAGGCATGTGTATGGTGGGCCGAGTCGCATGCCCGTTTATGGTGTGTATTGTTCCCATTCCTGGTTTGATAGTTTCACGAACGTGAACATAACTTAACCTCATGTAGTTGGAGGTCGTAAGCCTGGTGTGCGGCGTAATTAAAAATGGACAGATATTGTAGTGCACATGTCGGATAAAGTTGCAAGTGGGGCAGGGATTCTTACGTGCTTTGAATGTCTGTGATGCGTGATCTAGTCAGTGACTAGTACAGACGCACCTTCATAACAAGCATGAAGAGCAGCATCGCACACCGGGCGAGGTTCGTCATCAAAACGTTCGACATAATATGGTACGTGATTCGTTGTACACCAGTGGTCATTGCTAGTAGTCAGACGGTTGCAAAGCACACAGAAGTCCATGTCTGTGTCCCCAGACAACCATCTGGGTTGAGTTGCAGTATCCCTACCCACCGACGGCAGGTTGTCAGCTGTAGACGTCGAGCCTTGGCGCACCTGAACTTACCACTGAACAATCAACTGCCTAATGAGGGCCGTGGCCCTCCTGGGTTCCAGGCATACAGTTAAACCCAACACTCGGTATAGTTGTTTATGCAGGCCGTCGAAATTTGTCGGCGATGGCTTGGAATCAAGCGTGAGGGGCACACCTTGTTTCGAGAGCCAGCGTTGGTGGATAGGGAAGCAATCTAAGCCGACTGGTCTCCAAATACAGAGGACAAATGGCTGCAGGGGGGCCATATCGCCCCGTAGAAGGGGAATGTGCCTTTACCAGCACAGGCGTCACCGTCTGGGGCCATTTGGGTGCTTACACAATGAACTCTCAGTAAGCCATCGTAGATTGCCCTCACGTTGTTTTTCCTAACACTATGATAGTTCAGTCTTGAGGGTCGCGTTCCCAAAACCAAGAAACACGCAAACTTAGTCATTCGACGGCTGACATTCAGAAGGTAGCCGTCAACAGTCAGGAGTTCCCGTCGGTCGCAGTGGTATGACGTATGCAACTCATATTCACGCATGAATGCGTGCCGGGACACCTGTGTGGCATGATCCACTGTGTCTGGGTGGCACACCCGGATTTTTGAGTGACCGTTTGCGTTCTCCAGACGACAGTAGGGCACGTTACCAAGACGGACCATTCCATATTGTGCATGCACAGCCCATTTGCGGGTAATGCGCAACCAGTGGGTCGTAATGTAAGGGAAAAATCGCTGGTCCACTCGGCGCGGCAGTTGGAGACCTTCTCGGGTTCTGTGTGCTTGTAATATGAAAAACAAAATACTTACTGTTTCACACTGCCCAGGCGAGCCATAAGGTGGAATATGTGCAGCTGTTCGCATTCTGCCTGTGACCAGCAATACATGGATATTATATGATGTATATGATGAATATGTGCTTCCTGATAGCTTTTCGAATGTGAAAGTAGCACAATATGACGTCGCAACCGACCACTACTCTCGCTGACCTCATTGGTGCCGCCAGCTTCCCATCACAAAAGCCTTCATGGGATACCTTTCACCCATCATCTCCTTGAACAAGCCGAATAGTTTACGCATTCAAGCAAACTGTTCGCTTTCCACGAAGGCATACATAACCGGACACCCGATACCCATACCATCCGTGAGTAGGAGGGTGTACAACATACATATACAGAACAGATATACGTCGTTTCACCAAAACTCATCCAAACCGGTTTATCACGTGTATTCCGTTGACACATGCGACATCCGGCAAACGTCGGAACAGGGCCGTCTGTTGTCATTTGGCGAAGCACACGCAGCTGCAATGACCTTCCCCCGAATGCAAATACAGCCACACGTCCGTCCTCGGGGAGCATGCCAGGGCAATTCATTCTTCACAATAAAACCCAACTAATGATACCAGGTTCAATTCCCAACTTTTGGGGAGCATAAAAGTTGAGCCAAGACCAGGCGTTAAAACGTGAGCATGGCTGACAACAACATAGCACGATGGAGGCAAGAGCAAAAAGACGGGCTTAACACGTGGTAAGTAGACCGTGAAAAACAAAAAAACCACCTCAGCACGGATTTCTCCCAAACAGTTCTTACGTGACGAACATGCTCATATTTATGGACAGCTTAACCCAAGCCAAGGACGAAGGACTCGTATCGAATACCATGTTTTCCGACTTCTCAAAAGCATTTGATCGACTCCCACACGTCCCGCTGCCCTACAAACTCGAGTCTTATGGAATTCAAGGGAAAATCCTGCACTGGGTCAAGACATTCCCACCAGACAGCTCATTGCGAGGGACAATAGGCTCGACTTACACTTCTCGAGCGTTTGTCTCCACTGAAGTTCTCCAGGGCTACGTTTGGGGGTCACCGCTGTTTCTGTTATGCGTCAGCGACCTTCTAGATGTTTTTGGAAGCCGAATGACTATTTATTCGCCATGCACCACTAGTACTTGAAGCTGATAGCAGTGTTTGGAGGACTGGTCACTATTTATCTTTCTCTTACTTTCCTTCCTGGGTTATGGTACTGCCCAACTCAAGTAATAAATACTGGATAAACTAGTCCGTCACCTCGGAAGTTCATCCCCGTCAGTCGTTATATGTTTAATTTCTCTAGGCCACTACCTCTCTGCGAGCTTATACCGGTTTGCAATAGATGTCGTGTACTTTATTATCATATGTCAGCTAACTCAATCCTTGCTTGGTCGAGAGTCTACTAAGTACGAATCCATCCCTATCTTATCTCATATAATCACTTGTTGTCCCCACCCTAATAGCGGCAGACGTCAACTATTACTGTGATCTCTCCTCAAAATCACCATGCTTTGTTAATCTCATCCCATTCCCTCGTCTGCCCAAGCTTTGCACCCCGGCAATAACATGTATGGACGACCTGGTTGCCTGTTATCCAAGCTCAGAGAATTGCACATCCCAGCCCAATGACCTTAAATTTGACGGCCGTTACGGGGCTGTCCGAAAACCGAAGTATGTCAGGCCATTGATGGCACGGCGCTTCCATTCCCACTTTGATGGCGCACCCGCAACTCTTCCCTTCCAAATCTCAACGATACCCTCTCGCCCACTGGTTCCATTAACAGCAAATACGAATAAGTTCCTCACCTGGCCCCAGCCGCCTCCATGTTATGTTCATTCCAAACTGCTGAACCTGTCGTTCGAACGTAGTCATTTCGGTGTACTTTCAGCCTGTTTCCCCCACAAAAATAAACAATTTTCTATACACCTTGCGCTCTGGCTCGTGTTTTGCCACTATGTCACTTTTCCCAGGAAATATTATGCCGAACTCCACAACAACGGCACAGGTGAGTCTGTACAGTTTCACTGTGTACCATGTTTCTGGGATTCTTGTTACCATTCATCTGCTTTGCTAGTCCCTCACCATCATCCCCACTTGCGTTTTTGCGACCTTGACCATGGGCCCAAAAGTCCAAGGCTGCGATGCCTCACCGGTTGTTCTAGAAATTTACCTGCAGATATCTCGTGGAGCTGTATTATCCACAGGCTAGTTATTCATGTATGGTAAAGGGTATCCTCCACACAAATTGCGCTCCCATCGCTTATGCACAATTCATGCGGTTGTCTAACACTGTTCTACTTAGTGAAAGGCGAGCTCCACCACATTCAAATCCTAACGATGTGATCTTGTTTGATGTTCTCCCCCAAAATGGAGCTTCTACGCGCAAGCCGGTTTAGTGTTAACCACGTCTACATCGGACAAAGCCCACCGCCTATGAAGCTGTAACTTTTCCCAAACCCCCCTGTAACCACACTTCCCACCAGTCATGCCTTTATCCCGACTTTAACCTTGTGATCATGCCTGACGGCATGTCACCCACAAGTTGGGGGTAAACATTATTATCATCTAATTTTTGCGGACGACTCGAAATCGTAGAGTTCCAATGCCAGTGCCCTCCGTATGGATGTAGACGATGCAAATCAGCGGTCGTTGGACTGGCACTTTCCTCTGAATGATGAAAAGTGCGCCCATTTGTCAGTTGGAGGAGACTCAGAGAACGCCTTTGTCATATATGGGAAGAAAGGACCAGGAGACATCACGAGAATATATACCAAAGAGGATTTGGATATCTGGCTCTCTTCAAATATGTCCCTCTCACTGCACCATGAGAAATCGGTCCAAAAGGCATTCGCGTTCTACGGATGATTCGACGCACCTTGTCCCGTATTACTCGCATAGACTTCCAACTACTCAGTGGGGACTATATCAGACCGCTCCTTGAATATGCCAACCCGGTTGTCTACTCAGGACGCACGAAAGACGTAATCCTTATTGAGCGTATCCAGCAAGCTGCTACGAAAATTGGTGCCGGCCACAAATCCGTGGACTACCAAACGCATCTCGCGGTCCTTGACCTCTTTCCCCCCAGAATATTGACGCCTCCTACGAAATCTAATTCTACCTTTGCTCTAGATGAACAGGACTCGTCCAACAGGTTTTTCACCGTGACCCAGCAAGTACACGGCAGGGACGTTGTAAGATTTCAAAGCTAAGAGCGCACACCCTCATTAGGCAAAATTTTTCCTCGTTTAGGGTAGTAGCTACGTATAATAACCTTCCTCAGGCGGTTGTTCACGCTCCTTCTAGAGCACAATTCAAAGCACTATTAGACACTGATTTCTGCGAATCCTCGCGCTGGCAAGCATTATGCCCCACGCTTAGAACTTAAAGAGCAGTGTTACACCATTTTTTCATTTGTGCCGTTCAGCTGATCTACAGCCGCTGAACAACCAGAACAAAATCTACCCGGAAAGCTTGGTCGAAGGCCTCGAACGTCTGTATCGATCCGTGAATCCGTATAAGCTGATTGACTTGAACTAAAACTGAAAAACCGTTGCTGGCCTGACCTTGGGTGGTTGAGTAAATGGCTAGGGTCGCGAAAAGCACTCGAGGAGATGAAGAAATGAAGTAACTTAAAGTTTAGACAAATGGAAGGGTTCGTCTCAGAAGCACGGTCCACACTGAAACAGGGTAGATTCACTGGTTTCACCCCCGGGGGGAGGGCGCTGAGTGTAAATGTTACTTGTGGGGGAGTGTCAATGTTAAATGTGAACAATTCAACTTATAAGCCATGACGGAAGACCAGTTCAAGTGTCTTATTTCTAAATGTGGATTTCAGTCGCATTTAGAAATTGATATCAGCGCGAGGGTGTTGAGCAAGCTTGAACAAATTATCGAGACGACGCTGCAATCCGTTTCCCATGAGTGCCAACGCCTCTTGAATCGTAATCACGACACGGCCATGTTGGAGGGACCATTATCCAACCTTGCTTTCAATGTTGCGAAGACGGCATCGAGGTAACCTCCCGCGTGCAAAGCTCCCGTCAGCATGCTGGCAATGCGGCGAATGACATCTTGTATGATCGTATCCGTATAAAAAGCACAAATGTTCAGTGTGCAATCGACGTGGGCACAAAGAAAGCCAGTGCCGGACGCGTAAAGCTAGCCGAAGATGTAGGAGCCATTCGTAACCCCACTTTAACGCAATAATTGCCACATTTGATATCCAAGTCGATGCTCGTCGCAAGTATGTTACAATCAGGGCAAACAGAAGCATGATTCGATTGCAGCTCGATACGACTTCCGAAATTACGATTGCTTCCCGGCGCACCTGGAGAAAGACCGGATCACCCGAACTCAGCACAACAATGAACACCGCCAGAAATGCTTCAGGTGGTAAGCTTCAATTACTTGGTGAATTTATTTGTGGGGTGCAGATAGCAGGCCATCATGATTCTGATATTGTCTATCTTTCTGCTTGTGGGTGTAATCTCCTGGGCACAGATTTGGTCGATCGCTTGCATCTTTCAACGCTGCCGGTCGAAAACTCAAGTTCATCAACACCAACAGGAGGGAAGCCAGCATTCCGGTCTCGAAACTATGTACTTGTGAGGGTCTGCCGTCTCGGGCACTAAAGGTGAACTGTTACAGTCGTTCTCAGAAGAATCGATCAGGTGATCTATAGACTGGATGAGATAATTGATGTGGGAACTATATGTCAATCAGCCACGGCCGAATGAGTTCCCGATCCCAGGAGCGGAAGAACAGTCACTAGACCTCAACCTGCTGTTTGAAACACCAATAGCCACCGCTTCGCATGTACCATCCAAGAAGTATCCGTTGCTGCAACCGAGACGTCGTACCGGTCTCGTCAGAAGGCGTGGAACCTTTTCAACTTGACCCGCGCAGACAATCTTATGTTGAACGGCCAAAAGGGGGAGGTGTCAGGAGGGTCAGATTCCTGAAAATAACTCCAGAACGCCAGAAACGTACTGAGACTCTACAACTCCACCAAAATCTCAATAGGGAAGCCGGAAACCATCCAGACCAATCACTCAGTCAATTCAGCTGAAGCCGATGAGTGTTCAGGCACGCCACAGAAGCACGACCGACTGTGATCAGTGTTCAGGTACTTACTTGAAGCACGGTCGATGTTGATGGGTGTTCACTAACTGCCCATCAGACAGCCTGGATCAATGTCAAAAAGTGCCCTTTAAATAGCGCGAGGCTGTTGTAACTTTCGCATTCACGCTTGCTTGCTTGTTGTAATAAAGCCGTTGTGTTCTTTGTGGGTGGTTCTTTTCCGGCGCTAGACACTCGAGGGGGGACCGCAGTCGAACAAGAATTCCTGTCATGTCCAATCCGGAATACCGACCTTCAACAGAAAAATCAATCTTTCAGCTATAACACCCGGTGCCTAGTTGCAGTGCCCCCTTTAGGAAGCACGAGGGCTGAGATGCCGTCAGGTTGCCAAAGCCTAGACAGGAGCGGTTGAGATGCCGAGGTGAAGCATCAGTGTCAAAATTGATGTTGTTGTCTTTGATGATGATGAAGGTGATGAGGTTGGATTCGAAGCACTGACTTCCCGGTTAGTCAGTTCATGCATTAACGGTTGGGGAGCGAGATGGCCCAAGTGGTTAGAGCGCGAATTTATTGACCGGATGGTCCGTGATTCGAACACGACCTCTGCCTCTCGACTTTTTCTGTCTAGGCTTGGGCAACCTGGCAGTATCCCAGCCCTCGTGCAACCTTTGGGTGGCATGGCAGTTAGGCACCGAAAGGGTGCTACAGCTGAACGACGATTGAACAGAAAGATGGAGTGTAACTATGCAGCCCCCTTCAACTCGGAGGTGTCTTAGTGCACATCTCTACTCGAGCGTCATCGTGTTCCTGGTTCCGAAGACCTTCCACCTGCGTTGTTCAAGGGTGGCGGTGACTTCCTCAGCCAGTGATTTTCTAGTCTATTTTCGTCCATCTGGGAGAAATACACGGTCCTAGACAACCCGGATGAGCCGATAATATTGCCCGTTTCTAAAAGGGCACTCACAGTTAACGTAATAGCCACAGGGGTGTCAGGTTGACTCCCCTTGTAACAAGGTTTCTCGTGTCACTGATTCTTCGGCACTCAAAGCCTTCAAAAAACAGTTCAGCTGGTCTTTTTCAACACAACTACCGAAAGAACCCAGCGGGCCTCAACGGAACATCGACACCAACCCGCTATCAGCAACCGAAATCCAGCGTGGAACATTAACCTTCAAGCGCGGTTAAAAATCTTTCAGCTGTAGCACCTTATCGATGATACAGCTGCCAGGGATACTGCCAGGTTGCCCAAGCCTAGACAGAAAAAGTCGAGAGGCAGAGGTCGTGTTCGAATCACGGACCATCCGGTCAATAAATTCGCGCTCTAACCACTTGGGCCATCTCGCTCCCCAACCGTTAATGCATGAACTGACTAACCGGGAAGTCAGTGCTTCGAATCCAACCTCATCACCTTCATCATCATCAAAGACAACAACATCAATTTTGACACTGATGCTTCACCTCGGCATCTCAACCGCTCCTGTCTAGGCTTTGGCAACCTGACGGCATCTCAGCCCTCGTGCTTCCTAAAGGGGGCACTGCAACCAGGCACCGGGTGTTATAGCTAGTCGACGTGGTAGATAACTTTGTTTACCTGGGCAGTTGCATAAGTTCCGGTGGATTGACTGGAGATGAGGTTAAGTGTTAAGCCGGGAAGACCAGGGCGGCTTTTGCCATCATCCGACACCTGTGGCGCCGAGGTGACATCAGTTTGTCTGTCAAGGGCAGAGTTAACACTGCGGTGGTGCGGTGCATACTGCGTTGTGGATCAGAAACAAGACCTCTACTCACAGAGGACACACGAAACTTGTCGATGTTTGACCGTTGGTGTCTCCACAGCATTAGTCAGGTCTGGTGGAACGTCGGATTTGTACCTCCGATAGTCCCAGGAAGAAGGAACTCTCCCGCGATAAATGCATTACTCGCGCCGCATAGGATGCGCTCGTTAGGACATGTACTGCGTATGCCAGAGGACCGTCTGCCTCGCAGAGCTCTTTTCTCCCAGCCGTGTGCTGAGTGGAAGGAACCGAGAGGTAGACAGTGTATGACCTGACAACAAAGTATGAAAACACTAACCATTAAACTTGGGTCGACAACTGCCGCCTTCCTGGATTGGGTCCTCGGAACTCAACTCATCAATGGTCCATGACACTGACAGAAATGGCCGAGCATTCAGTGGCGTTGGTGCGTCAAATCCATCGCCTTCAATGCTTAGTTACCCAGTTCCCGAACTAACCAGATGTACCATCGCCTCCAATGCCTGGCCGTGTCTCCCGCACCCTCGAAACTGTAGCATCTGGAACCAGTGTGCAAGTGGTACATGGTACAAAGCTGATAAATTAATTGATTGATCTCTGTACTCATTTACTTGTTGAAAACACCATGTCATTTGTGTCTTTTTATCGGTTGCCTTCTACTCGTCAAATAAAAGTGCTTTCTTTTACTTATAGTGCTGAGCAAAAACAAAATGCCCCGGTTCGCCCAGCTGGTTATTGGTCCTGCTGGGTGCGGAAAGTCCACTTATTGTGCAACCATACAAGCTCACTGCGAAACACTTCACAGAACCGTCGATGTCGTCAATCTTGACCCCGCAGCCGAATACTTTGAATACAACCCAATCGCAGACATTCGTGATCTTATTCATGTAAGGTTGAGTTCTCGGTTTATTACTGTCTAGGTCGATGATGTAATGCAGGACAGTGATATTCACCTTGGACCCAATGGAGGACTTATATTCTGCATGGAATACCTCAGTCAAAACTTGGATTGGTTGGACACTGCATTGGGCGATTGTGAGAATGATTATGTTCTTTTCGACTGTCCCGGACAAGTCGAACTATTTTCTCACCTGCCAATTATGCCTCGGATTGTTGAACATTTGCAGAGAAAATGGGATTTTCGATTTGTTACTGTGTTTGTGCTGGACGCTAGATTCCTTGTAGACTCCTCTCACTTTATGGCCGGCGTTTTGGCTGCTCTGTCCTCCATGGTCGCCTTGGCAACAGCGCATATAAACGTCATGTCCAAGATGGACTTATTACCTTTGAGGAAACAGAAATACGTGATCGCACGGTATCTCAGTCCGGATATGAATTACTTCCTGGACTGCGATGCAGATGATCATTCGGCTGTGGGGCCGCAAATGAAGTATGCGAAACTGAACTCAGCGCTAGCAGGTTTAATCGAGCGTTACAGCGTTGTACATTTCATGCCCTTGAATCGTGATAACGAAGAGACCATATCAGACATCTTGCAACAGATAGACCATTGTTTGCAATACGATGAGGAAGTAGACCCGCCCAATCGAGTTTTTGACGCAGCTGAACAGGAGCTTGCTGGTTTTGAAGGGGAAAATGATGACGAGGGCAGCAGACTTTGTGGATGATTGTGATGACGAAATGATGAATACAACATTGTATAAAGCCTAATCACAAACTTCTTTGCATTCTCTCTTTTAGCACATTGCTTTATGCCGTTTCGGGTTTTTGGATTCGGACCTTGGGAGCTAGTTGTGCTACTCGGTGGTTCCTTCTTAAACCTGTTCTTGGAGGTCTTGTGCGTTGCTGCTGGTTGTTAAACTTATGTCACTTTCGATACAGGTGTCGCAAAGTTGGTTCTAGGAACACATATTCAACACGCTTGACCCTCGAAACGATCACCCATGGTTGTTTGGGCGTGATATTTTGGCTCTTTTGTGCGATCTCTTTGAGCCCTACTGAGCGTGGAAACTGGTGCTTGTTGGTTGAGTCTTCAATATGGGCTGCTATTTTCGCCGTCTTCCCAGATTTGGATCACTTCATATGTTCCGGGACTTTCAGTTTACAGGTATTCCTCAACTCGACGTATTTGTATCGTGCAGTTTTTGTGCATTGTTTTAAAAGCTCTCTCCTAGATGTATCCTGGTGTTAACGTAGGCCAGCATACACCCCACTGTTTTTTGCAGAGAACCAGGCCTTATGTTGCGGTGAACGCTTATCTGCAATTGATTTGTTTTTAGGGGGCGACTCACCTGAACTTCACCTTATCTTCTCGTCCATAGTTTTATTCCTCTGATTGTGCTGCATGAAGGTGGCCTCGTTTCAGCGTGGACGATATTCAGGCTATCGGGTTATGTTTTAACATTACTCATAAGGTCTGTGAAAACTCCGGACAGTATAGCACTCGTTTCGTCCTTCCTGGGGTTCATCAGCAAAACCGAGTGTTCGCACAGGCCGGGAAGTCTGGTGGATTCAGAAGGCCGAAGAAATAGCACAAGCGGAAAATATTGGACATATTTTCAGGTTTTTCTACTTGACTCGTTCACTAGATCTCCTGAAGCCTTTTGCCAGTGAAGCCGCCAAGAATTGCAATAAACGTCTGATATCCAGTAAAGGAGGAACGTTTCGAACCTTGGATATAATATTCCGAACAACACTTCATTCGGCCACCTGCAATATCACGTCCGAGCCTGTGAACGTGGCGCCTTCCTCAACCTAAGATGTGCCATTATATATATACTTACTCAAGCGTCACCATACTCGTGACCGTACAACATTCTATTTAATGTGTTCAAAGACAATGGTGAATCCCTCAGTCAGCATCTTTTTGGGAGAAAGAGACAATGTGGGACAACCGGGCTCAGTCGATGACAATGTCCATTTTTTAAATGGGTAGTCGAGGTGAATTTAGTTATCACAAAGGCGTCTTTTGCACCTCCTTTGTAACAAGGTTTCTGGCGTCACTGGTTCTTCGTCGTCTTACGGCTGCATTGATTGCATTTTCATACTCCGTCACGCGTTTGAGCGACACTGTATGTACAGATGACCCACAATTTCCAAGCGCATAAGGATATATGGGAGACTAAAAGCTTCTCTACGAAGTGTTGTCTGGCAAGGATACCCCCCTTTATTTTTGTTCACTTTCGTCGTCGGTGCACTATTGGAATGAACGTTGGAGGTTCTTCAAAGCCCCTCTCTTCATATGGTTTCTTGTGAGGGCGTCCTCGATCTGGCATAGGCAGAGCACGAAGTGAAAACGAAGCATATGCTCTGTTGAATAAACTAACAACCATAATACTATCTTCTGACATGTGTATTGCACCCGAAAAGTGCATAGTCGTGCTTCGGAGTGTGCAGTTTCTGAACACGCTCCTTGCAATTCAAGAAACTCGAGGTTGTAGAGGGTTTTACACACCTGTGCAGTTGCATTAGCTCTGGCGGAATTGGGTCTGGTGAAGACAACGCAGGAATCCCGAGGGCTCGAATCACGCTTCCCAATTCGCAAGTAAGTTCTTTTGCATACACTTGGCCGAACAGGGATGCCGTTGTAGTTTTTAAATGTACTTCCTGCCATATATTCCCATACTCCCGGTCCTACTTCAGGAGATCGGGGCTCTTAGTATCGAAACGAAATCTGGACTATAGGGATGGCATTTGGCGGCCGCCGGTCCGCGTAGTTTACTCCATATCGTATTCCGGATTTGATCCCTAGCTTCGGTATGTGTTTTGCTCCGTGAAAGTGCAAAGTGGTACTTCGGGAATTTGAGTCCTCCTGTGTCCATATGAACGTTTAGAAAGATGAACTTGAGTTTGTTGACCGGCTTACTTATTTGGAGTGCTTCGTAAGCCATGACTGTACTGTGACAAAAAGTGTGCATGCATTATCAAGTCGCGAGCGAAATTTTCACACTTGTTTCATTTGGAATAATATTCAAGACGTCAAGGCATTTCCCAGGAATAGTCGTGTTACTGAAACATGAGGTGTCCGCTGCGCAACACAGTGAGATGAATAATATATAAACTAGGGATGCGGGTGACTTTCTGCCTAGTTTCCCTCCAACACAATTACTCTGCAAGTGACTGCTTGCCAGTAGGTATGTTCAATGTGTTGTTGACGTAAGAGGTAGAGTTGACGGAAATTTCGGAGACTGATCCACATGATGGACCCCAAGAAGGGTGACAGACCTAAAAAACGAAACTAATTCTCCCAAAACTGTATGGTTTTCCACGTCAGGACTTTCGCAGGTGTTCAGTCTAGTTCGACTGTGGTTTTGCTGGTTTGTTGTTGGCGGAGCTTTGTTCAAATGGTCCAGTTTTGTGGTGGTCAGACACCTCGAATTGCAAAATCCTTCGTTACTGTTAGTTGTAACTGGAAGGTGAATCGATTCCGTCCTTTCTATAATGCACAAGGATACTTACCAACATTCTGCTGTCTATATTAGACCCTTAGTCAAAGATTGCCTAGCGCGAATGTGTACGTGAAAGGTTGCATGTATCCACTTGTTGTCAATCACTTATACGAGTAACAAGACCAATATTTCAACTGATTGTTGAACTATTCTTTGGTGCGGAATTTTGCATATAACAATGCAAACATACCGTCGTTGTACTGGTTACAGTTTACAAGTGCGTAGTCCACAGCTGTGGTGCGCAGTAATTTTCCTCTAGTTTGGTGTTTGTCCTTAAAGTATCTTTCTTTCACTGTAATTGGAGGTAAAAGCATTCGTTTTTAAACTGCAACGTGAGGGACATTCACTCTCAACTGCGCCCAAAGTGACAACACGATCACAGCATCATCCAAGCGTTGTAATAAAATGATACGTTACTTGTGCTCATGAAGCGCAGCGTTGCCTTATGCCAAGACGCAGCACAACAGGATCGCCATAGAAACAAAGTTATCAATAGAAAGTTGGGCTTACTCTTGTTTTTCTGGAGACGTATGAACAAGAAACATCGTGTAATCGACGAACAAACAGTTCGAACGCAGCTGGATTGTCGCGGAAGTTCGCAACCCAGGAACACCGATGGATGGTGTGCTACTTAATTAGGTTCATTTGAAAAACCTCGGTAGCGAACAAATAATGAGTCAACCCGTCACTGTGGCAGCTTATCTTGTTCCAAAAGCCTGTTCCTATCTGGAAATAGAAAAAAATGAGAATAGTCGGTATCATTATCCAACAGTGTGCACCCACGTTCATTCATCCGTTCGTTCAGCTACTGAGATATGGTAAGTAATTTGTGATTAATTCGCCGACATGTCGATGTTGGTGGCAGTCTACGGTGTTAATAGACAAACCACAGAGGTTTGCTGGTAGTCATAAGCGAGCCTAAGCATGCTGATATTAAAAGACGCACTAGCACCGCCTTAAGCAGTGGGGTTTCAGTGTCATCTGTCAATTGTTTTTTCTACCTTTCAGTATAGTACCACATTTTCCGCATGCTAGCATGCAATCATATCTGTCGGTGAATGTTCAAGACGAAATAGTTCGGTTATCGTGGGTAAACAGGCGGTAGAGGCGCAGCAAGGGCATGATTTCATTTGTGGGGAACTGAAGCAGACTTATCTCGACTTACCCGGCCGACGACTCGCGGCTTATACAACTTGGAAGTACTAGTGTCCCGCAAGTCCGATATATCAACTGTAAAATTCCCACCAACACCCCATCGCAATCAAGTATACACCCTTAAAGACGGTGACATACGAAAGGGAGAGTTTGTGGGATCACTGTATCCTGTGATAAATTTGAAAGAAATTTCTTGTAGATAAGATTGTGGAGGTCTGCGTGTTGATGTGCATTAATGAAGACCCTCATGGTTTTGCCTGAATAAAAAATCGATCAAGTCATTTTCTACTACATGGGGAATGAACAATCCACTACCAAAGTACACAGAATTATAATGGATTACGCAACTACTGAAAATCTTCGATTTTTACACGTGCTTTAGAGCGGCCTTCGCACACTTTGGGTACGCAATTTATTTTTCATGAGGTTTCTGCATACCAAACCATTGTCGATCATAAGCTCAGAGGATGTGTTCAGACTGCTGACTGAAACGCTGTGGGGTAGTTATGGACAACTTCAGTGATGTTTCATACTCTATAGATCCTGCAAATCCGAGCACCACAGTGCAGTTTAGCGAGTGTTTTTACCCTAGTGAAATCACAGTAGTGTTGAATTCCGATGATTAGTTATAGCTATACGGCATTTGTTGAACTCATTTCCACCTTATTTCTACCGCTCGGTGTTGCAGTGGGTGTTGTAGACACTAGCACCAGTACCCACCGATCATCTTATCGAGAAAGAAGAAAAGGATTCAATAGTTCTGGTTCTAAGATATCTGTCCACACGATCAACTTAGCCTTATTCTTAAGGTGAAAAGATGTGTGATGACGTGGTTTGCATCTGGCCCGAAAGCTTGCTGTGCGAAACTGTGCTATTCAGATGTAAAGTGGCCTGTCGGTAAACAGAGTGGAAAATGCGTCGCCGGGATCTGAAAGCCAGCACAGAAAATATGCCAACTTTCAAACTGCTCCATTGCAATCGTCGTGATTAGCAGACCTTCAGATTCTGTGACAATACTCGACAGTTTTACGTGCACTCATTTGATTTTTTAATCCTCTCCTGGGGGACTATACACGCAAAACATTTCATTCTTGTGAATGCATCGCTCATGTTGTCTAGATTACCAGCGGATTTGTATTGTGCCACTAGTTCCCGGACTACTTTTCTGTTACTGGCAGGACCTCATCTGACGACCAGATTCCCATTTCAAAAGCACTCTTCATACTGCACCACTGTGTACTCGGTTGCCCAGTGGCGGATACAACCTGCTCATTCTGACAGTTCAACGCTGTCACAGTACTTGCCTCCGTTTTTTGAGCGTCATCAGTTAAGTCTGGTTTTACTCTGCGACAACCAGAGACGCGTCGATCATGTTACTTGTTTCGTCAGTTGACCAACTAACACAGTGGACTAGATGGCCGGGCTTTCTACAGGTTTCCCAAGTAGGCATACGGTTATCGCATGGTTCATATGACATCCACCATCACGACTGGTTTCCGAGAAGCCCTCTCACTACGGGCTCCGTGTGGTAAGATGAACTCTTTTGTGACTGCCTGAGGATGTGCTCGCGGTGCCGCTCTTCGATGCCGTCATTGCGGACGTTTGCCACTTGGTCATCTATTCGAGGAGGGACTCGTGATGGACGCACGCAGTACGGCGTTTGTGCACATTGGTGATCTTTGATTATGATAAAAGCCTAAGATTTCCGGATTGATGACTTAATGGTTTCACTTGCAGGATGAAATTTCTGTTGAAACTTCCAAACCTCAACTGCTATCGGCCTATTAGTACAAAAAATCCCGGGAGTTGCACACGCGTTTCGTCGGGGGATTCCGTTATTTCAGGAGCCAGTGAGCACCAAGTCACATGATAGGAAGTTTGTGGTTACAGGGTAGTAGAAGTATATTCTCAAGGTGGATGAAATACGTATACACCAGTTCTCGAATTCCACCTATGGAATGACGTCCTTCACCGGCTGAAATCTCAACCATAGGTAATTTAATTGTCAGCGAATTTGAAGGTTCTGGTATTTTTCGTGGGCATGGTTTACACGTAGATTGTATTAGGTCTCATACATCCTAGGACCCATTGGCTTGACATCCGATGCATTTCATGTGAAGGTGCCATTTTCCTAACATCAAGTAGTTTGGACAACATGTCGTCATGAGGTTCACTTTCGATGCGTACAACAGTGGCTACCCGTAGTACTTAACTGGTTCCGTGGTGAGGTTGCGTTACTCGAATCCCTGTCCCATCGCTGATTCGTTTAATCTTGCGGACCGTTTTAACTGGTTTAAGCATTTGAATCAACTATAATAAAATTTGTCTGGTGACTGACCTATCGGAGTCATGCTATAATCGCCACTGGGCCTTTTGGCACAATAGGGCACCTAAGTCATTCCGTCACTGGTATGGACATAACCGTAAGTTCACCGCAATTTTTTAAACTTTTATGTATTCGTTTCTCTGGTTCTCACAGCTCAATGACTTTTTCGCTTGTGTTGCATACTGTACCGACTGGTGCCTCAAACCGATCGTTAATATATTGAACCGACAATTTCAACAGCACTCCACCAAGACTGAAATTGACTGGAGTGACCGGATTCCGCACGAACGTGTGCCAAATGCACATTTCAGTGTCCCATCCTTGGATAAAGAAGTGCACCATGTCTGTCATCGCCGAATTGCGAACAACCGTGAAAGACATCGATTTCGATTCCGTGTGATCTTCTGTCGGGAAGGTCCAATTAATCGAAGATAAAATGTACCTTTTTTATGATGGAACTGTGGAGAATGACCTAGTTTCTAATGCAACAACTCTACTTAGGTCTGGTCAAGCTCATGACCTCCTTTTGGTGCGAATCCACAAAATACAACGGACCTGAGATGTGATTCTGTCAGCACGTTTGTGCGTATGATGGAACGTGTGCCAGCTTGAAGAACCCAAGAACCGTGAGACTTCCATCTTGTCTTCTAGTGTGTGGCGATCCTCAGTCTCAGTTTGCTGCAGCATAACATTTTTGTATTTCTATTGCTCCTCTAGGAAAAATCATTTAAGCGAAACTAAAGTAGAAATATCTGTTATTACCAGATGTAATGAAGTACTCTAAGACGTTGCCTTTCACCTTCACAGGCGGCATCACAACTTCCGGGTCGTCCATTCCTCCATTGGATAGGTTTTCCTTTGATGCTGCACATTGTTTTGCTATGTTTTCCGCTGATATATTCGCCCAAGAATGGATCTCTATTCTTCAAAGCTATCGGTTTCCTGTGGATTGTAAACGTAGCCTACTGGAGCCATATTATCCGGGACTCACGGCATCGTGGCATTTGGGTCTGGCCACCACCAAGTTCCCGAACGTGGACCAGTCCCAGTACACGGTTAGGTGAAGATTCGTATTGGATATCGGAGACGCCTGCTTTACCCGCATTGCCCGTGTATTTGCTTGCACTTTCATTACTGATCCCTTCATTCAGATACAGCGTTGGGCAGCTGCACTTCTGTGCAGCAAGTTTTTCGCCATTACTCAGCCGTGCCACAGGCGAACCAGATCATTCATTTCCCCACCCTGTCTGATGCGTTTTCATATCCTTTTCCAAATGAATTGTCTGTTATTTTTGAAATACACTTGAGCCTAATCAGCTGTTTTGCACTTTATGTTCACTTTTTAAACGAGGGAGTTCGTTCATTGGGCAAAAGTGTAATTCGTGACACAAGGGGGAGCTTCCTTGGAGACCGAAGTTAGAGTGTAGAACACGCAATCTAGTTGTCTTGATGTTCGTGACGGTTCGTTGATACCATACCCGACCGGTTTTAGAGAGCTCTGTTCGTCAAGTTTCTAGTAGTTGCGAAGCGGATGTACTAATCAATGCTAGACACCAAAAACCAATAAACTCACCCGAGCTACCAATCTTTCAACACATTACCAACCACGACACCAAGCGAAAGATCTTCACAGCACTACAGGGAGAAATGTACCGGCAGAATGATCCATATTGCTTCTAGCTGTTCGGTTGAACATCGATGACTTTGATTTCTGGTCTGTGCGGCATGATCACTACTGATATGACTCACCGATAGGGGCGCCAGTTTAATGAAGCTAACGACTTCTTTTGGTCGCGCGTACTTTCTTCGTCAAAAAGCTATGCGAGTAAAAAATGTCCGGAAGTTTTTGTTGAGTCTGGGCCAGGAAGCTGAATTTCACAGATTCGGATAACTTTAACAAATCCTCTGCAAATCTGTAATCCAAGGATGGACACGAGTTGAGCACCAGATGGTGATAGGCCACAAGCATCAGCAAGGGACGAAAAGAACGTGCAAACACTGTTGTCAGTGGTTTTGCTTAAGAAATACACCTGTATTACATAGCGCACCTAGAGATGTGTGGTGTGCTAAATGCTAGCAAAGCCACCCGTTTTTCTTATCTTCCTCCGTCTTGGTTCAGATTAGAACATTTATTAATCAAGTCGTCGCTCACTGAATTCGTGGTTTTGGTTTTTTACTGACGAAATTCCAAAAAGATCGTGTTGCTTGTGGAGAGAGTGTGAAACATAGTAGCGACATTTAATCGACCCAGCCACTAACTGCTCCTAGCGACATGCTCTTTGTTCTCAATTCGACCAGTGATACCCTGACTTCATGGTTGCATCTCACTTAGCGTCCACTGGTGGGTTGTATCCTCGATATGTGCAAAATAAGCGTTCAGTAGTTGATTTAATGAAACAATGAATAAGCGACGGATGCTTTGAAACCTGGTTGGTTTGGTCAGAATTCATGGTGGACGATTTCCTGCCCAATCTTTGTGGGCAGCAGGTACCAGAAAAACAGGTGCTGAAAACTGCATGGTACGGCGGAGCTGTCAGCAACCAGGATTACATTTGAAAATCAAGAGTTTCCACCGATTGATCCGAGTTCATTTTCATTCGAGGCGCGAATCGAATGTGAGTTGCCTACACAGACAGCCGAGGCAAGTCAGCAGAAGTTCATGTCCTGCGGAATTCGGAGCCGAAAAATTTGATTTTCAGTGAGGACTGATCCCTTTTTTCACTGATACGGTATAGAAAAGAAGAGAACCGTACAACTACCCGAAATCACAAAGGGAGATGCTTTCCTAGGGTTCCATCTCTTTTGTATAGGGTTTATAGGGCTAAACCAGACTGAAAAATCTCGGTTTGTTCATGCATCAAGAGTGTTAATCGCCATATCTTCCTTTGTCTGTGAACAACAATTTAGACATGGTACAATGCGTAATGAACGCATTTTCCCCTGTGTGTGACCATCAGACTGTCCCGAACACAAATCCACTTAAAAATACTTGAGGCATATACTGCTGGAATAGGTTCTCTTGAACCGTGAATGAGTGAGGGAATGATTGGTTTGTGTGCTGTAAAATTTGTCAACACAATTTATTGAGAAGGCTGTAAAAATGCGATTGAAAAAGATCATTGTATGCCCTGAAGTGTGTTGATACTGGTACTTAATTTGGACTGTTCTCAAATATTTCGCACCCATTCAGCACGCGCTTAGGATTCCCTATCCACCGAATTGAAGTTAACTACAGACAACACCTGTGATCAGTATGCTTCGAAGGAGCAGGAAAAAATAGGCAAGATGGATGACTTTGAATGCGTTTCGTAAGCTATGAGGTCAGCAACAAACAGTGAATCTTTACCCGCAGAATTTTGCTGTTACAACGATAAAAGACATATAAATAACTCGCTCACTATCAGGTTCAAGCGTCCAACAATTACGATATGGAGTTCACAGGAATGGACGGACTCTGTCAAACTAGGGAGAAAAACCCACGAAAACAGCCCGAACAATTTACTTTATGTGAAGAAACAACGGGAAGTTCATTTGGAAGGGACATAGGCTATCATGATGGATCACTCGTAATTTGATCGACAAAATCGTTTGCCGAGGTTGGCAGTTGGTTTGCAAACGTTTCGTTGCCATTCGAGGAGACAGCGTCAGTGGGCACTGAAGGCGTCCGAATATAATAATCTGACATCGGTGATCTCTGTGTAGCCTTCCAGCTCATATACTGAACTCACATTTTGGGGGTACACCAGCGGTATATTTAACGTGCTTCCTCTTGCCAGTAATGTAGTTGTATCTGTCAGAGTTGTAGGATATCAGTGAAGCACTGCTTGGTCGAACCAGCCATAGGTAAAACGATGGGTAATGCCATTAGCAGTCGTTTGTCACCAATGGGCACGTTCCAGAGCCATCTTTGGTTTTATGAATAGAATTTGGTTCTCTTTCCATCCTTTAATTTCATTTTTTGCAGGTCTACAAATTTCGTCGACCCTTTATCATCGGCTGTCGGGGTTGGCTGACTTTTGTGAGTATTGCACCCACTCGCGCAAGTCTATTTACCTTTGGTGTTACAAATGGATCAGCTGATTCGAAAGTAAGTCACAGTTGCGAAGTCTAGGGCGTTGCAATTGTCTATATCATCGTTAGTTTGTCATCATACACCTCAGATTGATGCTAGTATGCATTGCTTATTTGTTTTTGTTATTGTTTGGGAACGTAGTGCTGAGGAAGGTGTAGAAGCGTGCAGTAGTTCTTTTTTCCATTGTTGCTTCTTATTTCATTTTCAGTTATGGTTAATATTGATCCTAATTTGGTTACCATTTACCCTTCTAACCTGCCTTTATGTCCGTTTTGTAAAAGCCTAATTGTCGGGAGCATAATCGGTTACCGTCATAATACATAGGTATATACTTTGTTTTCCGTGTGCCGAGCCCCAGAGATGACGCCAGATAAGCTCAGTATAAGTATAGTAGAAGTACACCAAGTGTAGCTTTTCTTTCAACTGATTATTAACACTGCATCTTGACCAGCATGTACATCTGCAAGAGGATTGTAGTGCTGCATCTGAGGTAACTTGCACATTTTTCCTATTTATTAATGAACCTTTGAAGCATTTCACGGATTCTAAATGCCCCTCGCATTTTGCGATGCAGTGGTTCCTTTCTTGAGGGAACTTCTGGGGGACGGGGACGGGAAGTGCATCCTCAACAGCCAGATTCCTTATCGTTGTTAGTGAAGCGCCCTGTGTGTACCAGTTTAAGACGTTTCACCATATATCCGGCTTGCTAGCCACCTCGGACGTATTTCTGTACCATAGAAGTCGTCATCGTTAACTCTAATAACATTAACACAGACGATCTTTTAGCGTCACGACAGCGTGTATCTGCGATTCTGTCTTTGATATTTTGAAAGTGACTGCCCACTAACTAGGAAACTGAATGATCATGAAAAACAGCAATGGGTTTTGGCATTTCTGATTACGCTGATTTTTGCTTCAGACCCACATTCTACATCTTGCACTTCAATATTGTCGTGAGCTTTTGAGGCTGATGAACAAACAGTAAGGCTTTTCGATCATGTCCATTGCCTCCTACCAAACTGAATATTTGGACAGTTATACCCCCTGCCAAACCAAACTTCCTGGTTCTCAGTTGAACTGGCATCCGAACCTAAACGTAAACAAAAAGGACCCAGTTTCTGTCAACATTTAGATTTTTCTATTTTCGAGTAGTTCACTCCATGCAACTGTCACCAGACGTCATAAACGTCCACCTTTTCCAAAAACCACTCAGCTGTTATGTGGCATTTTGACCAGTTTTGATGTTTTTACACTGTGATATATTTTGCATTCATCGGGGTCTCTTATTTTTCAAGTAATTCTCATTATTGTGTTTGGCACGGTATCCTTTCGTACACCAGCATCCGTTTTCCCGCACCAGACAGCGAGCAAACACCAGCAGTTTTTGCTTTTTTCGGATTGTTCCCAAATTACAATATCGGCGATGCCTGGTGCCCACTGCAAATAATCCGCCAAGGCGTGCTTGTACACAGCGGCGCACGTGACATAATTGCTGTTTTATCACATCGTGTACACTCCTGTCGGCGAATTCTGCTTCCTGGCCTTTCTAATAACCTTTTGAGTTCATCACGAAACAAGCTGCTTTTTGGTCCTCCGAAAAGCTAATTTCTATCTTTTAAGTGAGACTAATATATATATATATATATATATATATATATATTGGCGCATATTTTGTTGGCATATTACGGTTCGGTGCATTCATGGAGTTGGAAGTTCGTCAGTGGATCTCAATGGGTTATTTTCTATTGGTTTTCTCCAGAATTTTCATCTTGCCTAACCATTTTGATGATAATACACCCCAAACCGCAGCTAATCTTCCTGGCAGATACCATGAACTGTGCATGTCATATTACTAGTTCGTATTAAGCATCGCCTGAATGGGTTTCACTCCATTTCAACGATAATCATCCCCGAATTCAGTATGCGGTGTTGTGTATCGTGAGTAAGTATACACTTTGCACCGCGTAAGCCTCCGTATTTCTTACCGTCGAGCGAGTGGCCAACATAAATGTGACTAGAATGCTGTCTTCACATTATACTAATACCTAGTACGGAAAGCTTGATCACTCTGTTGCCGTTCGAAACGGATTTGGTTGGGAGAGTTTTCCACCTAGGGGTTAAGTAATATCACTCAAAAGAATTTCAACTCACCCATTCGTTCAGCTTCTTCCTGGAAGCACTCATCTGTCACACGGAATAGCGAAGATAGTTTGTGGATATTAGCCTCTGTTATCGTTAGCTTCACACCTCACTTTAGTTGCATGACACGAAATCCTCATATTCATACTGTTCCACTGTCTGCCTCATAGTGATAGACTTATCAAATGTGAGCTATTACTCGCTGGAGGCTTTGGTAATCAGTGAAGCCAAGTCAGCTCACTTTTGTATTTAGCACACGTATAGTAAATGTTCTGTCTTGGGGAAATCACCTTGAGAATGGGTGAATTTTTGTGTGTCCATTGAAGCACGTTTCTATGAGTATGCTACCCTTGAAGCAACTGACCTCTTGTATGAGAGCCCTCTTGGTCAGTTGCTTCAAGTGGTTTGTCCAGGCTACTGGGCAATTTTTTTTGCACAGGGACTGCTGTTAGCCTTACAAGCCTCGACAGCAATGTGGACATTTTGGAACCAGAAACCGGGTGGAATGTCAGGCCTTGCTCAAGCGAGTTTTTCTTGATCTACCATTTGATTCCCAACTCGCACCTCTCCAGATACCACAAAAGGCAAAATGTCTGCAATGGTTTACGTTGATAAGTGCCGGGAACCCGCTTATTTTCACTTTCAGGTAGACTGGACTCAGTCGCCAAATAATAATGTCAATTTCCCCTCTTTCTGGCTTCCAGAAATGGTTAGCTCGTCAGCGCTCCGACCCCTATGTCAAACGCGCACGTATCGAAAGTTTCCGTTGTCGCAGTGCGTTTAAACTCCTCCAACTTCAGGAAAAACTTTCTGGGAGCCTGATTTCACCTGGAGATATTGTGGTCGACTGCGGCGCGGCGCCTGGTTCCTGGAGTCAAGTTGCCACCTCTTTTGTATCGCCGTCTCCAGGGGGATCTAGTGCTGGATCCAGTTCGGGCCTTGTTATCGCCTTTGATCTATTGGATTTTGCGCCACTTCCTGGGGTTTCTCGTTTCTGCAAAGTTGATGTCCGCGATTCAGCCAAGTGTGTTCAGCTCGTTAACGAAACTGTACGGGATTACTTAAAGCGACTAGGTTCAACCACAGTTGCGGAAGGCTCACTTTCCCACGTGAACGTTGTGCTCAGTGACATGGCACCTAACGTTACCGGTTTGCGAGAGTTAGACGTACCAGCAATGATGGATCTAGCAAACAGTGTTCTCCAGGTTGGTTATTTCTTTGTTGCAATTACCGTTCTATGGTTGGTCTACCTGAAGGCATTGAGCGAAAATGATCTTTTCTGGCAAGCATTTGGTTTTTCAGGGCTAACCGATTGCTTTCACTTCTTCGGGGTTGTGCCGATGAAGATCACAACTAATCCTCGACTACTTCCTCCCGTTCAACGCATATTTTGTTAGTCAGAAACTTTCAACCTTCAGCAACTCATTCCTTTGAGTGAATAATCATTACTTATTTACACGTTTGTCGGACTGTATCTTCGTATGTGACACAGCTTGCCGCATACATTTGGGAGCCCCCTCAAGGGTGACACGCGTCATGGAGCCCTAACGCCTCATGCGTTTCAACTATATTTACCTGTCTTGTGTATGTCTCTTCATTTTTATAGCTGGCGGTGCGTACTTCAGCTCCGGGTGCGTCCCTTGTCATGAAATTATGGCAATCGTCCGAAGCTGATGAATTTCTGTCAGTCGTATCTCGATTTTATCGTGGACCTTGGAACAGCGCAGTAAAACCCCCGAATCATAAACCCTACCCGCAAACTAAAGAGAAGCGCCGGGAAGATCCTGGGCCAGCGGTACGATTTTTCAAGCCTGCTGCCAGCAGATCCGATTCTGCGGAAATTTATCTCATTGCTCGAGGTTTCCAGCTACCAGATGATGCAAACAGATGCTAGTATCTATGTTTTGTTTTGTACATATATGATAAAAATCGTATCTTGTGATTTTCCGTTAATTGTTTTTAAGATGTCCCGGTACAAAGATGTATGGGTGGGACACCCTCTAGATACCTTGAGTAGACCAAAGTGCACCAAAGGGCATTGTATTTCCGAGAAATTTAGTCCTTAAAATTTAAATCAATTCTAGTACCAACTGTTCCTCATCATCATCAAATCATCATCAAAGACAGCAACATCAGTGTTGACACTGATGCTTCACTGCCGTACAACCATGAAGTTCATCTAGTTTCATATGCATATATATATATATAATTATATATAAAAGCCCTAGAGTGAAAAGAAGAGAAAAGAGTGGATGAGGGAGGGGACCTAGTGCTGGCCTATGTCAAGCATTCTGAGGTGCCTACACCTCCAACCGCTCAATCAGACAATCTGGAAAGCTGACAGCATGAACGCCACTGACATCGATTAGCCGCCATTTCTTGCAACGTCTCCAGCCAAGCACAGGCGGGGTCACGGGGACCCCATCCTGGAAGGCGTACACCAACAACACCCAAACTCTTCGTGATCTCTTTCACGCCTTTGCCAAGTCATGCGCTGTCCACCTCGCGGTTTGCGCCAGTCTGAAGGAGGCACGGAGAACAACACTCGTCTCGGTAGACGGTGTTTCGGCATGCGTAGCACATGACCGAGCCATCGTAGTCGGTGGTGCTGGATGATTTCCCCAATTGATGTACCTGCAGCACAACCAAATACCCGTTTTCTAATCACCTCGTGACTAACACGCTGACGCCATCCAAAACCAGCCACGCTTCTGAGGCATCGGTGGTCGAAAACCTGGAGACGCCTCACATCATCTGTCCGTAGAGGCCATGTCTCGCACCCATACAACAATACAGCCCTTACTGTAGCCTGGTACACCGACCCTTAAGATCTAGTGAGATGCCTTTTTGACGCCACAAGTGACGCAAATTAGCAAACGTGATTCGAGCCTTTGAGATTCTTGCACTGACTTCATCAGACACACTTCCGTCAGAGCTAATACAACTACCGAGGTATGTAAAGTTTTCCACAATCTCCAGTGATTCTCCTTGAATTTTAAGGATATGTCCGGAGACTGCACGTTCTGAAGCATGACTTTGCACTTTGAAGGTGCAAGGCGCATGCCAAAAGATGGTATGATGGTGGTCAGTCTGTTCAACAGGGCTTGTGCTTCACTTTCGTCTTCAAAGATGAGGGCGATATCATCTGCGTACTCCAGATCGACAAGGCTCTCACCAGCAACGATTTGAACACCGGGGTTTTGAAGACCTTCCAGCGTTCGCCTCATTATTTCATCAATGACGAAGTTGAACAAGAATGGAGAGAGTGGACATCCTTGTCTGACACCACTTTTGTAGGGAAGCTTTTGGAGAGCTCACCATACACTCACCCGCCCAGAAGTATGTGAATATAGGGATCGGATTATGTTTACAAACTTCTGGGGCATACCCTGTTGAGCAAGTATATTTAACAGCACTGACCGATCGACAGAATCAAACGCACCCTTGAAGTCAAGGAACACCAAGATTGTGGGTCGTCTGTACATGTGGCGTTGCTCTAACACCTGACGGAGTGTGAAGATGTGGTCAATGCAGCCTCTACCCGGTCGAAATCCCGCTTGATTCTCACGAGTCAAGGTTTCGCGTGCCATCGTAAGACGACGAAGAATCAATGACGCCAGAGCCTTGTCACAACAGGAGTCAAACTAACACCTCTGTGGTTGCTACATTCACTGCGAGTACCTTTTTGAAAATGGGCACTACTATCGATTCACCCCAGTTGTCTGGGACGGTCTCTTTCTCCCAGATAGACCCAAATAGTCTAGACAGGCACTGGCTGAGGAGCCCACCGCCATCCTTGAAAAGAGCAGGTGGAAGGTCGTCAGGACCAGCAGCACGATGACGCTTGAGTAGAGAAATACACTCGGACACTTCTGAGACCGAAGGCGACTCCATATTTACGGTCCACCTTTCTGTTGAAGGCCAGGATTCTGGATTGGAGGTAGCAGGTGGCCAGCTGAATTGCTGTTCAAAGTACTGTGCCCAGCGGTCCAGACGTTCTGCTTTATTGCATATCAGGGAGCCATTTTGGTCTCTGATTGTTTCGCTGACAAGAGGTTTTCGAGGACCAGTCGAACGAATCAAATGGAACAGCCTGCGCACATTTCCAGCATTCTTTGCATCTTCCATTTCTTCGGCCTTTCGGGTCCACCAAGCTTCTCGGTCTGCACGGACACTCAGTTTCACTTGGCGTCGGATGATGCGTCGGGTGGAGTTGTGGTGGCGGCCAGGGGAATCTGTCGCCGGGTCTCCAGCAAAGACACGGTCCTATCAGAGATCCAGTGTTTGAAAGAGGTTGGCTGGGTTGTACCGCAAACAGACGTTCCAACCTTGAGTAGCGCTTTGGATATCTTTTCCCAGTGGCCGTTTATATCCGACACCGTACCGTCCGGCAGGCATTCGACGAGTTGGTTTTGATATTTCGTTTGACTTCTGGATCCACTAGCTTCTCAATGGCTAAGCGAGGTGTGCGCGTTTTGCGTACACCTGAAAAGCGCAATGAAAAGCAGCAGCGTACAAGTGCATGGTCGGAGTCCACGCTGGTGTTCCAGAAGGAGCGGCAAGCGGTGATCGACCCTCGCCACCGATAACTGACGGCGATGTGGTCTATTTGGGTTCGTCGCTGGTTTGTTGGTGGGCACCACGTTGTCAAGCGATTTCCGCTGTTCCGGAAATTCGTACTGCAAAGGAACAGTCTGTGATCGGCACACATCTGAAGTAAGCGGTCTCCGTTGTCCGTGCGTCTCGTGTCCAAACCAAGACGACCACCCAATCGGGCCTCAGCAGCGCTCAGTCTACCTACCTGGGCGTTCATATCACCAGCAACCACAACGATATCTGAGGTTTTAACCTGCTGTAGAAGGGCACCTAGAGCGTCATAGAAACTGTCCTTGGCAGATTCAGAGCTACAGTCAGTTGGGGCGTAAGCAGACACAATAAACAAGGTGCGATGGACCTCACTTCCTCTAGATTCTCTCACAGATGTTGCCAAACGAACCGCACAGAGGCGACTATCAACGGGTATCCAATCAAGCAGAGACGCTTCCGCTCGTTCTCAGTACAATACCCACCCCAGCATATCCAGCTGCAGCGGCCTCTGCATCACCAGAGGTGCGCAGCCGGAACCTGGAAGAGAGCGAGGGGGCAGTCAGTTCGATCACGGTACTTGCGTCCTGCGTCCTTGTTTCTGACAGACAACATACATCAATGCTGAGGGAATCCAGCGTACGAGCAAGAGCCACCTGTTGACCTGCTTGCTTCAGTGAACGAACATTAAAGGTGGCTAAGTAGACAGGCTTTCGGGGTTTGAAAACAGACTTCGAAGTGTTTAGGGATGTAACGGAACTCGGACGTACACAATCTGCGGCTAAGTGTGATGTAGGGCGGGCAAACCGATCAGTCCTAGAGCTGGGACCTGCGGAGAAAGTATTAAAATTGGGGCGGGGGAGGGTGGAAGACGGAAAACGTGAAAGTGTAAGAAGGGAGGCGTCAGCAGTAGCATGTTTTCGCTTACCCGCCCTGCTGTATGCAGCAAGTAAGGCGACCCGGCTGATGGCACCACGCGACGGCCGATGTGGCATGAAAGTACTGTTAGTTGTAAATGTCATGGTTGTACGAGGGCTGGGATACTGCCAGGGCGCCCACACCTAGACAGGAGGACGATTAGGGTCCTCAACCAAAGCCTTTGGCTCAAAAGCCTAACCGCAAGGCAGCGGTGTTGGGCTGGAAATGCAAGTGCATTACCATTTTTACGGAACACGTCGCCACACATGTTCCAACCCCCAACCTGGAGGGCCAGGGACTGTGTTCGTCAGACCTCTACCCATGGACCAACCTGGTATGAGAGACTCTGTGAGTGTCACGCGGGCACCCCCCAGTATAGCTCAATGGGTCGCCGAGGTACACAAACTGCCACACCACGGTAAGGTCCAGTCTCTTCGTGACTGTTCCTAATAAAACGCATTCATCCAGCTATCCGTAACTCATCAGGCAAGTGCACATGAGATCGGCTTTTAACTACAGAACCACGTGTTCACCGACCCGTCTCAGGCAAATGAGGTTTTCGAAATACATGCTTTGTTTTAAACGGCTCTTTATTAATTCAAAGACTCTAAACACTGGTGCATATTCGTATTATTTATCTAGTTTATTAATGTTCACATAGAACCCGATAATCACAAAGCTTAACTCTACTGGATGTTGCTGGTGAGATGTGGTCGAATCCTAAAAGGTTTGTATGGTTGAGTTTTTTGGACATATTTGGGAGTAGGTGTTGCAACGAGTTCCTACAACTTTCGTTTTATCGCTACCCTGTAGAAGCGGGCATTACGTACATTTTCCCATTTTCGCGTCAATAGCGTGTAGGCGCTTAATATCCTCTTCTATTGACTCCCCGAAGGAGCTGAAGCGTTTCCTAGAGCCATTTTGCCTAATAATGCTTAATCTGAGCGCCTCATCGAGATTCCTGGTAGTCTCATTCCTCAATGAACTGCAGGATAATAAACGAGTGGGAAACACAGTAGTCCTCCTTTCAGGAAGCAGTACCCATCGAAGTCAAAGGCTTTGCCTGGTAAAGGTTTCTGCAGTTTTGGGCTCGAGATTTAAAAATCTCCACTCAGGCTGCATCTGTGGAGCGGTGTTTTGGCAGTCAGCCAATATTGGGGATAATATCCAGAGAACAAAGTTCTGTACATCTTTAGGAATATGGGAAAATTTTGGCTTGAGACAACACTACTCATAAGATTGCCTGAGGCGGTTCGCAAAATAACATAACATAAACATAATCTCTCGTTTGTGATATTAATCGAATGAGATTCACTTGAATGTCCAGTTAAGACCAGATTGGTTTGTAAATGAGTTTATTTCGCGAATTGTGTCCAACTTGAGTTCGACTGGAGCATAAATTTGGCGGAAACTCCGTAACTGCACCTATCTATGAGGCCCAAATGGAGCGAAACCGGTCATGTTGCGTCGAATAATTTTCAACAGTCTTATGAGTGGCGTTAGTTCGAGGAAATGTACTGCGATTTCTCGAATATCGTACCAAGTGAAACTTAGGACAGTCTTTGTACAATACGTTTAGTTAAAGAGTACCATAAACGACAAATTCAGTGAGGATTCAGCTGAGTCTCTGGTTAAAACAAAATCGGTTTACAAATGAGTGTATTTCGCGAGAATTTCGGCCCGTGTGACATTTTCCCGGCTAATCCCTTAAGCCAGGCATGTTTGGTTCATCAATACGGGCGAGCGTTTCACCCTAATCTTGATTTATTGGATGTTACTGAGTGAAGGGACAGCCAACACATCCACGATTGGAGCTGAGCAATGAGTGTAGCTTTCGACAACTGGAGTGAGTGTGTGAAGCCCTAAAGACTCATGCGTCCATAAAAACAGTACTAGTAAATCCAACCTTCTCCGCACAATCATTCTTCATAGACGCAATGCAGACCGACTGGAACGAGGCAAGTTAACGAGGTAGCGCTCATCTCAAATATGCATCCGCCTTCGAATGCGTGTCCCTTAAACACAGGTTAGAGAGTGCCCTACCCACGGCTGATGTGAAGTTTATACTCTGCTAGTACAAACAACCATGCAGCGTTCTGACAGCTTAAATGCCTCTGACGGGAGCGGCGAAAATGTAAGGAGACGGCGTCACACTCAATCCACTTCTCTTCAATCGGCCGCTAACTTTAAGACTGACTGACCCTCTTCCAAAGTTGCTACTTGTCAAGCAGAAACACTTTACTCTTGTAATGCTGGTGTTTATAACCATCAGAAAAACAGCATTGGTTGACTTACGTAGTTCCGTTCCTTGGGCTAATATGTGGGAATCCGTCAGCACTTGTGCACCACTATTACGTTTCCGAATTACTCTGCTGGTATCCCGCAGCTGTCGTTGGACAGGTATAGGTGGTGCGCGGTAACCTCCCACGTAGTTGCGATTGGAAGACTTGACCATTTTAGTTAATTGTTTAAAACCATTTTTGGAAGAAACTCATCCTGTAAGGCATTTCTTTTTGCAGTTTGGGCATTGGTTGTGTGGGGTAACCTGTGGCAGAAGTGCTTTGGTTTGCCAAAATTACCACTTTCTGGGAGGATTGCTGCATTTAGAGTGGTTATCAGTTGGCTAGACGACGACTTATGTCCTTGTCTGAGTCTGACGCTGAAATTGACCTTAATTGTACTGAGCGCACAATCCCAAGCGAATACTACTATCCTGAGAGTATTGTTGAAAATTTGCAAAACGTAGCAGCCTCTTGAATCTTATTGAGAATAATTCTATCAACGGTTCATACTTACATCTTAGGGATATGCTATCAAATTCCTCACAACTGGACGTATCACTTGTATACGACTGACGAAACAAGTTGGCGAATACCATGTTCACTTTATTGAGTCGAGCTTCGAGTTCGTTTCCAACTCAAGCCGACACATCAGTCAAGGCGTTCTGAAGTATAACGTGTCCGAAACTTCTATCCTAGGTGAATTTTGATTTTAGCATTAAACATCAGGATGATCGACTAGAACAATGGAGGTATTTTTTTCACTTTACGTTCATGGTACTCACTGGGTATTCCCGAAACGACCTTGCTTTACAATTCCTACACGAATGAAGGCACCGGTTTATTACGGTAAACTGTCGCGTTCAGAATAGTACAGTAACTGTAATAGACTGGCAAATGGTTCACGTATTCAGCCACTGACAAACATTTGGTAGAACCTTTGATCCAGTATGTGGCCAATTACTTTGCTTGAATTTGAAAAGGACCAGTCCCGCCGGTCGAAACATAGGAGTTTTCCGTATGACAAACTCACTGTGCAACCTCCAGTACTTTTACTGCTTTGGTTGACATCACTGAGGGTCTGCCAGACAAATTTTCTAGGTTTCATCTGATGGCTTTCAAAAGGATATGGATTGATGCAAAATATCGGTTGAAAATATCATGGAGGTGAAAAGAACACGTAAGAGGAAACAACCAAAGACGGTAGAAGTTTTGATGTGAACAGCGAATGTGGTCTTTGGAAGTAAACACGCTATAACTGAGAAGATACCACTGGGTGACGGAACTGTAGTTCCTTTAGTAAAGGATTTCGGTTCTACGCTGGGCTTGAAATCATTAGGAAGATTTCGGAATCATTAGCTGTTTTTAAATCAAACAAATCCTCAGCGGTTATCACATGGAACTTTTACGGGACGAGTAGCTAAACGGAAATTGAACATACTTTGTTAAGACACGATAACAGTATTGAACTATGGTTCATGTGAGATGAATTTACAGACAAAAAGAGGGTTGAGTTAGACCAGAGTGGAAAAAGTGTGAGAGCTTGGAGGCTTGGGTTTCTGGTAAATTATAGTTTGCTATTTCTGTTTGGAAACATTTGATTTTGGCAAGATACTGTAAAGGAAACTAGGGTGTAACTTTTCGATTTGGTTTGATCCAATTTCCGCCTACCAAAAAATAGCTACAACGAATGTCGTTCGAAAATCAGGGATATACACATCGTTGTAGAACATCATACCCAGTGACGAGTAAATAAAATACGAATAAAAGTGCTTTTTTTCATCTACTTTCTCGACGGGGATTCGGCGGCAGCAATTATGCGTTGGACCGTTTCATGGGGATGAGCCGGCGACGAATGCTTGCGAAGCACTTATGCTGGTTCTGCAAACTAATAAACCACGAGTCGTATTCTGTTAGACCGTCCGACTCTGATCTGGGGGAATAGTCACTAACTGAAGGACCAAAAAAGTTGTAGGTTATTGAGCTTTTCATTAAAAACACGGCATCAATGACGATGTTGTAGTCCGAGGGCGCCAACCAAACCGGGTGAGGTTTTTTTTTACAAAATTTTCATTAACGGTTAACTACGGTAACCAGAAATCACACTAGTACGTCATGTTCTTACTGATAAACCTACCAACCACATGGTGAACAGGCTCATCCAGATTCAAAGATTGACGTATCCTTAAGGATAAATCAAAGTCCCTCATTCGAAAAATATTTCGCAAAAACAGACAACTATGACTTTTATTTTGTGTTTTCTGACCAATTTTTCCTCATGTACTGGTTGCTATTATTGGAATCACTATAGTACTGATGTGTTCGATAGCAAATTTTAGGAACAGACACTAATTTAGCACCAAGGGTTGGTAACTTTGTCGAAAAAGTACGTTGTGTCAATGTGCTGAAGATGATTTTTGACCTTCTGACAAGATTTTGTTGCTAAGCCTGCATAAGAACGACAGATCATGGTAGCTGCTAATTGGCATAACTTTGGATTGAACCGCAAAGCCTTCCCATTGGTTCAGACAAATCTTGTAAACCTTTACTGTTTATGACAACACACCGCAGTTTGGTTATCGATTATCGCTAATTGAAAGACATCGAATCGAACAGGTAACATGACACAGAAACCTCCTAGGCATCTGATTCTGGGCGTATTGTAATTGGTACCACACAGTAACGTGCAACCTCCTTGACGAACTCTTGCTACTGACACATTCTTTTGTCCCCAATCAATAATGGAAGGTGTGCCGGTATTCGTGATGGTACTAACAACTATAGCACTATCGTTACTGCAGCTGTCTGGTACGCTCCCTGCGTTCACTAAACGAATGTTTTGCATTTAGTTTTGGGGATATTTAATGTGGTCCTTTTACCTAAAGCCTAGATTGGAGGTGCTAAGATGGAACTCTTCCCATATGAGCATCAGAATCTTATTATATTTAACCAGTAATAATAATGATACTCCGTCATACGTTCTACTCGTTACTGATATCTCGACTTGATATGTTGCCAAAGCTATAGTGTATTGGGCTATTCATATGATCTACCCATCAAATTATTGTAGTAAGACAAAAGTTGATCGCATGGTCTAGTCAGCGACCCTTGATTTTACTATCATTCTTCAGAACGACGTAGGAACTGGTTATCTGGCTACTGCTGGACTAGAAAAAATGGTAAAAATTGTGTGAACTAAAGAGTGGGCATCCGCATCATAGCTCTGCAGTGGCGTGTACGATAGTCCTCCTGTGCATGTTATCCCATCCGGGACCAACTCCAAATGGACATACTTCATTCGAATCTCTAGTTTCAGCTGGAAAGCGATGGCTATTGAGAAGTTACTACATGGCCTTCACCAAAGACTATTTTAAATATCAGCGCTTTAAAAATTTATGCCCTAGCAACATTCATAATAAAAGGTTTGCACTAGGATTTTAACGCCAAACAAGTTACTAATTAATGACCTAATTAATTAATGAGTAATTAATGACCGAGCAATCCTCTGGATTGCTCGTGGTTTAATCTATACGAAACACAAGTACCAAGTTCTTTGAAGAGACCGTTCTCCAGATAAGCGTCCGCGCAGTTAGCTTTTTAAGATATTTTAATAATCAGGTCCCTCCGGAAAGAGACAAAATATCAAAGAAAACCACCTCCGTGGTCTTTCCAGAGGAACCAGTTTCACCTCTGTAAGACCCGACCAGTCGTAAGCTTTTTAAATAGTTCAGCGTTCCAAACAACACAACTTAACATCTGGCAGCTTTCGAGCGAGCACATCAAAAGATGACTTTCCATTGCTGGTCTCATTGAACGTCGTTTACTATTGAAATACACGTAAAGCGGCAAACTGAGAGCTGCATTTTCTTGTTGCTTCTCATATCTCAAGATGGTCGCTTTTCGGAAGATAAAGATAAATAAATAAACAAATAAAAAATAACCGTCAGACTTTTCTTCAGCAAACGTGGCAGTTCCCCTAGAGCACACATCAGTGCAATCAGTGTAATGCATTCACAGTATGATGTCGTGTGCTATCCGTGTGAAATTTCTTTTGAAATTGGGGGTATTTTCGGACTCATCAGAAAACTGTTTCTGGAAGAATCACCTTCCAAGAGAAACGAAACAACTTACAGAGCAGTGTCGACCTTCCTGTCATTAGTAGGCCGTGATGGGCCCGAAAACAATGTAGTCCTGAAAATTAGATTTGATTCGACTACATGTGTTCAGAAAATTTCGAATAAATCGGATGCAAGTAATTTTGCCTGTCGGAAGGCCATCTCCAAGAAAACTAATGAGCACGGTCTTTTACTGGAAGAACTTTATTGCTGAACTATGCTTTATTGGCCAGGTAGAAGCACTATATTCGGGTGGATAAGCTTTCCAGATTCGGTGAGCGGAAGGTTACGAATCAGTGACGGTAATCTCTGATGACCACCACGAAACAGATCTCGAGACAAAAAATCAGCTCGTGATTCTGCAGTACTCACACTATAGTCACTACCTTTCAAACGTTTATAGTAGCCGTGGAGGCTTAATGTGCCCAAAGACACACTGGATATCAACGTTGGCTATTTATGAAATGACAGCTTTCAGGAGAAGTTGGTTCCTTAATCTTTCTCGGAAGAGGTGACTTTCACTTGGTTTCTTCAAGTTTCTTTTGGCAAACGTGATCTTCTCAAAAGCGAACATTTCTCAGAGGAGACCAGTTCAGCATATTCCTTCAGACCTCCTCTAAAATGAAGGATAATGCATAATTGAGATCAATCTCTTCTGGCGCCTAATTGGTATTGACCGGTTTGACTGGAAAGGTGATCTACCGTTATCAAGCGTCTCGTCATTTCCATTATGATAGTCCTTGATCCTACAAGGAACATGCTAGTGCGGTATTTTTGAAACTGGTTTTCAAGGGTTATGATACTGATCAGGTGAACTCGTGCGCTTTAATCCCTGAATCAGTATGAGAGCTTTGAAATGTTGAAAGCATATCTGCTATCACATAGACGGGTCAGTGTAGTGTTGTACAATGTTTTGCATACAGCGCACATGTGCCAGTCTTTCAATCTACAGCGGAAGCAGAAATCATCTGCGCTATACTTTGATGTTTACAGGATTCTTGGTTTTTCTGTGTTTTTGGATGACAAAACTGGTTCCTTCTAATTGTCTGTTTTCATAGCGTATGTAATGTGAAAGTGAGCGACGTTAATATTTTACTGACTTCAGTATATCATTGCAGTATTGGGGAAATCTGACAGATGGCAGGTAACACGTGTTCTCCTCCTGGAGAGATCTAAGCCGCGTTGGGTCTTTTCCCACAAGTGATATTCACTCGGGGACTTCTCTACGGGTTTTGAAATAAACGGGTACCGAGCTCAAAAACAGCAGGGGTAGCGGAAGGTGCGCCACTATATCAAAGTGTCAGTAGCAACTGGTGTCATTCACCAGAGGTCTTAATGTGCGCATACCAGTCCAACGACTTCGCATCTACTTTGGTGGACTGCACACAAAACCAAATGAACTACTCATGGGTGTTCAACGGTTCGACCACCTTGATGTATATTTCTTAAGGCCCGAACTAGTCTTGAGACAGCTGGCATGAAAATGCATCAATCTACAAAAGAGTTCTTACCATGGACCACCTGATTGTCTGCTTTGGCTTAAACTATACGCCAAGGCCTTGGATTGGTGTTACTTCTATGTTCGCATTGATCAATGATCCGAGCAAATTCGCCCGTTCACAGTGGCACCAAGATAGCATTTTTCTGGCGAACGCCCATTATTTTGGGACCAAATTTTGTCATAATGAGGAATTAATAATTAATAATGAATTAATATGGTGGTACAAAGTTAAGAAAAAAAGGCAAATGGTAAACGGTTAGGAAACTTCAGGAGGTGGGAAGAATATTTCCACGCAAAACAACCTTAGGTTTCTAACGAGCGGCAATCTCAGCTTGTACTATTTCAGTGTTCGACTGTGGCAAACAAAATAATTAGGACGAGGGTAACTCAAGCGTGATTTGACTAGTCCGAAACGACGCGAAATTCTGCTGCAAACCTGAAGTCAAATCTTATGGCATTGAACGCACCTAACATCTTCGATCTAGGAGATTTGTTCAGTTTACACTGACTGGATAACTTTTACTTAGATTAAAACGCTTCCAAATTAACGTAACTCAACGTATCTCACTTGCGGGGAAATGACCGAGATGCTTATTTTTCGAACCGCTCCTGGGTTTTCGATTACTTCTGCGTAGGCTTGGGCAGCAGAGCAGTATCTCCACCCCCGCACTTCATTTGGGTTGCACCGAACAACAACAGTAAAGCTCACCCCTACTTTAATCCGATTTGTTTTGGACCTTTAATACTGCTCTCGAAATCATAAGTAAACTAGCGGGGGAATGTGTGATGTGCCACTAAGGATACCGGAATCCATTGCAACAAGAATAGCAGCCTAAAGTGGTCGGCAGGGTATGGAGATTAGATGCGAGGTGATTTCACAACTTTACTACTTACTCAGGTCGACCCGTTTACGCTTACTGCATTGGCCGCATCTGTTGGAACATGGACCCTTATGCACGATTGCGATGTAGGTGGAGTCGGGAAGAGGTTTCAAACTAGTATTCCGATATTGGTTGTTGGAAAGCATACGATCTTGCAGAAGGGGTTGAGACAAGATGCATGAACCAGCTGGCCGATCAACTTGAGTAAACAGTCTTTCCCTACTTCTCTTTGTAAGATGCAGTCTGGAAAGTCTGATTGTGGGCGCCTCTGTGGTAGCTAGGTAGAACGATGTCCACAAACGGTGGTTCGATTTTAACGGAGTTGAAAACGTAGCACAAGCCCCAATGTCACCTGTTTATTATTCTGGAAATAACTCTATGCACTGGCAATATTTTCTTAACTTAATGAGAATCCACCGATCTATTTAGGTTGACCGATTCAGTGCGGAGCTGAAATGCTAGCATCTTTGATATGCAACACATGATTCAGAAAATCAGCCCTCTCGAATAAGCCGTGAATATGATGACACGGAGTACAACGGAACATTGGACCTTCTCAGCTAGTGTTTGTTACACAGCTGCTTGCAAAACTGCCCGTTGCTGTTTTTTTTATTACGCTGTATGGATGGTGGATTCCAGACAATATGCGTACACCCTAACTTGATACGGTCTTGAGTTAAGTGGCAGACAGCTCTTCTTAAATGTCTGTCTTTGGTTAGGTAGTGATACTCAGCAAACAGGTTTTTCCAGGTACATAATCGCTTTTCTTTGTGTATGAGAGGACTCCATCTGAAAAGTAACACAAGCGGTCTACTAAACTAAGGCATCAATTCAGCCCCTTCATCTGAACAATACAAAAATAATGCATCAAGTATGAGATGGAAAAATTTCATACCGTTTCGTTAGTTGTATCACACCTCACACGATCAAACAGTGACGAACAAACGCGGTCAAGTACACTGCCTATAAGGCAGCCGCAAGTGCCTGAAGTTCATTCATTAACACAAACCAGGACAAGCGTAGAGTGACCACCAAACACTACTGAGCCCAAACCGTGACCTGTAGCGACTGATGGGCTATATGGCATTAGTAGGGAATACGTCAAAATAACATGAGCAAGTCAACCTCGCAACCAATGATGAAGGACATTCTCTTTATTTCACGGCCAAAAATGAATAGCTCCCCATCAAAGATAAAGTACATTTAATTCTGCTGCAAACCTGAAGTCAAATCTTATGGCATTGAACGCACCTAACATCTTCGATCTAGGAGATTTGTTCAGTTTACACTGACTGGATAACTTTTACTTAGATTAAAACGCTTCCAAATTAACGTAACTCAACGTATCTCACTTGCGGGGAAATGACCGAGATGCTTATTTTTCGAACCGCTCCTGGGTTTTCGATTACTTCTGCGTAGGCTTGGGCAGCAGAGCAGTATCTCCACCCCCGCACTTCATTTGGGTTGCACCGAACAACAACAGTAAAGCTCACCCCTACTTTAATCCGATTTGTTTTGGACCTTTAATACTGCTCTCGAAATCATAAGTAAACTAGCGGGGGAATGTGTGATGTGCCACTAAGGATACCGGAATCCATTGCAACAAGAATAGCAGCCTAAAGTGGTCGGCAGGGTATGGAGATTAGATGCGAGGTGATTTCACAACTTTACTACTTACTCAGGTCGACCCGTTTACGCTTACTGCATTGGCCGCATCTGTTGGAACATGGACCCTTATGCACGATTGCGATGTAGGTGGAGTCGGGAAGAGGTTTCAAACTAGTATTCCGATATTGGTTGTTGGAAAGCATACGATCTTGCAGAAGGGGTTGAGACAAGATGCATGAACCAGCTGGCCGATCAACTTGAGTAAACAGTCTTTCCCTACTTCTCTTTGTAAGATGCAGTCTGGAAAGTCTGATTGTGGGCGCCTCTGTGGTAGCTAGGTAGAACGATGTCCACAAACGGTGGTTCGATTTTAACGGAGTTGAAAACGTAGCACAAGCCCCAATGTCACCTGTTTATTATTCTGGAAATAACTCTATGCACTGGCAATATTTTCTTAACTTAATGAGAATCCACCGATCTATTTAGGTTGACCGATTCAGTGCGGAGCTGAAATGCTAGCATCTTTGATATGCAACACATGATTCAGAAAATCAGCCCTCTCGAATAAGCCGTGAATATGATGACACGGAGTACAACGGAACATTGGACCTTCTCAGCTAGTGTTTGTTACACAGCTGCTTGCAAAACTGCCCGTTGCTGTTTTTTTTATTACGCTGTATGGATGGTGGATTCCAGACAATATGCGTACACCCTAACTTGATACGGTCTTGAGTTAAGTGGCAGACAGCTCTTCTTAAATGTCTGTCTTTGGTTAGGTAGTGATACTCAGCAAACAGGTTTTTCCAGGTACATAATCGCTTTTCTTTGTGTATGAGAGGACTCCATCTGAAAAGTAACACAAGCGGTCTACTAAACTAAGGCATCAATTCAGCCCCTTCATCTGAACAATACAAAAATAATGCATCAAGTATGAGATGGAAAAATTTCATACCGTTTCGTTAGTTGTATCACACCTCACACGATCAAACAGTAACGAACAAACGCGGTCAAGTACACTGCCTATAAGGCAGCCGCAAGTGCCTGAAGTTCATTCATTAACACAAACCAGGACAAGCGTAGAGTGACCACCAAACACTACTGAGCCCAAACCGTGACCTGTAGCGACTGATGGGCTATATGGCATTAGTAGGGAATACGTCAAAATAACATGAGCAAGTCAACCTCGCAACCAATGATGAAGGACATTCTCTTTATTTCACGGCCAAAAATGAATAGCTCCCCATCAAAGATAAAGTACATTTAGTGCGAATTATTGGAGGCCGGCGAGGTAAATCCAGCTTAAGGAAGGTAACGGCAGATCATAAGTGTAAGTGAAGTAACTAAATGACTAACATAGAGACAAACATACACAAAAGAAGATGAACGATGAGACATTCTCAAAAAAGAAAAGCTACCTGACTAACTACCCAACTATCCAACTAACTGACATAATCTGGCTCTCCAAGTGACCGTCTCACTGGCTGTTTAACTTAAATATCATTGGTCCTAATAAATACTCTATCCGCTTCTAGTTCACTCAATCACTACCGTTTAGCGTACCATTTAGCTTACCAGTTTGTACTTCAGAAGCGCAGTATCCCTGTTTGTCTTTCCTTCGTCTGAATGCTTGCCAGCATTTCAGACTTGCGGCACATCCAAACAGAAGACTTCGTGTTCACCACCAATCGTTTATTTTTTCACGTACAATATGAGCCCCATTTTACTGGCAAAATCATTCACTTTGTCTTCTTTTAGGCTGCACACACCCACACTTTGGTATGAGCTCAAAACTAGAGGCAAATTTATTTATCTGTAAAAAAGATTACTTACTATTCTGGCCCTGACCGAAGCATTTGGTCGCGTCCGTCGGGAACATCGGATTAGGAATGCTGAGGTACTCCAGATAGTCCCAGGAAGGAAGAACTCTCTTTCGATGGATTAATTACTCATGCTCCATATTTTACTCTGGTTAGGACATACAATCCTCTTGCCAGAGGAGCGTCTGCCTTGCAGAGAACTTTTCACCCAACAGTGTGCTGAGTGGAAGCGACTGAAAGGTGGACACTTGGCTATTGATGAGATGGTTGTTTGTCTGTCTGCCGAGCTTGGCAATTGACTTGCAAACGGTTCCTTAACATTCAAGAAGATCCCATCAGGACGTTGTGGACGGTCCACAACCTATCAACAAATTAATAAAATATTAATTAATGACTATCTAATAGTTGCCTCCTTCCTTCAGTGGGACCTCGAGAATCAGCTCAACCCTGGTTAATGACACCGACAGTCGTGGCTCAGTCAGGCGGTCGGTAGCGCCCCTGCATCACAACTATCGCTTTCAAAGCGTGGCTTCCCAGTTCTCAAACTAAGTGAGGAACCCATCTCCTCCAACGCCTAATTGTATCTCCCACTTTTTCACTTTCTATTGATCGAAACCGTAGCAGCTAGAACCGACGGACCCTTGGTACTTGGTTTATAGCTGATGAACCTGACCTGACCTGGACTGATTTGAATTTGCTCATGTATGCAGCGTGTATAGCAGTTTTGGGTGGCAGTAGCTGAGGTGCTCTCACTCCCCAACTCTGGCATCGTCATACAAATATGCCAGTTGATTGTGACCTACGACGTTCCGACTGACTCTTGTGGAACATCCTCCTTACTTATGTTCCATAATTCACCTCTATTTTTGCAAGTGAATGAGTGCATGTGTGAGTGTGTTCATTATGAAGCATAGAAGAACTGCTTGGTAGTGTGAACGCAGTTTTCTGCTGGCGTGTGAAAACCGCGGAAAGGTAAGCTTCTGCCATCTTTGCATGTTCTCCACCAAATGTGAACAACAAAATGTTTCGTTAAGATTTGCGATTGGTGCTGCTTACAAGTAACACTTACATGCTGAACATACAAAATATGTGGGTGCCAGTGATTAGTTCCCGATTCAGATTTGTCTAAGTTTATTGCCTAACTTTTGTCTGATTTTTCAGTCAGTTTGTAGTAACAATACTTTTTAAATGACACTGGCATATCCAGTTTATGTGGAAGTTCAGTTCAATTGAGTTTTCGTAACTGAATTCGCAGTGAAGATCTGCTTCAGGTTTCAAATGAAATGTCATTCGCGATGTTAAGCCATTGTTCCTTGTTAGTAGCATTGTGAGACTAATCAATCATTATTTATGAAACGTCATTTACGCGGCGACAAATGGAGAGAACTGGTTTCCAATTTGAAAGTAATCGTAAGGGCTTGACTTTAGTTGAAATCTGTGCCCTGGATTACAGCCCAGTTTAATGACGCAGCTACAATAGGAAAACAAGTATCTGAGACTCATATTGACAGTTTCTATGATTTTCTGACATCTCTCCAGTGAAACATGTGAGAGGATCAGGAGTTTGTATTCTGGTCCGCACTTCTATTTGATGACCCTGAGATCTTGCAACCATCTTTTGTAAGATTTCAGACAGCACGTGTTCTGGGTGTGGGCGTTCCGAAACCCATAAAAAATCGATAACTCTGTGTTCACCAAGCAATCATTTGGGTAACATTGCGCAATTGTTGCATTTACACAGTCAACAGTTGGTGATCTTTTCGTCACAGAGCAACAAAAACAGTTTTTGATAAAGCATTGCACTGTAGATGAACGGTTCAGTTAAAATCTCGATAAACTCTGTAGGAGACTTAGTGTGGTATCCGACTCACGCGTATGCATATTACTGGCGGTGACAGACTTTGTGATGAAGAACACGGTTGAAGTGACACAACTGTGAACCCAGAAACATACACGAAACCCAGCCTACATACTTTAGTTCGGCTGCACGCAAAACACAATCGTCGTTAACAGTAATGTTGAACTGTCAGTGATTTTCAAGCTGAGACCCGTTCTCTTTCCACAAACGTTCCATTTGCTTGGCCAGCTGGACAATGTCATCCGCAGTCAACTGGGTGGAGTCGCAAGTTATCGGTAAGGGCACATTTTGCCGAGCGGTCTCATCATAGGCTTTCACGTTCAAAATTCCGTTGGCATCCACGTCAAACATTACTTTGATATTTGGCACCCCGGCTGGCGCTGCAGAAAATCCAGTTAAAAGGAACTTTCCCAGGCATGTGTTTTTGGCCACGCTTGTATTTTCGCCCTCAAATATCACAATAGAAAGACTTTCCTGTTCGTCGGCGGTGGTTGTGTACCTTTTGAAATCACGTATAGGAATCGGTGTGTTCCGACGAATGATGTAATTCATTCGACCACCTTTTACTTCGATTCCGAGAGAAAAAGGACTAACTTCAGTTAGCATGTGGTTGGTAACGTTCATCGAATTTCCAGAGCACAAAGTTCCATTTTGTTGTTTTGAGTGGTTTGCATAAATAGCTACTCCCGTACACACAGCCTCTTGGGGACTCAGGATCCGGTTCAACGGCTTACCATCAAAGAATGTGGTTAAAACCTCTTGCAGCTTGGGGATCCAGGAAGAGCCGCCAACCAACACAATATCATCGATGCTATTCTTCGTAATCATTGCGTCTTCCACTACCAATTCAACCAGATTCAGAATCTTGTTAAATATATCCACGTTCAGGGATTCAAACTCTGTCCGGGTCAATCGGGCTGAAAGTCTCAGATTTTCATGAATATCTGGAATACTAACATGTGCTCTGGCACTAACACTCAACGTACGCTTTGCCGTTTCACATGCAAGTCGCAAGCGTTGTATTGCTACATGGTTTGTGCTAAAATCTTTCCCATGTTTTGTCCGAAACTGGTCGACAAGATAATCAGCCAAGTTAGCGTCAAAATCTGTCCCACCGAGGTGACAGTCACCTGCGGTCGCATCCACTTGTATGATATCGTCCTTGGTAGTGATTACAGACACATCACACGTACCTCCACCCATTACAAGAACGAGAAGTTTTTGTTCTTTGGAAATGTTCAGTTCTCTCCTGTAAGCAATAGCGGCAGCAGCTGGTGCACTAATGAGCTGCGTGACCTTCAGCCCTGCAATCCGAGCTGCGCTTGTTGTTGCCAGTCGTTGTTGGTTATTGAAATGCGCCGGAATACAAATAACAGCTTCACTCACTGGTTTCCTCAGATTAGTTTGTGCCATTTGTTTCAGATGTAGCAAAAGGATGGCCAAAATCTCCTCTGCGGTAAAAGTGGTTGGTTGGTTTTTGTGCGTTACATTTACTCCGACACGACCTTGATGTTCAGAAATACAGAAAGGCCACTTCTTTTCGTCCAACGTCAAATGTTTATCCGCTCTTGATCTTCCAATTATTCTTGCAATGTCGTAAACGACATTTTCTGGGTTTTCTGTCAGTTTTGACTTTGCTGCTTCACCAACCAGACATCGGTCTTGATCAAATGCAACAATACTGGGAAGCAAATTGTTTCCTTTCTCGGTAGGAAATAGGCGCACCTGACCATCGACTACCGCTCCGACAGAGCAGTAACTTGTTCCTATATCGATTCCAATGACAGACATCCCTTTTACACCAAGGCCAACACTGTGTGCGATGATGTGTTTGTTCGGAACTAGATCAATTATATGACTCGTGAATTTAATACCTCTCGCGCGTCTCACGAATCAGCTTTACAATCTGTAAATATATGACGTGCATTGAATGTACGTGTTGTCATTGGTAGTTATGAGCCTAAAAACATCTCTTGTCACGTGGTTTTGTGTGAGCGATGAAGTAGGACTCCATACATGGAACCAGTCTTTGTTCGATATTCCATCAGGTCCTTTCCCAGATGCCTTCTGACACAGCCGGTAAATTCAACTATCAATAGTCGACCAAAACTCTGATTGAAAAAGCAAACCGGCCATCAAAAATTACGGATAGCGATCAAAGCAACTCTAGGACATGGCATAAATTACCGTTAACGAAAAGAAAACGAGTCTGCTACGAAAACATGTAACTCGAGGTTTACCGAGGTCTTCCTTTGTCGTCTTGAGTTCAAAAGAATTTTAGCTGCCGTTCAAAACGTTAATTTCAGAAAGGAATTATCACACACCGCAGGGACGACTGAAATATTGATGATGACTGAAAACTTCGGGATTTGGCAGCTGGCAAGTTCATTTTCCAGTTTACATGCTCCAACCATAAGAGTGCAAATCCAGTACTCATTGGTAGATTGTGTTCTTTGCGTAGACGCTAGCTGGAGTAAGTGGTCTGAGATGAAATCAATTAGGTTGGCACTAATTGCGATCTAAGGTCGGTCAAAAGATTTTTTCTAATTCCATTCAATTCAGTACGAATGGATAGTTGAAAGAGCACTCTGCTACGCGTGAACGTTTTAGGTAGGTGTGGTTACGCCGGAATAATTGTGATAGGCCAGCACCAGGTCCTTTTCCAGCCTGTTTTTCATCTCACAGCATACAAGAATTGGACGTTTACGTTTTTTTCAGTTTACTTAACAGTCGTGAAGAAATGTGGCTGTCCGAGAGGTCGTCTGAAAATTTCTTGTCAGCGCTGTTTCAGGAGAAGGAGTATTGTAATTTCAGAACTTTTCATTGGGCGAAAAGTGCACCGGTCTTTTTTGTTTTCATATTTATATTATTTATTATATTATTATTATAATATTTTTATATTATTATATTATTATTATATTATTATAATAATATTATTTGTTGACTACAAATAGTTTAGAGTTGTGATCAACGAGTCCCAGAAGATGCTAATCAAAATGATGCATCACTCACGTTGTTCCATTCCAGCAATTGCACAAGGAAATGAATGGATACCACCAGGAATTCAGAACGTCTGATTAGTTTGATACGGAGGAAGATGTAGAGGAAGGTTCACTTTCGTCCAAAGGATACTCGAGTCACTGACGTATGAAGCATGTTACAAGGATAAAGGCTAACTGTGGGGCAAAGAGTATAAAACAGTTGATGAATGAGGAGGTTTTATTTAGGTGGAGTCTTTTACTCGCCTTATTCCCGAAGAAGTAACCCTCAAAAAGGATGCCTGAAGAGGTTGGCACCATTTTGATACTTTATGGGAAATCCAAGTGTGTGAGATTATTCTGGAGTGGACAAATGCAGATAGATGATCAGTTCAGAACTAACCAGGCTTCTTGCGGAGAATGACGAGAAATTCATTATCTGGGAAAGTTTGGCTGACTTTCCATTTTCTGAGTTGGAGTACCCCATCTTCAGTTAAGGTGTTAAACACAAAGAGCGCACTAGTTCGTTATTATCGTAAACTCTTCTTTAGCCTAAGTGCACATTAAATGACAAGTCCCAAGCTCAAACAGAATTTACTGATGACTCTGGGTGACACTAGTTTAGTAATGTGGGCAGCTACTGTTTCCCTTGTCTACTCTATAGATTTAAACCAGGAAATGTCGTCCTTGCACAGCTCTCCCTCAATAGTACAGAGAAGATAAGGTTGACGTCAAAAAATGAATGCCGAGATTTACACAACAGAAACTCAGGGTAGTGCATGTTTTGCACGTAGCCAAATTAATTGTCTCATGTACGTTAGCTCGAATGATATATGTGATGAGAATGTGCGCGGCCAGAGGGGGCATTACAAGTAGAAGAAGGATGAAATCTGACGCCTGATTTCGCTGTTGTATGAAAGTAATTGGAAATATGATCTCTTGCCTGGATACCTGATAGAAATCAAGATTTTCCACTTTCGGATAGATCTTGGGAGTGAAAATAAACACCACAGGCGAACGGTTTACGTCACGTAGGAGCAGCAGTTGTCTTGCTTCCATTCACATGAGCGATGCCTAGTTAAGTGACGAGAAATGAACACGTTCCGAGTGAATGCTCCACACCTCAATTAGATACTGGGTAACTCGATAATGTTTCTCACACAGACCAGCTTATCTCAGGGGGCAATAGACCTAGTATGGAACATGTCGTGCGCATTTTGTTAACTTCGAACGAACGGTTTGTTCTGAAGGTCGAGGATCCGTAGGAGCAAATTCAAGCGACGCAAACGATAAGCTAAGAACGCAAGCTATCAGGGTAGTCCATCTACCTCACTCATGTTGCATGCTTCTGATATCCTCCAGATAACTCAGAATATGGTGCCAGTTAGTTGACCGCAATCCCACTAACATTGATTTTCCAAGTCTGCCGTCAGTCGTCCACTGCCTCTAGATTTTCAGATTGCTACAGACCCCATGCAGCTTTTTAGACTCTCAGTAGGGGTATCCCAACCGGGTATGGTTTTTCAGTCAGAGGATTACAAAACATGTAGCGTGATGTACAGTCGTTAAATGATTAGTGCTCTTTGGTTGTTTTACTAAGTTCCTGTAAAGCAAATTTTTTAGAAATGTACGGTCGCTCTGGATAGTTATACACTCAGTCAAAAGCTGGGGCATTTTCTTTTAAGCTTAAACCCTATCATTTAATTTAATCTTCAAACAAACAGGCTGCGTGGCGATTGCCTGGCAGTTAGGCTGAACCGATATCCAAGATGCCGAGAAATACGATATTTCGTTTAAGTTAAGTAATCCTGACTACGAGTTCCCTACCGGTTTGGAGTTCTTCAGACAGATTTACTGAAAAAATTATTGGAATCTCATCAAATAATTGGGTGGCAAGTTGGACATACGTGGAGATGAATTTCCATCTGTATATTGGGACTCGATCAGCTTTCTTGTTAACTATGTTCAGTGATCAGCAGTGGTGGCACATAAGGAACGTACTTGCATGTAGTTAGCCTTACCCTTGAGGCAATTAGTTGGATTATTTAAGTTAGAACGTATGAATGGTTTTGCGTTGATCAAAGCGGAGCATATAAGACTTGTTCATTTCCTTCAAAAAGATTGCTCTGAGTTTTATACACACTGTCCGCGTTCGAAGCGGAACCATAAATGGCAAATTAACGAGAATCATTTTGAAACATTCTAAGGAACGAGCTTAGACTAATTTGCATGCTACGTGCTGATACGTAGTAGGAAGAATGGCGGAAATTGATAAGAGTTTGGTGGGCGTGTGTTGATCGTTTCTTGTCCGTTAATGTTTCTCACTTATACTACGTACCTGTCAGAACCAACTCATTCGTGTTAATCTGGTGCGTTCTGTATCATTAGAATACAGTGGATGGAAAATCACTTTGTGTGCTCACGTGTCTTTTGTACACGAGAATATGCGTAGTTGACAGTACTAATCCGAAATCAGAAGGATACATCAGCTCACACGAACAAACGGGCCTGCACAAACAGTAAAAGCGGGTAAGCGGTCGAAACGCGGTGCGAGATATCGAGCCTCCATCAGCTCCACCATCAGTTCGCGTGTAAAATGCCTTTTGACTACCCAGTTATAAGGCGCACACAGGTAACTTCAACTATAACTGTAACGACCAAGGGATCGTAGATATATCTCTGTTTCCTAAAACTAATGGCAATAACCAAAATGTCATCATATACCAAAGAACAAGACTAGACAAATTCATAGGTCTCTTCAAACAAACTCAAAGTAGCTCACGAAAAAAGTAATTTACATGACGAGTCGACCATGAGTATTAGAAGTGCCACTCGTGGGGGCAGTCAAAGGGTAACCACGGGGCAGACATCCCGTGATTGGTGTATGAATGACAGTGTATCCCATCCAAAAGCGATTTACTCACTGCCGGTCAACCGTCTGTGGCCAAACGGTCCAGCCCCCAACTGCTATCCGGAATGTCGCGGGCTCCAATCTTCATCGCAGTTAATGGGATGTTCACCGTTGATAATGCCAAGTGAGAATGAAACAGATTGTTCCAGAGATTGATTTCACTTATAGGACCAGATCTTCATTAAACCATTCTCAAATCTTCTTGTACTATCAAAAGCATTAGAAAAGGTTTTAGGGTAAAAACACGAGGAGCAAGACAGTATTTCTAGCAATGACACTGAGTCTTGTTTGGTCGTGCACCTAATGCATTATTATTACGTACCTTCAGTAGTATGCAGCGCCACCCGATTGAATGACAAATAGACAAGGCATATATAAGATTTATATTTGCTGACATAATCTGCTTTAGTAAAACGAAGTGTTATGGACGTTCGTAGGTTCAAATTCCAACACGTACCATTTACTAAAAATTTTAACATGTGTCACTCACTGGTACGCGTCTGTAATTGAGATGAGAGTTGTTAATCCATGTACTTTAAGTGGCCAGTCTATTGAGGTTCCCTGTTGCCGTTACATCACGATCGTCTGCGCACAACAATGCAGATCCAGCATATACTTAAATCGATCTTTAGAAACCGGTTAGCGTGCTTTCTATACTCATGTTACCCAAGGGCACCCCTCAGATAATAGTGTGAGGCGTCAACACATGGACCTTGGACCAAACTAAGCCTTCTTGCGAATGGAGCGACATCGTAGAATGAGGAATTTGCAGAAACGGGGAAGACTAGTTCGGTAAGGAATGCACGGAAGCTAACTGGTCAGTTCAATCAGTTTAAGTAATGGAATATAAGCACACCACTATTAGTTTTAAGAGTAACCAACAGTAACTTCCTCTTTTAAATACCATCAGACCGCAGTACCGAGTGAGATTTCGCCAACAGTGCTCAGCAAGCCAATGGACCATTGTTGCAACAATTCGCAAAACAGAACTCGTTAGAGGAAACCGGAGAAGGCGATTGTACATCAAACAAATTGTGTTCCGAGCTGTCCGTTTCAGACTAGTGGATGAAAAAAGCTGCTGGCGGTGTTTTAACGAGTGTTTTAGCTAGTCGTGCTAAGCACTTGTCGGTTTGGGCATCGAGAATGGGTACTCAGCTTTCGGTGCTATTTCCTACATCGCGACAAAGATTCATTAGAAACTCCTGTCCATAAAAGTTTGATTACTCATGAGTAGCTAAGAAAAAATCAGCGAGGAAAGCAACAGGGTACCTTCAGTACCTCTAGAAGCTGGTTGGCGAAAGGAACGTCCTAGATACCATGACCACCACCATAACCACCACAAGTCGGCCTTCAGGCATGCAGTGAGCAGGGCAGGTCAATAGAACAGTTTGATGGTAGCAGCTTTGTTGCTTAGTGTTGTGGCTTTTCGACTACATTCTGAATGCTGTCAGATCAAAATAATGTGCGGGCTGACGACCTTCAACTGACTCGGATATATACAGAAAAATTTGGTAGTGTTAATAATGCTTATAATAGATACTATCGATTATTTTTGAAGAGCATGGTCACTGACATAAAAAGTAAATGCAGGTGATGAATGTGGAAGGGTTACGGGAGAATATTAGATAAGAAGAGAGAAACATCTCATCCGAAGTCATGCCACCAACAGATCCAGTCAGACAAGACCAATCCCAACGTACGTAAGAATGTTTGGTATAGAAACACCCGTGTGAAGACCAACAATTGAGGAAAGGACAACAATACTGAATGCTGTTCAAGGCGCAGTAAGCGCTAGCACAAGCAAGACTCGCACATCAGGCACAAAGCTTCCGTCATATTGGGTCTGGTGTGAGATTCAGTGACAAGAATGCGCACTCAACGCCATGTCCACGCACAAAAGTGTCGTAAGCACGCAGGGAGCCCACAATGGCAAGCAAACACAAGTTACTGAATGTGATCCTAAGAAGTCCCAGTCCAATAACAACCTTGGCAGATTGAGGAAAGCAGATCCCTCGATAAGAAATGTTCATCGGCTGGTGGACCAAAAAGTGGACATCACAACCGAATGCACGTACGGCTAAGGTTATGGCGAGGGAATATTCCTCAGCACCACACTTCTGCTTCTTCTCCTTTCACACAGTCACTCCGCGCCCACCCGAGACTATGTTATGTTTACCACAGTTTCCCGGCGCTCCCGAACAGCGATAAGGTTAGCTTTATGAAAGACGTCGAAGTAGTTGCTCTAAAATCCTCGAAGACGGTGTATCCCAGGCGACGGAGACGTTTTGCGAGTTCCCTTGCAACTCGATTATGATGAGTACATCTAGCATCACGCGCGATCCAGCAGGACTGCAAAATATGCACCAAACTCTCCGGTTGACCACAGTTTCTATGACAGAAGTGTTGATTCTTTTCTTCCATCCTTATTTTGTACAAAGGCATTCCCCGTTTTTGTTATTTCGAGTTTGGGCCTATACCACCTTTCTTGTTTTTGACATGAACATAAACCGTTCTTTGACCTTGTCGTCGAACGTGTTGTTGAAGTCAACAGGTGGTTTCGCTATCTTCTAAACACGTGGCTTTGAGTCGATGTGGACTTTGGGATCCGTTAGGAATTAGCAATTCCTAAACCGGTGTATAAAAGCCGGCGTAGTCCCACGATTTGAGGTTTGTAAAGTTTTATTATTTATTATTGTATTTATAGTAACGCATTTGTAGATAAACCTCCATTTGAATGGTTTGGCTTTTGAGGCTTTGCGCGTAACTCAACGTAGTCAACAGGTTGCTGGAAACAATCTATAAGAAGATCGTCTGGCCACCATTACCATGCCGAGCGCTTGTAACTCGTCCTGAACAGGTTGCATCGGAGCTGGATACCACAGATAAATATCCTGGAATTACAAGCCATCGGTTAGAAAGGGGCGGAGCGACCAACTCTCGTAAACCGCGACCGTCAGCGCTGTTGTGCAGACTATTACCCCAAGCAACCACCAGGTTTTCATTGGTGTTTACGCATGCATCATGGGCTCGGATCAGAAGGTTGAGATCCCGAACAGTCCTACCAAATGCGGAATCGTTGACCACATTGCGTGGTACTCGGCGCTGGGTAGAAAGGAGCTTTTCCATACGCGCTCTCCGCTGCATCGGGATTGTTGCACTCAGACTTGGGAAACCAAGTCTTCCATGTTGTTTACCGGCATAGATTAGCTGATCGGGGTATCCTTCGGTAGACGTAGCCAGCCGCGAATAGATTGCCTGATGTAGTTGTTCAACCTTTTGAGCGTGTTTCGGTGGACTTGGCCGAGTACGAGCGAATATGTAAGCCTCGGTATCAGGTAGTTCCTCGTGATTTCCATTCTTTGATGCGGCTTCAACGGGGCACGCGTCACCTCGTCGAGCAGTTTGAGCAGATACTGTCGTTGGTTGAAAACTCCTTTTCCCTTGAAAGTAAAGGGGATTCCCAAATATGTTACGGTGTCTGTCGGACCCAGAGGAGTGGTGAGTTCCTCGGCGAAGCAAAATGGTTCGAATGAGACTGCTGTCGGTCGATGTTTCCCGCCCCACAAATCACCATCGCTTTCACCTTTCGGGCGCTTACCTTCGTACCAGCTCATCCCAACTCGACCGCTGCAGCTTCAAACTTTTCTTTAAGGCGACTTTGTTCCTACACGATCCAGTCGTCAGCAAAGGCAAAACCGTCTACTAGGATGTCATGGAACTGGTATCCCAGTTGCGGCATCGACAATCCAAGAACCTCATCCATTGTCATGATGAACAATAATGGGGATAGTGAATCTCCTTGACTCACCTCTGTGGCGGTGAACCTCGGGATCATGGAAAACTGTGACAGCATTCCCATAGAACTGTGCGATGTATCGAACTAGAGGTGACAGCGCTCCAAACGCCTCGGCAGATCTGACGATTGTGTCATGTGAAACTGAAGCAAACGCTTTCGAAATATCAACAAACGCCAAGCTGAGATTAGAAGCGGTCGCCAAAGAGTGACGAAGCAGGGCATGTAACAGCGATGTAGCTTCCAAACAACCGTCTCGATATAGAAATGCAAACTGGAGTGAGGACAGTTGCAGTCTATGACTCCAGCGATCAGTAAGGTCTTTATGAAAGTATCGGACAAGAATGGATGGCACAGTCAGTTGGTACGGTGAAGTCGGATTTAGAACCTTTGGAACTGGGATGATACGGGCACGACACAGCTGTGGGACACAACCCCAGATGATAAGAGCGAGTCGAAGTACTCAGTGAGCGTGTTAGCACTGAACCGGAGGAGCGTGAGCTTGTTCAGGCCTGGAGACAAAGTACCAATTGAACGGATCTTGTGGCCGACTTCCTCTCCTGTAACTATCTGGATCAAGCTCCCATCGGATGGTACTACTATGAAACTTTGCTGGCTATCCACGTGTTTTGGAGCTGAGGGAACCTGTTTCCAATACTGCTCGGCGTCCACAGGTAGGCCGCAGTTACCTTTGTATAGATCATTCCATGACCCGTCGAGCACAGCACACATTGCATCTTTCCGTATTTGGTGGTATAGTGTCTAGGTGGCGGCGTAGTTGGCTCGGCGGATCTGCTTTCGGTTGACCGGCATCCGATGGGCTAACTGACGACGGTGTCGGGATACGGTTTTCCAGGTGTGTGGAAATGTCCTGGAGGCGTGGAGGTCCAGAAGCGAGAGGACTTGTTCCGGTGTCATGATGCCAGACTGCAACCCTCGGGCAAATGCCAGAAGGTCAACACTAGCAAGTGAACTGTCAGCATGGGATTCAAAGAGTGACACGGCGCAATCCACGGTTTGTTTAAACCAGACGCTATAGTCATCGGCTTCTGACGAGTAGGCCGCTATTTGACCGATAGTTTGGTCCGGGCAATTAGATGATGATTCGTCCTGTTATGCTTGCCAGTTAAGCACCCGTAACCTGGTTTTGATGCTGATAGCCGATCGACCAGGAAAATACTGTTCCAGTCTCGCGAACAGCGCTGTTTGCGTGCCACAAGACGGATATAAATTGTTAGCCAGGCGCAAGAGAGACTGTAACTCTTGTTGGGAGCGGGCACCGGAATTCTTCACTCGGCCAAGCTTATTTGCATTATGCTGGGTGGGCTGTGCGTGTCGGTGATGTTGACTCAGGTCAATCTTCGTCGAAAAAAGGCGGGAACAATCAATGCGGGCCAATTGGGCGACCATGTTCGTACCAACTCTTTCATTGTTGTGGACTCGATGGTGGGCTTCCAAGCCAGCTTTCGATTTGCAGCACTTGCCACATTCCTTACACGTGAGCCCCAAGAGTTTCTTCTGTGTACTGGTTGGAAGTGGTGCGGAGGCGCCAGATGATTCGTAGTGTATATTGTCAAAGTAACCAGCATACTGAAACCAAACAGAGTGGTTACCTGTGTCTGGAGTTGCTCACCCAGACTGACGTCCAGGCTACCCAGTCGGCACCACAAGGAGGTGGTTCAGCTCGCCGACCAGAAAAAAAATTGGTAGTTTTAATGATGCATATAATACTAATAACGCCGATAGCATTACCACTACTACTACTACTAATGGATGAAATTCAAAAAAGACGATTTCTTAGAACATACTCAAGAAAACCTCTTTTTCCCAATGTCACTAAAGCAAAATTAGACCGATAAGTCGACTAAACTTATCCCATCTGCAGATTTCGCTGTTAGAATTTAGCATAAACTGATAGAGCACACAATAGCAACGTAACACATCTCCCGAAGGACTAGATGAATTAAATGCAATGTAATGATTGCTGGCCCTTTCAAAATGACCTCTGAGTTCGGCCCCGGACATCGAGAAGTTTTTTACGTTTACGGAGGTACCAAGGGATTTAAAAGAAACGATCCTGCACTTATACCAGTTTTAAGGAACTGTTGAATCCAACTTAACCTCATGATAATTCCCCCATTCATTTGCTTACTCCGTCTACATACTTTTGCTCTCCAGTTGTTTTGCTTATTCGTACCCATCACTCACCTTGCCGCGGAGGCCGTCTCGTCCGACACTTGTGTATTGGCATGTGTCTGTGTGCGTACGTGCGCAGCTGACCATGCGCGTTCATGTCCCGTTTGCTGAGCCTGCCTTGACTTGTTTTCTCATGACTTCCGTGTGATCGCACGTCCAATGAGAATCACGAGACTATCGTGGGAAGGGACGACCACAACCCACGCTACTGAACCATCATTCCGCTCGCCGTTGTTTGGTGTGCGGACGTTGACACTGCACTGTGCCGGTCAGTGACAGACCTATGAACGTGTTGACGCTACGAGCGTGAACAATTGAGGTTTGTTGTACACATTTCCTTACCCTTATGTAAGCAGTACCGTAGAATTACGAACCCAATTCTTCCTTTTGATATTCGGGATTGTCGAACCTACGCGTCACTTAAAGTCCTGTAACGGGAACCTCAACAGGAACGAAAAATCAAGACAAATTCATTCGAAATCAAAACCTGGAGTAATCAAGCTGAGGAAGAGCGCAGTAAGGAAAAGATTAATTCTGAACTACACCAAATTCTATTCACTCAAAACAAGGACGCCTTAGGACGTCAGAAATTAAGCGAGAGTGCTTAACCTGAAGTGCGCGTATGTAGCGTGCAATTTTACGGACATGACAATACGGAAATATACAAATGCTTTTGCAGTCCCTCTGCGAAAGTCCCATCAGACAATGACCTAATCCACAAGAGATACGAAAGCAGCATTCCCTATCGGCCATGATTCACTGTAAACTTCTTCCTTCGAATAACCTAAAGCCCAATAAAGTCCAGAAGAGCTTCCCTGTAGTGTCTCATCCTAGCATGGTAATGGTTCAACAGAATAAAGTAGGTTGATTCCACAGAACGTGTTTGTGTTCTATCTTTCGTTTAAACAGTGATATATGGCGGCATGCCTGTGACTGTAAAGGTATGCTAAGGCTCCCATTTTGCACAGATTCGTTGGAGAAATTTCTGTACTTAAATTCGATTGCACAGAGACTGACCGATTTTTCGATTAAAGTCAGTCAAGTCGAATCGCATTTTACGCGTCATCGGGTAGTGAATTGTTAGCGTTGACGGTGAAACGAATTCGTGAAACTGTTTCACTTGTTTAACGTAACCAATTCCAGCGGTTAACAACATTTGGTAGAACATTTGGTCGACAAAACGCCTTATTCTCAGAGGAAAATGATTTAGGATTGGAAGAGATTTGACCATTTGTTTGGTGCACCGTATACCAACTTACTACATAAGCGTAAATTGGTAGAATGTTGGCATTGGTGTTCAGTTTCTAACAACACTTTCAAACACTGTAGTTTTGGTCTGGTATTGTATGCGAAAACGTTACTGAAAACCCCCCTTTCATTGGCTTTCTTAGCAACTTCTTCCCAGGAAGCTTCGTGTAGTAACACGCGGTATTTTATATGCAGTTGTTCACCACAAAGGATCTCTACTGAAACTTCTCTTGAGATGCAGCCATACTCTTCTATCATCATTTCTTTGCTAAAAATCAAGTGTATCCGTCAATACCCAACAAACTATCCCTTCACTCTCCTTTGTGTCCACTACCTGGGCGATGTTACTGCGTTAATGTGAGGATCCTGAAGAACGTATCCAGGTAGAGCGTCATTCAGTAAACCGACAACGCTAAAAAGAAGCCAGTTACCGGGGGGACAGGACAGTGAACCCTATCACCCGTCACTTAGGTCTAGGTGGGATGGGACGCCACACCTGGTAGAGCCCGAAAATAAAGCGTCGATAGTATCCTGCTTCCAGGACGGTTGACACGAAGCACAATTGGAAGCAAGAGTCAGCAAGCGTTTTGTTGTTTCCGCACTGCTATGCTTTACTCCAGGATAAACTAGTATCTTTCGCTGTCTTCAGGGAACACTTGTTTATCAGGTATACTAGATGGAAATACTTTAATCCATCATAAGGTTAATATCCTTTTAGTAGTATAGGAATTAATTTTCGCAGATTTTCAAAAACGCATTTCATCTCTTTTCTGCACGTCACACTGTATATTCTTACGCATATAACTCCAGTCATTTGAAACTCAAGTTTTGTCACATTCTCGAGGAAATCACTTATCCAGTTTTGAAATACGGGCATTACTTCTAGGTATTTCTCATACGGCAGTTTTTGTAAAATGTACGTACTAGGTTTATATTAATGGTATTTCATTTTCAGGTAAGTTTGAACATTCCAATTTCTCTTCCGTTATTACTTACATTATTTGCTCCGTTCTCTCTAGTGTGACTGAACCGTGTTAATATTATTTACTACAGAGTATCGCGATCTTTGCTGTTCACAGACGCGTTCCGCCTTTTTCCTTTCATTGTATCCTGTGCCTATCTCCGAACCATGTGTTTCAACGTTTCAATGCAGAAACATATTGACAAAGACTGATAAGAAGGGTCTATAGTCAGATGACATCATTTCAGTGAGGATTATAGAATTTACCGCCGGATACTATGTTTTTGTCATTGTAACACTCCAGCATATGGCAGCACGTGACCGAACATGTCAGCTTCTTTTTTGATATACATTGGTCTGTTGATCCCATGCACATCAGTGCGGATAAGTTCTCAATTTTTTCTGTGCGCATCTATGAAGAAAAACGAGTATGCATCTGAATGGGGATTGGAATTAGATACATGGCTGAAAAAGGTTTTCTCTCAACGATATATCATATCACTGCACCGGAAGTATAGAGAAAAGATTGTGCAAAGGGATGCACAAGGGAAATACCCGTTTCTCCAGTAGACCAACTTCCGTTCTGTGTATGAACCACTGTAATTACCAGTTCACTTGGAGTTGTGGATTGGGGATCACAGCGGATATGTTAGTTAACCCTACATCAACTATGAGCGAATATGAGGTCAAATCACCAATTGTCAGGCATCTACTCGACACGTGACACATGGCTGAACTCAACTCATCTCAAGCGAGAAGTGAACGGCCGCAGAGGCAGTTCTTTGAGTTCATATCGATTGATCCTTCTGGACCTGTCCTCCCCGCTCAGAAAAACCTGAGTATTACTCTGAGACTGCCTTGGTGTTATTGATTGGCCACGCTGAGTTGGACATGTGTGACTGCAACTTTTCCGTAATCTCTCATGCTGTTTCGTATGTTTTGCACATGGAACGTACGAAATTAATCACCCCCACAATTTATTGTTAGTAATGGCTTGCTGTCCTGTCTAGGTGTGGGCGCCCTGACAGTATCCTAGCCCACGTACAACCATGAACTGCACACATACAAATAAACTCATGCCACACCGGCCGTTGCGTGGTGCCATCAGCCGGGTCGCCTTACTTGCTGCATACAGCAGGGCGGGTAAGCGAAAACAGGCTACTGCTGACGCCTCCCTTCTTTCTCTTTCACATACTTTTTCTTCACCCTCTCCCCGCCCCATTAATAACTCTCCTCTTGTAGGCCCAGCACTTAGGACTGATGACTCCGTGCGCCTTGCATCGGTTTCGCGTGCAGCATCTGCTCGTCACATAGCGCCGACATCCTCAGGTATCTCCAAATCACTCTTCAAGCCTCGACACTCAGTCTATCTGGCCGCCTTCAAAGTGCGCACTCTGAAGCAAGCAGGACAACAAGCTGCTCTTGCTCTCACACTGGACTCGTTTGACATTGATGTGTGCTGTGTCTCGGAAACAAGAATTCAAGATGCAAGCACAGTGATTGAGCTAACCGCCCCATCAGTCTCCACTCGCTTCCGACTGCGCACCTCTGGTGATCCAGAGGCTGCTGCAGCTGGATATGCAGGGGTTGGTATCGTCCTAAGTCACCGGGCGGAAGTATCCTTGCTTGACTGGATACCTGTTGATAGTCGCCTCTGTGCGGTTCGTCTGGCAACGTCTGTGAAGGAGTCTCACAAGCGGGATGTTGATCGATGTTTGTTTATCGTGTCTGCGTACGCCCCAACTGACTGTAGCTCCGACACCGTCAAAGACAGGTTTTATGACGCCCTGAATGCCCTGCTGCGGCGAGCTAAAAGCTCAGACATCGTGGTGGTTGCTGGAGATTTGAATGCACAAGTGGGCAGGCTTAGCTTATCTGAGACTCAATTAGGAGGTCGACATGGATTGGACTCGGTACGTACGGACAATGGGGAACGATTGCTTCAGCTGTGTGCTGATCGCAGGCTGTTTCTATGCAGTACTAACTTCCGGAATAGCCGAAGTCGTCTGGCCACATGGTGTCCTCCAACGACACGCCGACCACAAACTCAAATCGACCACATCGCCATCAGTTACCGATGGCGCGGATCAGTAACTGACTGCCGGTCGTTTTGGAACACATTTGTGGATTCCGACCACGCGCTCGTCCGGAGTCGCTTCTCCCTACGTTTTCCAGGACCGCGTAAGGTGCGGACAAATCGCTTGGCAACTGAGAGACTGGCAGATCCGGATGTTAGACGAACTTACCAGAATCGTCTTCTAGGGTCTCTTCCAAATGCTCCACCATCAGATGTGAACGCATACTGGGACGAGATTGCCACCTCTTTGCATAGTGCTGGGAATTTTGCCTGTGGCACGGCACCACCAGGCGCACTCAAGCACTGGATATCAGACCGAACGGTGGCACTGCTTAAATCTCGGAGAAATATCCCAGCCGGCCCGGAACATAACTTGGTGCGACGAATTATCAGACGTCAAGTGAAGGTGAGTGTGAAAGCCGACCGCGAAGTGTGGTGGACACAGAAAGCCAAGGAAATGGAAGAGGCCCAGAAATCCGGTAATGCCCGAAGATTATTTCAGTTGATCCGTGCGACCGGTCCCCGGAAACCACCTGTGAGCGAAACTATCAAGGATCGGAATGGAGTGACCATCTCGAATAAAGAAGAACGTCTCGACCGATGGGCCGAATACTTCGAACAACAATTGTCATGGCCACCAGCTGGCGCCCATCTGGAACCCACAGGTGACGTAGAACCCTGGACGGTGAACGTGGAACCACCTACGGCCTCGGAGGTTTATGACTGCATATGTTCTCTCAAGCGCCACCGAGCCTCTGGTCCGGATGACCTCCCACCCGCATTGTTCAAAGATGGGGGTGAAATCCTCAGTCAACGCCTGTCTGATCTGTTTGCCTGCATCTGGGAAAAGGAGTCTGTCCCAGACAACTGGGGAGAGTCGTTGATAGTGCCCATTTTCAAAAAAGGGGCTCGTAGTGAGTGTGGCAACCACAGGGGGATCAGCTTGACCCCGGTCGTAACGAGACTGTTGGCGTCACTTGTGCTTCGTCGCCTTACGGTGGCTCGTGAGACACTGTCTCGAGAGCAGCAAGCGGGATTCCGGCCTGGTAGGGGTTGCGTTGACCAAATCTTCACACTTCGTCAGGTGCTAGAACAACGCCATACGTATAAGCGACCCACAATTCTAGTATTCCTGGATTTCCAAGGCGCATTTGACTCGGTTGACCGGTCTGTTCTGCTTGACACGCTTGCCCACCAAGGAATGCCCCGGAAGTTCGTGAACATAATAAGCTCTTTGTATTCCAAGACTTCCGGACGTGTGAGAGTATACGGCGAGCTCTCCAAAAGCTTCCGTACACAAAGTGGCGTCCGTCAGGGATGCCCACTCTCCCCATTCCTGTTTAACTTCGTGATCGATGAAATAATGAGACGAACGCTGGAAGGTCTCCAAAACCCCGGTGTTCAAATAGCCTCTGACGAAAACCTTGTCGATCTGGAATATGCAGATGACATCGTTCTTATCTTTGAAGAGGAGGAGAAGGCGCAGGTGTTTTTAGATGAACTGACCAAAGTCATCCCGTCCTTTGGTATGCACTTTGCACCCAAAAAGTGTAAGGTCATGCTCCTGGACATGCAGTCACTGAACACGCCACTTACAATCCAGGGAGAGGCACTGGAAGTTGTGGAGCGTTTTACATATCTTGGAAGTTGTATTAGTTCTGATTGTAGTGTGACAGATGAGGTAAATGCGCGAATCTGCAAGGCTCGGGTCGCGTTTGCTAATTTGAGACACCTATGGCGTCAAAGTGGTGTGTCCCTGAATCTCAAGGGACGTGTGTATCAAGCTACAGTGCGGGCTGTTTTGTTGTATGGCTGTGAGACTTGGCCTGTTCGAGCAGCGGAACTGAGACGTCTTCAGGTGTTCGACAATCGTTGTCTCAGAACCATAGCTCGTGTGGGATGGTGTCGGCGAATCCGTAACGAGGCAGTTAGAAAGCGAGTTTTGGGTTGTGCAACGGGTACTTCCATTGAAGAATGTGTCCAGCACCAGAAGCTACGTTGGTTGGGACATGTGTTGCGCATGCCTAATCATCGTTTGCCGAAGAGAGTGCTGTTTTCCATGCCCAATTCAGAGTGGCGTAAGCAGAGAGGTGGCCAACCCTTGACCTGGCAGAAGAGTATGAAAGAAATCACGAAACGCTTGGGTGCTGTCGGTGCTACTCGCCTTCCAGGATGGGGACCGCGTGATCCCCACTGCGCCTGGTTGGAGACGCTGCAAGATATGGCTGCCAACCGATGTCAGTGGCGATCTTGTTGTCAGTTTCTATCCAGATTGCCTGAATGAGTGTTTGGAGGTATAGGCACCTCGGAATGATTGTAGTAAGACAGCAATAAGTCCCCTCCCCGTCCATGTTTATTCTTTTTCTTCACAATAGGGCTTTCAAATAAATCATGGTTGTACGGCAGCGAAGCATCGGTGTTGAACACTGATGTCATGCTGTCGATGATGATGATGATGAATGGCTTGCTGAATATAATACCTCCAGTTGACCTGCTAATTAGAATTCCAGTATGCTTCATTGCAGATGTTATCTGGGTGGCTTTATAGGTGTTATCCTCCTGCAATTGTGTTGCGAGGCGGTTTGGAGATTATTTCCTACTGTCCTGTGCAAGAGGATTGTAAAGGCAGTAAGGTGTTTCACTCAGGCAACCAGCATTCTCATACCTTTGAATCGGCCTTCCCCTGAGGTGGAATGGGTTTGAAACGGTCGGTCCTAACTACCGCACGTTCGGAGGCCGAACGCAATACGGTCAAAATATTTTGGAAACCAAAGAGTATGGTGTTGCTCAAGATGTGCCTGCTGTAGGCAGCCGTTCTAGGAGTCAGACATTTGTGCCTTACTTCCCGCGCTTTTGGACCAGACCAATCCCTAGCAGTCTAATGGGCTAGACTGTTTATTCAGTGGCACCGTGAAGGGTCATTCATGAAAACGGTAACGACTGCTGCCACCAGAAAAACCATATCAGCAACAACGAAGGTACCCGGAGATCCACCAAACACAGGGTAATGAAGTGCCTGAAGGATGCCAGAGGAGGCTAGTTGATTGCGACTTGCCAGGAAATGAAGAAGGCTTTCGCTGCAGACGACAGTCGCTTCCTGTTTTAGCTGATTTGATCAACCAAAAAAAATGAGGCGGGTGTCTACAAGACAATAGGCGAAGAGGACGCAACCGAAATTCACTCACAAAATTGTTACCCTTAACGGTGGACCGAACAATTCAAAGGTTAGTTGAGCTGGCTTCTTTCAAGATAAACCCTAGAACAATTCAACGAATCTGAACAAAGGTTTGACAGCAGGCTTCCGTCGACCACAGAAATACAGCTTTCAGCAGCATTCCTCCAAAGCTACAAGGCATACGGCTGGGACGGTTTGCACTTTGAATTCTCCATACAAGCTGGTGAAGCCATGGTGAGCGGTCTGACTACCCTACTGCGGAAGACTTGGAGTGGAATCAGAATAGCAGCAGAATGCAACATCTTGGCTGTGATGGCATTCCTCAAAGGCTCATTGTGGCATCCGCCCGGTATTAGTAGCATCCGGGATTTTGGCACAGGTTGCCTGATTATCGACTGTATCTTGACTTTGTGACAAGTCCTTGAAAAGGCCCACCGCCAAATGTTTCCTTTTGGTCGATTCTTCTTGATCTTTAAGATGCTTTGGCTCTATCTTCGAAAAAAACGTTTACGATGTGTCAGAAACCATGGTCTATATACGTATCTATGTATCTTTACGCAATACTCTGCTAACCGTACATGACTGGACTGCCCGTGTTTATCAATCAGATGACTCCACCTACCATATCCTGGACGAGTTTAGCCAAGGACAATGCCAGGAAAACGGGGATGGACCTGTCAACTTCCCTGCACCTGCTCATCACAAATGCACGCTTCCAGAAACATAAACGGTTTTTGAATGGTTATCTTCGAATGCGGATATACTGCCTATAAAACGGTGCATGTTGATACATTATCGGTGGAGAAAATAGTCAGTTGATTCCGGGGTTAAAAGACGGAAGACCGGAACATACCAACTTATGGCTGAGTGTCAACCTCCATCTAGCCGTGAAACAAACACGGACCGAATCGACCAGAAACGGTGGTCAAACTTCAACCTAGTTGAAATCGATAACAAGTAGTTAGGATTGAATGAACGGGTGCGAGTTCGGCCAGTCACCTAAGACTGGCAAGTGGATGTCAGGCTTGACGTCTGTACAAAGCGTTTACATACACAAAGCTTAGGTTTCAAAATATGGATATCAAATGTTTCCGTAACAGACAGAATCCTGATTGCTATAAACTTGACGTGTACTTCATAGACTGGCCTAAAAGCGGTTTAAACTTTAATCGTTCCACTAATGTCAAGAAAATGGGATAAAGTGGAACTGCTTCCGTTGTGTCATTAATCTCTCTGCCAAGCGGACGTTATGTGTCCAGACCTGCGTATCAACAGTTGCCTCATCGTTCGATCGATATAACTGTATCCACAGAATAAGACAGATTTATAAACACAGATCGGATTTGTTTCGAGGAGATTTGTCTTTTAGTTCTTGCTTGGCGACGGGATGACTGGTAGAAGCTACTTTTAGATGTTGAGGTAAAAATTTCCAGCAAATATCCTTTCGTCAGCACTTTAGTACCGGATAGTCCTAAAAAGGAAGATGAAAGTAAAGTCTGTTTTGGGTGCAGAGTCTGTAGGGTGCAGAGGTAACCTGTAACCAAAGTAACCTGTCCACCAGCATTGCAAAACCACTGGCAGCCAAGTAATTGCACCACCCTGGAAAACATTTGGTCTCCTTGGATGATCATTGGTTGGTTTTTAAGACATCTATCCAACAGGACCCTCATTAATTATGCTGCAAAACGAAGACTGCGCTTCTGACCAAACCATATACTAATTCAGGTTTTTATTAAGGACGTTCCTCAGCAATGATTATGACGTCCGTGCTCATCAACGTGCATCCTGTTTGAATACAGTCTTACATTTGCAGAGTCTAAGCACAAAACTCTTTGCTATCCTCAAAGCTTATCATTTGTAAACGAAGGTCCAAGTGTTTGATCTCACCTCTTGTGTGAAACAAAGGTGGCATTTAACACCAATATTACTTGACAGGATGACGTAGCAGACGATATAGGAATGTTCTGTCTTTGTAATGTGTTGGAGTGTTGGTAGTGCAGCTGCATGTATTGGCCAGTTGACTTGATCTGTAGCAATCGAACGCGAGAAATACAGAGCACAACGCAACATTGATAATGATTGGACCAATCGGACCCCAAGTGCAATGATCATCAATAGCCAATCAGAATATAGCTCAAAGATTCTCTTTGAAAACTACCAGTCACAAGCACGAAGAGAGTAAATTCCCACTCAACAACGCACTAAAGATGTCTTTTCGAGTGGTGACTAAACGTCTGCAAGTGAGTTGCCAAGCTGGGGGAACATATCAAGAGCAAGCTGATCAAGTACCAATACTCTGGTTTCAAACTGAGCCCAATCATTTGGTTTGCGGACTTGGAATCTAGAGATAAGATTACGTCACTTGGTAAAATTGTAAAAGCTTCACTTGGTCGACATGGAGAACTTGTGATCAGTATCTGTAGGATAAGCTTATAAAAGCCCAACGGTACTCTGTTCGTCTAATGTAAACTCGTCAAGGCAGTTCGATGCTTGAAGTGTGATATTCAACCTAACGGCCAGGTCAAATAATATACTGCGTCTCTTAATATACAGCAAGATATACTTTTACGCGACGCTGCAAAGATTGTATGGAGGAGAAGTAAAATGGGCTTGCAGAGAAGGCTTGCGTATTCAAATCGCAATTCGCAGAGTTTTTACGACAGGAAAACTTGGCCGTTCCGCGCAGAAGGCATCGTGATCTGCAGGTTCTGGACAACTGGTATCTAAGGCTTAATATGAAATTTCTACAGCTCGACAGAATATCAAACTCTGTGGTTACAGAACTCTGCATCAGCATACACAGTCATAGACAACTACTACATTGGTGACGATTACGGTGGTTCGATCACGTTATCGGAAATTCCGGGAGCCATTTTTGAAGTATAGCACGGGTGACGCTACCGTCCCAGGGGATTAGCAAAAACCCGGATATGCACTTTTGAACCAGGTTTGTAAAGACTCGATTATAGTCTAATACTCGATATCTGTAGTTGAGATAGTAACTGAACTTCATTTCCAGGAAGCTAAGCTGCGGCACAGATATTGGAACATTTGTGAAGCCGACTCATTTTGTCACTGCAGCCATTCACCTTAAAGTAAGTAAACGGAATTCGCCGAAGGACAGTTCACAACTGTTCCCCAACCACTTCTTATGCCGAGTTGCAGGCAGCATTAAAGAACATCGTTCCATCCAAAGGAGATAGATGTTATCGCCTCACCTAATAAGAACTGTCTAGAGTATATCACCATTCTAACTGTCCTAGTTGATCCATCTTTCAAAAGATGTGTACCTCGGGCAGGTATAGCTTCTGGTCAGTCATCCGGTCGCTTAACCTTGTTTCCTTTATACCAGTAATGACAGTGTGGTTGGAGTTTTGACAGCGATACTGCTGCGGTATTTTGCTATCGGTACATATATATATGGCTTATACATCAGTATATAAACATTCCTGTATTGCCGAGCCAGAATTTTATGATGAAGTGCGGCCTATATAAAAGCGTTTCTTCAATGTGTGTGTTGTATTTAGGGTTTTGACATTCCGGCTCTAGTTTTTTAACTGACCTGTTTGTGTTTTGGGATGGTCATTTACAACAGCATTTACAAAATTGTTTCATCGGGTTCCACGTTTGGATCACCAGCGGGAGTGGGCGCATTTAAAATAGCTGGGTTTCTGCCAGGAGTGGACCCCTTTTTTGAATTGATGTAACGGTGGATACTACTGATGAGGCATGCGAGTAGTATGTGGTTTTCTCGTAACTCCGCCTCACATCTAATGTAAGGTGAGGCTTATTACGGAACCTGTTGAAGTACTTTGCAGCGTTCGTTTACAATTGCGTGATAGGCAATGAATATCCATGAAAGTTCAAGAAGACGCCTGAGGATGTTCGGTTTACTTTTCTGTCCAATAGTTTGTTACTGTTTAGTTGGTGTTTTCTAATAAACAACTCCGCGTCGTAGGGCTTTCCTCCTGCCCCTTGGTAGCATTGCTTAGCGGAATGTATTTTCTTCAACTGACACCTCAAAGCACACGGACCGGGAACGAAAAGCATACTTGTGACAGGGTAAAACCGCTGATGACATGCTCGCGCGCTAGGTGCTCTATCGATTGAGCTACCGAGGAAGCTTGTACACCGACAGGCTTATGCACCTGGACTTTACTGTTGGTAGTTTAGCTTTGATTCTAGGCGACTCTTTTCGTTCAAGATACTACGCACTGTATCAGACCATACTCTATTTTTGAACTATCTACATCAAAGTCCCTTGGCCATGCGGGTGATATCAACATCTGGTCTATTGTAGAAGTTACAAAATGAACGATCTGATTGTAGTGACAGATGGTAACTCCTAATCCATTAGACATTGTGGCGGATCAGATTTAAAGTTTAAATGCGTGGGCTTTACGGAAAGCAAGCGTCTCCTGTCCCAGTAAGCGGGAAGTAGGCCGTTAATGTCCGTCCCCGGAAGTGCTTTTTTGTCCACGCATCTTGTACTTGAACTTCCCATTACAAGTTTCACGAAAGCCCAAACAAATTTCTGACGTATTTCATTTAAACCTGCTCCTGTCGCTTTGGTGACCATATTTTCACGTTTAAGGCCAATGTTAAGAACTGGACCGTTGTTCCGATCGTTGGGAGATCCCGGAGTATATATATATATATGTATAATGTCACTGACCGCGAATAAATTTTTAACAAACCTGTGCTCATCAGCCTCACAGATGGGGTTTTTGGCAGGTTCGTTACAGTTCACCTGTAGGGTACCGTGAATTAGAATTGATGTTGTCTAGACGGAACGCGCCACTCATAGTGTCGGTGAAAATTATTCGACAGCCCACAACCCGTTTTACTTATCTTGGGTCTGCGCAGGTGGGCTAAATTCTCAAGTTTATGTCAATCTTATGTTCTGCTTGAACTCAAATACTCACTCGCTCACAAATTCGGTTCTAACAGATGACTTCGTTGAACCCGATCGGATATCTTGGTTATAATGTTCCTCTTCGGATCCAAGTAGAACTTAAGGTTGATGAGACTGCCTCTAGGTGTTGAGCCTCAAGAAAGGCAAATCCGCTCGAGGGCTGCCGAGGAGTCTTCAACAAACTTACGAGTGGTTCTCCTCATTAAAATATGTCGCGATACCTCGAGCTTCGTACTAGGTGAAACATAAGTCGGCTTGGTGCACGTTCGGTTCAAGAAGACCATTATGAACGAGAAACTCGGATGGACTCAGTGGAGTCTGCCGTGAAAACCAAATTCGCATGCAGATAAGTGTATTGGCCGCTGGGTATTTTGCACCAGTTTATTCGCCATCATCTAGGTGAACGCCTCGGCGCAGTCTTCCAGTCCAAAAGATATGATGGAGAAGTTATTTTAGTCTAATGTCCCAGAAATGAGGAAGCTAGCAAGATTTCTCCCAATTCGGCAGTAAGATAATGGATAACGAGTATTGGTCTGCGTTCATTTAAGTGATTCGGTATTTGATCACGAGAATCACTCATTCCTTTTTTCCTTGCTCACATCCCATGATAGGCTCCAGGCAACTGGACAGGCTCCGTTGAGTTTAACTGGAAAAACGGCCAACGAAGACTGCCTTGCGTTTCAGTGGTGTACATGCTTACTATTTTCATTTAGTGAATGCAACAGTGTTGGCTTCTAACAAAGGTAAAACACTAACTATTTTTGGTCCAAATAGTAGAGAATATCTTACAGACATGAGTAAGCTGGGTCGAATTATGAGTCATGTACTTGAAGCTCGGATAGTTCCCTCATTGCGGTCGGTTTCACTGTTACTTTACCTACTGGACATCTTTCTTCGTGAGAGCAAGATTCGGGAAGTTGCCATGTACACTCATAGAAATGAGCATCTTCAACTGCGTCAGTGTGTCAACGACTAGGCATGCGAAACTGCCATGGATCGCCCCACAGGTCCTGTCGTAGTTTTTAATACAGTTACTCCTAATCATAAAAATAATTTTGCGTACTAATTTGAACGATGTGTGAGCTAGTCTAATTAGATACGTTAGCCTAATATCGCAAAAGGATTGGCTGTGATAATATGAGTGAACCAGCATTCATATGATATGAAGCGACTAAAGTATCTCCATTTACATTTTTTCCAACTGAGAACATATTACTAACGAAACGAAGCTTTACCGTGTTCCAAACGATGTGGTAATTTCTCCTCAGTCGGACCGTTGTGGAGATGATACCCATAGTGAAAAGGAAAAATATCGGGCTTCCTAGCGAGATGTCCGGTTTCCTTAAGTAGGCAGAACCGATAACCATGCAGGAAAGGTCTGTATCTGTAAAGGTAGTTCACTTATCTATGATTCCTCGTTTCATGTCCTTCCGGTGAATATTTGCTAAGAAATAGTGATTTCCCTTGGCACTACCAATAGCTGGTTTTGTGTCAAAGATTTCTGCGAGTAAAATACAGTACAACTTCGTTTTGCGCTTATCCTTTTAGTTCCATTAAGCTCCCGCAGATGTTTTCCTATCGTTTTCTTCTTTTGACGTCACTTTTCCAAGACTGGTCGCCCGTCAGTGATTTTGTCCATTGAACAGTTCCTGTGGTTCAACTAGCTTTATGCTGGGAGTAGCTGTGTTAGTTGTGCTGTCATATTTCATCTGGCCCGCTAGTCAGCACTGGATTCAGATAAAGATTAAAAGTTTATCCACTGATTTTATTTATCTAGCAAGTGGACCGAAATATTTGTGCTTACTATCGTAAGTTTGTACGTTGGCTTCATCCCAGTTTTTGCAAGAGATGAAGTTTCTGAGCGATCATCTGGGTTCACTAAGGCAAACAAGGTGCAGTCCGTGTTAGTTCAAAAATTTTATTAAAAAGGTGATTATTACATCTTTCTTTAAAGTCGATCTTAAAGTCGTGGCTTGGTGATATCGTGTAGTATAACGCAGAACGACGTGCCTATGGGGGACGTTTGGGCCAACGCACCTCTAAGACAATAAGTCGGTCCTTGGGAATTCAAATGAAGTGAAAGAGGGTAAAAAGGTTCGCATCACTCATGAATTTCCCACGTGAATTTCACTTGGAACGTCGCAGTTTCACGAGCATACGTTGATTACGATCAATGATTTTTAGGGAATCAGTCGATAGCTTTCTGCAAATGTTTAAACTCCACCCTCTTGCTTTTGTCACTGCAGTAATTCGCTGAATTGAATTGAATGTCACGTTTGAAGCAGACGTGATAAACCAGACACAAACCTCGTTAGTTAGATGGAGAATGAAGTGGATACTGAATTAGAAGACAGATGAGCGATATAAACTACAAAACTGTCACTGAAAATCTTAGTAGAGGGTGCCGTGCCGGATTTAAATCCATAGGAAAACCCAAGAAAGTCTTAGAAACATTTCCGCATGTAGATAAACATGCAAGTACGCAATTTTCCTCGGTATTATTGACGTCAAACAAGGTGAATAGACAATCGGATTAGCCAACATTTAATTCTTGACTGGATGAATTGTGCCGACAACTTCGACAATGGGCTTTCCAGACGCAGAAATTCCATAATTTGTCCCTTGTTTTTCGTAAACTTTTCTCAAAAGAATGAAGCGTGACGGTCTAATGGGGGACAGCCGTATTACTGGTCGGTGAGCGCGTTCAATTTGCGTGCGACACTAATGGTAGTGCAATGTAACCACAACCATCAAACTGAATCAGCTTGATTTGCGAGTGAACATAGCGGATATGGGTTGATACTAGGAATAGTGGTGCCCTAGCCCTATTTCAGGCCGACACCGAAAATCCTAATAAATGATATGTGGAACAGTATCCTTGAAACGGCAGTTGAGATGATATTCTCTTCGAAGAGGTGTCCGGTTGCGCATTTTCATATTAGGTCAGAGAATATTACATGAGTATTTTTGTGGAATAATTCTCGAACAAGGTATAGTATATTTGCCATCTTCTGCGTTACTCAACCAGTTGCTTTGGCTTTGCCGAACTATATATATATCATCTCTTTCAACCACAATTTATTCATGGCTCTTACTCGCCATTCCTATCAATGTTTTTCTTTCATCCTCAAAGTGCACAAAATGTAATTGCTGTTTGTAGGTCTTTGAAACGAACAGATCTAGCTTTTTGCCTTTCAAACTGGAAGTGTACAAAGACCTTATTGTGTACTGTGAACATCCCTTGAGGATGAATTAAATTTGGAATAATGATGACATAACCGATTTGCTGACTGTTATTGTGTTGCCATTTTATAAAAATGCTGGACTGTGTGTGACGTGCCTCTCTGGAACAATTCTTTCTGGAAGTATGCTCTCTAATATATGCTGGTTGGACCTCATCAGTCGCGAACTTATAACCACAACAGAGTCAACGTAGATTTCAACTCGAGGCGATCCATGGACAAGTACTGGATTATTTGCAGGTGTTAAATTTTTTCTATGCGCATAGTACCAGTATCCTTCAGGAGGTTACATCACGTAATTTGCTGTTGACTTGACTTGCTAGTTACCCGGAGTTTCATCGTGGATCTACTGAATAAACGAGAATCACCATTTAGCCATATCACCCGATAAAAGTGTTCTTCGTCACAGAATACTCTGACAAGCCAAAAGAACTCTTTACCATTCATGGACAAAAAAGTTGCCCAACCGTGGATAGATGCACCCTAAAAGTCTTTCACCCTTCAGGCTTATTTTCTCCAAGGCTGACTTCATTCAATGCTGCAATTTGTCGAGGAGAGGTGATTATACTAAACATTGGTTTGATGGGGAACATGAGACAACCGAGATTAGATTCACAAGATATCCCTAAAAATTCCTCGTGATCTTCGGGATTTAGGATATCTGACTTAATGATCTAATGATCTATTGGTCTGAACTCCATACATGTTGAAGTCACTGATCCTTGTGTAGGTAGGGTAAAATAAACATGGTGCTATTCGGATAGGGCAGGAATGGTCTTGGCTTGTCCTACGTCGAACCTGAGCAGCAAGATATGCAAAGAAACGTATTGCCAAACAAACGAGATTTTATGCACGGTATTGACGACAGAAATTTAGACCTGAAATGTCCACTCAAGTCTCAAAAGACACAGTCACGTTATCTCCATCTTTGCCGTGGTCATATCTGCTAACAAGAGCCAACTTGATTATACAGGGAACAAAGTACTGGAGTCTGTATGCTTCGCTAATGAATCCCCGAGAAAAAATCTACAGACCTGGTATTTCTGCACGATATGGCATCTGTAAACTTTATCCACTTGACGCAGTCGTAGAACCTGGTAGTACTTGAATTTTAAACAGAAAAGATTAGAAGATATTTCACGGCTCCTTTGAAAATGTCCTAAACACTGCGACACGATGGCCGCATGCGGTCTACTACAAGCTCAATTCTTAGGTATCCCACACTAAAAGTGTTTTTTTAACAGTGCCAAGTGTTTTTTAAATGAACAACAAATCTTTTATGTTCTGCTAATAAAGTGGCATGTCTGAGAAAAACCTGAACTGTTTTCCAAAAGTAAGGTAAATTTATAAGGACCTGAAGCCCAAAAATCCTTCTACAATATTCTGTGTACGAGTAAATGACACGATTCCTGTTTTCTAAAAAATCAAATATTGGCTTGAGACAAGTTTAAGTTTGTGATCCCAGTAGGATGTACACAACATTTTGTCTAGCTTTAAGTAGACTGATCACGGATATCTTCACAATATTCCATATTTGGAAACAAGAGTCTATTTAATGAAATAGCTTGGCCGATAAATGGGTTAAGGTAGCATATCACTGTCAAGGTGTCTTGATGGACATTTTTTATAGCAAAAATAGCATCAAGAAAACAAAATCAATGGCGTCCTTTTTTATAGCAAAAATAGCATCAAGAAAAAAAATCGATGGCGCCTCCACAGGCAGGAAAGCTGAGGAAGCAAAAATATGACGCTATCTTTGCGATACAATAAGAGGTGTCGTTTTAATCCCGAAAGAATATTATAGGTCTTTGGTAGTGGTAGGAAAACTCTAATGAATAGACAAAAAACCTCTTTAAATTACGTCCAAATTATAGGTGAATATGGTCGGAGAAAATTCTCAAATGTATTATACAGATAACTTGTTCTCCGTTTTGCCTATCCTTTACCCCTCAACACTGACATTTTTATCTCAATATACCATGTCATAGATTGACAAGCGTCACAAAGCCTAATTTGTGCTGATTGAGGCTGAGTAAACTTGTTCACAATTCAGATTTGGTGAGCACGAGACAAAAAGACTGACATTATCTCATGTGTTAACCCAGTCAGTTAGAAACAGTGGATGTTCATGCAAGTTGTGCATTTGGCATTTGGATTTCTAAACGGTCTGGGTCGTTTGTTTGCCAAAACATTCGACATCCACCCAGTCGATATCACCGGTAAATTGATGACCTGCACACTGATGAATTGCCACATGACCATGCGTTGCTGCTAAACTATGGGATGAATGATGTCAAGACGTTTGCAGCAGAATTACCCGGGTATGCGAGTAGTCATTTTTGGTGCTTGTTCACAACTCAAGTGTTTTGCAGTACTTGCAGCTTGAGTAGATTTGTTTTAAACCGGCCAAACCGTCCCCACAATTTGGGGAGTGCTGCAACTAGTTGAGATATTTTCTTGTCGGAAATAAAGGTTATAAATTTTGAAACAATATTTTAGGTGAAATGTGTTCAACTGGTCTGATTCAGAACATGGGACTACAGGGAACTTTTGAATTCGGAAGGCCAGAGTAAAGAATACGATATCATGTGCATTAGCATGTCATTCGCAGTGATAGATGCAAGGATAAAAATCTGTCTGAAGTGGAACTAGATTGTTAACAGGGTAAATTTACAAAATTTGGAATTGTGTTCCCTATTACTCCACCAGTGAATGTCGGATGCATCAGGATCACCGTTTCTACACAGCCGAACGTGTTCATGCGCGACTGATGTTACCGTTCTGCCAACTCTTTGAACGATAACTCGGTAACCAACTTGACGCCGATGGACTAAACCGGCTATCAGGTCACTGCCACGGACGAACACACTCGGACAAGTTTGATAGTTGTGGCTGTCCGCTGGGCTCATAGTTGTGTTCACATCTTTCAAATGATCTCCTACCTGCCTTGTGGTTCTGTCACAGCAAAAAGAAAGGGCAGTGGCCGTAAGTTTCACTGTTGTTGGAGCTCATAAGAAACGCTTTTTCATACAACTTAGCACAATTGTCCAGCTAATTTCAAGCGTCCGTGACTCTAGCTGCTAGGAGTTCTTGACACTCAGACCATTCGAGTCATACAACCATTGAAGTTACTGCGCTGATTTTGGAGACTTGGGTAAACCAATTATATATCTCAAGCAGGAGCAAATCTCTTTAAGCCGAATGATTTAGGAATTTACGATGAGCTGTGGTGGGTTGGCGTTGGCATGCCTGCCCAGCATATCAGCTATACGAATTTCACACGACGCACTGATGATGAGCTCTATCATGTCTGAAAATCGAGTGCCATCCATCTCCGTTTTGATGGCAACACTTCTGAATAAACACATCAGGAGAGGATGAAAATTACCCAAAGGATGTCGTGAACACAAATTCTACAACCACCACCTGCAACATACGGTGAACCGTTTAACCATGTCGAGTAATCGTATTTTTCCGACTCGTTAGTAAATTCGAGTGCGCGGATTATTTGGCTGGAGCGATTTACCGAGTGGCACGATAATTTTTACCGATACTTTAAACTAAGCTAAGTAAGCATAACTTTTCCCATCATAAATGCGGCTGAAAGGTCTCTCATTCACATCACAGAATATTCAACAGGGAATTCTGATGGGAGCTAAATTCAAGTTCAGTAAACCCCTCGGTGTGCACCTGCTATAAAGTCTTATCAGAACAGACAGTCGAGAGCTGAAAAACCAGTGATCTTACACAGCCTAACTGTGCAGACCACTATTGGAATGATCTGTTTTGAGAGCGATAGGGATGACAGCAATAAAAATTTGCACCGAAATGAACCTATTCTCCCAGTTTGCATGTCGGCAGAATAAATCAATTCGTTTAAACTCAGCTGGGGCATCGCTGATACAATATAAACATTTCGTGGTTCCACGTTTTATGTTCCTACATGAGGCACCAATAAGAACCTTATGAGAGTTAGCTGTTTATAAAAACATGGCAAGTTTCCTTTTTTATCAACGTCGACATCGACAACAACGACATGCTCATCTTCATCTGTTATCGACATAAAAATCAGATAACCAAACGCACATCCAGTTTTCTTGGCGCATCATGGCTTTGGTACAATTAAGTTTGGCAGCTCACTGTTCCCATACTCTTGTTCACTAGTGAGATTTATTGGATCGATTTGTCAGGCACACAATCCATTTTCGCTTTCAGACGGTTACAATATCATTTCCGTATGTAATCCAGTTCTCAAAAACTTGCTGAAAAATTTTCATCTGTGTGGAGCACCAGTTCTTTAGGATTTATCACTTATCACCCAGAATGCAGACAAATTGAACAGCGGTGAATTAGGGCCTATCGAAGAATAACTTCCAATAAATATTCCAGTAAATGAAAAAACTTGTACCATTCACGTAAACAACAGCTGCTTTGGTATTATAACTTTTCCGCGGTTGGATAAGAAGGCCGTTGGAAAATTCTCACCCACCTGCATGTATCATCTGAGTGTAGTTTATGCTTCTGCTTTGAGAGTAACTGAGATAACTGTTGAACCGAAATAACATGAATAATATCGTTCAGTTTTGAAGTCAACGTGCTGTAAAAACATAAATTCGTGGATTAAAGGCAGACAGTATTTTAGAAAGATGTTAGTCATTTGGTAGATCTAGCAGCATAGGCTTCGCAAGGTGGGATCCAATCACTCGGCGTAAATGAAGGAGAAGCCTGATATTCACTTTTATGATTAGCGTCTATAATATAGGCTGGAAGCCTATTTGGATCGTTAGCAGGTATAGGACTCTGTTTTGACAAGGTCGATGAACCAAGAATAGTGTGGGCGTACCGGAACAAGATTTCGGATCAGTCGATTAAGTCAGTGGTGCATTGTTAATATTATCGAGATAAAATTACGTCGGCAAGTCGTTCGCATCCTCGTGTTCAGAATGAATAGCAAATAGGCAACATCAGTGACTGGTGCTTGACCGCCATTCAGAGAAACATTTATTGGACAGAATGGGAGAAAACGCAATATGCACTTATGAAGAAAAATTTAAAAAAATCAACAGTGGGAGAGATCTGATTATCTATTTTACTGTCTGCAACAAGTGGAATATCAAGTAGAATATCTTGATGCGACGGTTGATGTGGTAATAGCCTAATTTCACTGTGCACAATAACCCTTCTTTGGTGTTCAGGATACCCTTAGAATGCTCAGACCAAAACATCTGGGCAGTTGTGATCGTGACACAGGAAAGTCCCGTTCAAATATTTAATCACAAGGCAGCACTGGTAGGTTGGGGGTTAACAGTTTAGTCTGATGGTTGTTGCTTTGTTCGCTCAGCTGGGTAATTTGACTGCAAACGTTTCATCACCAATCGAGGTAACATTATCAGTGCGTTTTTAGGAAGCGTAATGGAGCGTTGCGATGGGTCGCTACCCAGTGGAAGAACGGCGAAAAAAGTACTGGTGCGTAAATTTTGGGAGATGTGAATTTCCATAGGGTAAAACAGCAATTAAAACAGCAATTCAGATAACCCGTCATCTGTTCACAATTACCACTGGGTCATATGGCCTCTGCTGGATACCTGTGTCAAACCTGAGGACCTAATTTTGATCTGCCTGAGTGCAGTTGGTCATAACTCTTCTGTGATTTTAATGTGACAGTCGGCGGAGTAAAAACTCCGATTTTTCTGTGTACAACCATTCAAAATATTGAAGTCTCGAAGATTGTGATTTTTCTGACAACCGGATTTGTGTTTGTCAACCACCGACAGTTTTATATGCATTGCATTAAAAGTGGAGCCGTTGCACTCCAAGTTGAAAATATTTACGGATGTTTTGCTATAATTTCGGCAAGTGATGATCAGGAGTCTATGAGTACAAGTTCAAACAAATTTTCAGATGCCATAATTGGTGGTTAATGTCAGTGTTTTGCTTTGGCATCTACAGTAGAGTCACAGAGCCATGCATATGAACTCAGTAAAAGTACCGATTTAATATGGCCACGCGAATGTCACCAAACATTTGTTTGTTTTATTCGAGCCATGAGTTGAACCAGATGCACGGCTGCTAAATGCGAGACGGCGATAACTAGGTCGCCTGTCCCCATCTAGGCGACGAGACGGCCTGCTCGGTTAGCAAAATTTTACGACTGTAAGCAACACGCATGCAAAGATGAGAGGAATGGGATGGTGTCGAAATCTCACGTCTACGTACGTACCAAGAGAATCAAAACTTTAGGCAGTGACGGGTATAATCGAAAAATGAATTAAATTTCAGCAGGGAAGGTAGCAACCACAAAAGTGCCTAAACTAAGGAAAAGAGTATGAGCTGGAGTTCAGCGAATGTTTACCATAAATATGTTCGTAGACAAGAAAAGTAAAATACTGGCTATCAGCTTGTATGCCACATTCACATGGGGTAGGAAACCTGATGGAAATAGACCGCCGTAGGCAATTTACGGTGCAAGCTGGCTTCTAGTGACACTCATTATCCGGGTTGTTCTCCGAGTGGGTTTGCTTTTAACTTAGCATTCATCCGGTAAACATAGAGACCCATGCTGCCTGAAGAAAAGCGGTAATGTTTTAGGAAGAACACATAAGTTGAAGGATGTTGGAGACATGAATTAAATGTGAGAAGCCTTGAAACGGGCTGCTAACGACAACCAGAACGTCGGTACATAACCTATTATTACCCTAAGTTACCTTCTGATTTCAAGCGTTCCAGAATTTGGATGTAGTTTTGTTAGTTTGATTAGTCTAAGTTAGTAGTTCCAACCGGTCAACATAAACACACTGTTTGTACAGGCAGTTGCGTAAGCCTAATTGACGAGATCATCTGCAGTTTACGGAAATGCATACATGATTCACGGTCCCCAATAGTTGATTGTGAATGCCTTTTTATGAACATTCAGTCGGTCAATGTTTCCTCCTTGTGAAAGCAACTGTAACCTTACTAAACCATGTTTGCTTGACAAGGGATATTCAGTGACCACGCCTTTATGACGTTGTTGGCAAAATTCACTTCCCGTTCCGCCGAAAGAAAAACTGCGTACACAGCTACGTAATCAAGTCACTAACATTAGGAGGACTGGAAACAGAGGAACAACGATATTCACCGGATGAGTTCCTTGAGGATTAGTGCGAAATACATTCAATGCGGGATTTTTCACGAGCTATTTAAATGGCAGCCTTTTGATAACATCCAACGGCTGAAGTTGTCTTGTGCTAACGCGATGTTAACATTAGGGTCTGTTGATTCTCGAAAACCTACCGAAGTCTAATTTACTTTCGCAGAATATCGTCCGGGTTGAAAGGGGTGAAGATACGCATAGTAGTTTAAGACAGGGCAGCTTCTAGTTCGGTTTAGTCAACTCGACCATGCTACACGCACTGTATTGCTAAGTAAAATTGAGATCATCATTTTTGGTCCCACATCCACCGCATGCCAGGTAATTATAGTCAGACGCATGTTATAGTGGAGGAGCCTCCTTACCTTTATTCAAGGAATGGAATGTACTAAAGTTAGCTTTGTCTTAAACATACCAACTGAAATAATGCTCATTTGACACTCCTCCGATTGTCCCTCTCGCAAAGATCATATATCACGAAAACAATGTTTGAGAATGAGTAACCCTGGTTTCAACTGCCAAAAAGTATTAGGCTGGAAAATTATTAAACTAAGAAGAACCAGACTTATACATATTCTGCTCGGACATCATGTGAGCATTGAAAGCATTTTGCGAATGAGAATATGCCCGATATAGTTAGGTATATATAATTGCACCCAGAAGGTCAAAATTTGAAACGAACATTTAGATGCATTACTATAGTGAACGAAAATGCATACCGCTGTTTACAAACCGTCACTGCCATCTTCAGGGAAAAGAGAAGCGCCTTCGACTGCGGAGCTTTTTATCAATTACATGAAACAATCGGTCACAAGCTGTCAGACACGTAAACAAAAACATCATTTGCACAGTTATTCAAAAAATCTAATACACTTGAAAGTCCTCTTGAAATCTCCAGACGTTGTCCGAATAATAAACAATGATGAACTGTAATAAGTTCCATATCATCTTTCAATCCGATGCAGCGCTGACACTTGACCAGATACTGCTAGCATGTTGCAACAGTAGTTTAAACCTCCACAGTCGTATGTACTAGTGTAATTAAAGGAAAGTAGCTATTGTAGGAACTTTTAACAGCAGAACTGCAGCCAATTTATACAGCAGTATGCGCGCAATGATTAGGATACAGCGGTAATGCAAAGAGGTTTGAATGAATCAGGGTTCACAAACAATGCATTGAGAAAAGGTAAGAGATGAACACTGTTTGGAGCAGCACTGTGTGGTATAGGGGAGGGGATTTGATTGAATTTTCCTCCGGAATCGTGGAGATCCCAACGACGGCGGTTTAAGAATCCTCCTAATCCAACGACTATAGAACTAATGCGGAGAAACTGTTAGGATGTGGTTGCTATAGAGCACTTACTACAGAGGAATTCTTACAAATGATGTCAGTGTAAACATAACAAATTTGAAACAGCACTTTTCGTCAAGAACTTGAATAGATCATAGTGCTTTGCTGTTCTGCATGAGAGTCGAAGTCTGTTTCGCTGAGTATTCTCAGATACGTCCTTTGGTTTAAATGATACTGTTGTACATACATACATATCAGGGGGACAAAAAGAATTCAGTTACCGGAATAAATTCGGATTATTATTTTATTAGGTAGTCTTTTTCAAGATAGTGCTTGTACTATTCTCTGTTACTTTCTACCGGCGCAAGTCAGCATTTTTCTGTTTTTCAATGGCTGATACTTCCGCCAGTTGCAAAAGTCGGATGCTAGAGGATCGGAACATAGCTCGAAACGCTGTTGCGCCGATTGGATGTATGCCTATAAACATATGAAAGACACAGACGAAACGGACCGTTTACTCCCATTTGATCTTATCAATTCGCATAGATTTTTTTTTACAAAAAGGTAGTTAACCAGGCGCTCAAACGTTAGTCCCTTAGTGTCAGTGAACATGGTGAAGTGCACGACAGGCATTTTGACTGAGTGTGTTGGCATCAGGTTGCATGTGTTCAGAAAAATGAGTTTTGTTGCAGTATAGGGGCATCTTGTTGCATCTTTTAGGTACTCCTCTCTCAGCCGAATAACATGGTTACTTTTGAGGGATGAACACAAGTAAGGATGTGTACTATGCACGGACTGCACGTGATCTCCCTTGGGCGGTAAACATAGTGTTTTAGCACGAATGCTGGTGGGCAACCCTTTTGGCGGAAAGTTTGAAGCAATTGGTTCACCAGTGTATCGGCGGAACAGATTTGCTCTGGTTTGTCACACCAGGTCCTTACCAGGTTCCATTAATTGCTGATTGTTTGTTCTTTTCACGTCCTTTTCCTTGGGACAAATATGCCTGCTGTATTACCATCTCGGTGATACAACGCAACGGCCTAGAACACAAAATGGTAGGCAACTTTATGTTTGGCGCCTCACAAGACGCTAGAGTGGAAGTTGATTAGACAGAGGAGTGGGACATAGCGTCACATAGTCTGTGCAATCTATGTAGAGTATGTAATTTATTCTGAACGGGCCACTGTATTTAGTGTTCAAGACTAGTCATGAAGATCTCAGCTATACCTGGTCCCAATAAAATTTTAATTGCGGTGACGTGAATTAACTGAAAGCTAAAACCCACGCAGGTAGCGAACACCTGTAATCTGAACCGTTCCTGCTGTATATATATATATATATACTGCCCCGTGCACCCAATACTATACAGTGAACTACATACAGATTGTTTTGCAACCTTGCAATGTTTTGCATTTTATTCATTCTGTACCCAAATCGAATGTATGGGAGAATCTTCTAAGAAGTCATACAGCCTGTTTACTGAAACGTCTGGGCAGAGTACAAATTAGTGGTAAGAATTTTGCAGCTTAGCAGAAACGTAGAATTACAGCAGTTAGTAAGGCGTTGACTGCCGAAAAAGCTTTACAAATTTTCACTTGGCAAAAGTTGAGAAACTTTGACAGTGCTTGCTTCGTTGGACAGAATAAAAAGCAATTATCTGGAATGGCCATCAACTTGCTGTGACAAGCACTCGCCACTACGCTGTGGCGAGCCTCTTTGCATCAGCTATACATCCTCCACAGTTTAGTATTCATCTCTTCTCGGAAAAAGACAGCATCCAGGAGAACATAAACAGTCTTTGCACATAAGCTAATGAACAATAGTAGATCGGTAGAAGATGGCTAAAATAATAGGAAAAGTTATCTCCGGCATAGAACCCTAAACCCCGGCCAGCTCGAATGATTCAATTATAAAATCCGTGCATTCTTAACATGGAGTCAGAATTTATAATTTGGATTTGTTCAAATAAAAAGATCAAAATTATAGTTTACTCAATAAGATAAAAGTTTAAGTTTTATAAAACAAAAACTTTGAATAGACGCTGAATACCCATATTTGTGAATGAGAGTTGATTTGCGACATGAATTCAGAGAGCAAAAACGTTGGCGCCACTTTGGTCACAAACTGGTTTTGCCAAGCTTTCATACTCTTTTTGTCATGAGACAAGCTAAATGACCTCAAAATGCTGAACAAAAAATAATGTTCCTTTGTGACACAAGCAAATTTAGGTTCGTCCGGACTACGGAATCCTTTGCTTTACACTAGAGTATACAAAAATATATTATAGTCTCTTATTCGGTTCACTTTTTTAGTCTCCAGCGTTGCTTTCTGAGCGGCTTAGTTGCTGGTAGAAATAATATACTAACAGATCCAGACTCTAACCAAAGTGCTTCTCAAACTTAATCCGGATTTTAACTTCGCAGTGCTATCCCATAATCATTATTAGTTTCCTTTAAAATAAAGCATGTTTTTCCCAACACCTGAATGGGATTCGTTAGCTGTGACCAGGATACAGGGTTGTAAATCACAATTTTGTCATAATAAAGCAGCCTTTCAGTGAAGCAGATTCGTTAGGTTGGGTTGTCTGTGTGTGCGCGTCTCAACGGAATTTTGGTATCATTAGATTAAGATAGTCGTGGTGTAAAATGTGATTGATGTCAGTCTGGTGGCAAATCTCGACAGAGTTTGGATCGAATTTGAGCGGATCTGGCTACGTGAACTGAAAAAGGATCACCACCAGCCATTCACGAGACTAGATTATCATTCCGCAAAAAGGAATTCCTAATTAAGTAGGCAAGAAGCATTAAAATAAAAACAGCTGAATTTTTTCATTGTGTTTGGCTAGCTTATACCAAAGGAACAGAACTAATTATTCACGTGGGCGGAATGACATAATTAGAGTAGCGCCATTTACACATAGATACCACAATTCACATTGGTCACAAACAAAGCTAAATTAACACAAAACCGAACTGATTTGCAAATAAGTGTATTTATCGAAATCAGTCCAATTTGGGTTCAAGTAGAACATTAGATTGGCTGAAAGTCGGGAACTGCGCCTACGTGATGAGCCCCAACAATGGCGAAACCGGTCGTGAGCTGTCGAAGAATTTTCAGCAACCTTATGAGTGGTGCATTACATAAATATTCTGTTTCCGGCTGCACAAATGTGTTTGGTCCTCTTTTGCTCCAGGGTCAGTTGGATTTAGCGCTTTGTCAGCATATCATGCGGTGGTCCCTACGTGTCCATGCGTGTAAATTCCTCGTTTTTTGTTTCAGTCATCTACAACAGCCAGTTTTTTGGGCATCAGAGCAATATTCTGTCTATTTAGGGTTGAAAAGGTAGGTTATTCCAAATTTCCCAGCCAGCCGACTGCTTAACTTTGACATCGTGAAGAACCGAACCCAAAGTCTGCATTAAGGAACGCAGCTCCACCAAATAAAGACGGTAAAACATCCCCTTAAGAATGCTACAGGTCAAAATAGAACGGCGGATTAAGAATACACCTATCTTTTTACATGGTGCTAGCAATAACGACTACTCGACTTCGAAATCATTTGGATAGCATAGGAAACTTTTAGTGACAGATTGATTTGACTTGCTTTTTATTAGTAGAAGATATTTTGATGTGGGAAGCTTTTTCGATAAGAAATCATGTGTCCGGGTGTTAGGAATTTAGCAGACTCAGAGCTAAAAGACAACTTGTAAACTTCCTGACCATAAAATTTTAAAGGACCAAGTTGACTTAGTCAAAGGAAAATTTAATTAAGTTCCCCTAGTTACAGCTTAACCGCAGCTGATTCTCCTTCCAATTTGAGTTAGGCTACGCAAATAAGCTAATGAATCCAGATTTTACGCAAAGTGTTTTTTTTCTGCTCACAAATTTGACTTTTCCAGGTTTCTCAACACTGCAATACTTAGCTGCATTTGACACAACTTAGTTTCTCATACGCGTACGGTTCTTTCTTTATCTGTGGCACAACTTGTATCAGCGAAAAGTAACGTTTGCTCAGGAAAACTGATAACTCTGTCCACAAACTAGTTATGGTTAAGTACGGTAAAACAACAAAGAAGGACCGATTTTCTTGCTCTGGCCAACATCAGTAATTTATCACATATGAGAGTTGTTGTTTGTAAAAATCTAAGTAACTCCATAGCTTCTGATCTGAGATAACAGGATGACGCAGCGGTCGATAAGTTGTACTTTCGCGAGAAGATTTCGAAAAAAAGTATTCATTCCGTGAGTTTGTTTTTTTCAGGTGGTAAAGAAACCGGGTGGTTTTCAGAAATGTTACGTGTGAATGGCTAGCATACCCTCGCATTCGAAAAGATAATTTGTGGGAAAAAGCTGGGTGATACGAATGCTTTGCTCCCCGGAATAATTGCTCATATCAAGGCACAAAGGATTTAGCTGTGCCCATAGCCCTTGGGAGTAGGACCAAATACGTGCTTTAAAAGATTCCACCTAAGTGATGATGACTTTCTTCTCCGTAATAATGATATGACTATCAACATGGTGCAATAGACTCCTTGGTCACCGTAAATTCTGTGGAACGCCTTCCATCCGAATCTCTTTTGGATAAATTCTTACCTTCCTTAGATGCGTAGATCGGCCTGCCTTTTAGGCGAGATCTGCTGATCGCGGAATTAACGAATTAACATTTTTAAACGGTGTCTTGCCATATTCCGTTGAGTTTTCACCTTAATACGTCGCAATTTGTCATTAATTGAAGTTATCTCCCTTCACATCTGAAGTTACATGTCTGGGCAAAGTTAAGCAGACAGCTCGACTCAGAATAAACTGCACACGTTGCATCTACATTGCAGGGTTTTTTTTTCCGCAGAAATTTGTCCATTTTCACCGGCCGATTTGGTGAGCGTTCAAGTAATGTATTACCGTATCCTATCATTACAGTTCGGCCCACGCATATTGAGACTCCATAGCAATAAATTGTACGAAATTTTGCTTGGGTTGAAAAAAACAACCACTTGGTGTTTAAGAAGTGCCCCAAAATTTGAAGCTTGATGAGGATGTTTCGTAATGTACTGCTACCTTAAAAGTAGGCTCGTGTGTCAAAAGCTTTGTTCAAATCAGCAAAAGTGTGTGGGCCTCTGAAAATATCTTTTGTGCATTTGAAAACGGAAAACCGCCCCCATCCAAAGCTCTCCTATTGTTGACCGTCCTGTTGACAATAATCAACTCTAAATAAATATTCTAAAAAGGCTTTGGGCGAAGCAATCGAACAGCTTTGTTGTTCAAAAAACTAAACGAACGTTAACCAGGCATTGTCGTGGGGAGTAGATAGATAGTGGAAGTAACTCTCTACGGTGATGTTATGTTATTGCGCGTCAACTGTTGTCATATTCATTTGTTTTGCATGAATCTGTAGTTGTAGCGTATAAACTAGCACATATTCCACTTGACTGCATCAACTGGCATCAACTGGAAAATCTAACTTGACCTTTAAACAATGACAGATCGACATTATTCCGTGCTGACTGTTCCACTGATGGCTTTTAATGTCGTGTGTTCATTATACATACAAACGTGGCTTTTGAAGAATCACGACATATGTCATGTGATTCCAGACTTTTGTGCCGTTCGTTTTCATCCCCCTATCCAACTTCAGATGTACTGACTATCCATAACTATGCTTAAAACTATTATCAATGCAACCAATGATAATTTGGTGCGACACTGGCTATTACGTGAAACCGGCCAGTCCTAGCTGTTCTGTAAACCAGCAGAAGTTACCGGAAACCTGCTTCTGTTAAGTTCACTCTTTTTGACGTAGTCCTTCAATTTCACTTGCCAGTACCCCTTCTGTAGTTATCCTGACAGATTCAATGTGTGCTCATCAGAATATTTGTTTGTACATAGGCGTGAAAGAAACGATTTACATAAACAGTACTTTTCAAAGAAGAGCAAATATAAAGCCTGAGAATTGGCAACTTATTTTCTAAATTACTGGTATTCATAGTGTTGCACGGATGCCTCAGTTTGAGAACTGCAAACAGGATTTCGGCCTGAAATGGTGAGTTCACACCTCTTCAGATGCTCCACTTATAGGACACGATAACCAAAACGTGTGGTCACTCAACACGGCCATCAAAAACAAAATGCCGTTCCACGACTAACAAATGCAAATTTGTGGATTTCTTTCCTATTATCACAGTATACCGAATGAACACCCAACGTGAAGAACCGCGAAGAATCCACTGTTGTACAGGAAGAAAATTTTAGTAAGACCGTTGAGGTGCATGAGTGAAGTTTGATAGCTTGGTACGTATCATTGGACTAAATCGGGCGAACAGTTCAGCATGTTTTATCAATTGCCATGAAGTCGTTCCATGATCGTTGGACCTCCCTGTTTATGCCTTTTCCCCAGTTACGGTTGGAAGAAAATCTGACGCAGGAGTTTAAAAACATAAGACAGCTGCTACTGATTAGTCTATTGATAAAGGAAACAAATTTGATGATTATGTCGACATGGAAAATAAAGATGCCTATGATGTCAAATTGTACGCCACCTAGGGGGACGATGAGGATAATGATGAAAACGAATAGATATTGGGCCAAAACGTGGGATCAAAACACGAGAGCACACCTCTGAAAATATGTATCAAATTCTCATGTCAGTAGATGGCTTTGGAAGAATTCAGATACCTCCTAAGGTGTTCATTCCAGGCTCTTATTCATGCGAATCCTTTAGAGTGATTACTTGACCGTAGAGCTACTCTTCATTCATTACGGTCATATCGGGTTGCCATAGGCCTTACTGACTGCTGGGCAACTATTTAAAGATTCACAATCCAGTTGCTGTTCGTAACTCTGAGCCTGCAGGATGAAATATTTCACGGGAGCTACACCAGGGTGATTTATTCTTTTCATTGAACCAGCATCGTGTAGGTGGTTTGACGTAATCCAGACGTGCTTGATTTTTGAATGAAACATTCCGATTTTTCCTAACACATTTGGTGGAATGCTATTTAGTCAGTTACTTAAAATTGCGTACACTCACTTAAGCATGGACAAAGCTATTCGTTTTTGTTCGAATGTATGGTAAATGTCTCATTCATTTGGACGTTGTCCGCATAACAGGTCACTTCGGCATGTTCAAAGTGATCGCAAAAGACAAAAGGCTAACAGAAGTAACAGAAACGTCTATATACCTATAGCCAGGTTGCACTGTATACCTTGCTAGGTTTCGAACGGTCAGATTCAGCTCACAAGGTTCTTAACATTTACACTTGCGTTAGCAGAGGTATTGCGATCAAGTTTAGCCACATGTTGAAGCCGGCGTAAAGTGTTTATTCCACGTTAATTAAATTAAATCCTGATCATTAATCTCTCTCTCCTACCATCTTTTCTGGCGTTTTCAAAGTTCAACAAAACGTCCATTATAAGTTAATTTGCCAACTGCGCGGCTTCCCGGAAACTGTTCTTAAGTCTAATGACTGGCTGGCGATAGAAGTCGAGGTTTACGGGAATACTAACAATGTACTTCAGTTTTTGCATATAAAGTTGAAGCCATACTATTGATTTTCACAGGCAGACATAACTATATCCAACTCAACTGGGTATATACTTTCTCACCAAGTCGTTGCTTTTTGAATAAATATGGAATTTTTATGACATATATTCAACACTAGGACTTCTAATTGCTAAGAGGCTTTGAATAAGTTTACTACGCTCTACCGAACGCAAACAAACGAACTGGGCGATTTATTCTTCCTATCTGTACGCGTGGCAGTCAGATCTCAGTTGCCCGTCGAAAAGTTAACCAATTTGAAAAATTTGTAGGTTCTTGAAACTTGGCCAAAATGAACCTAGAAATAGAATGCTTCAAATCTTATCAAGTGCCTTTACATTGAGATCCTACTCGTGGGTTCGCCTTTTTGCAAGTGTCACATCCATGCAGCTTCGATTTTGTGGAGTTTAGAGTACTCTCACCTTAATTATAACCATCAGTTTTCAAGAGTTACTCGTACCGCGGCCAATAGCTTTGAGTAAAAACTGACAGTTTATATGTAATAATATTCATCGGGACAAGCTATTTCTTTCCATGTCAGTGAAAACGCTGCATGATGAAAAAGTGAAAATATTGGTCACAACACCCCTTACTGATAAATTATTCTGAGCATCTTTTTATGATGGCTAGTTTGATTTTCAGTCAGTTAAATTCTGTGTGATTCAGTCTATCATGACATCCTTGAATATGTCGGTTTTGGTCACTCAAAAAATAACACCTCAACTGAAGACTTTAAGTTTTGACAATGCATCGACCCAACCTGTTTGTTTAGGGCAACAGTGAAAATGTTACACCTATTCACGTGCACCGTGGGAGCGACAAAATGGTTAGCAGTACCGGAGGAACGGTAGAGTTTACCACTGCCGTACGTGGTTAACTTCGACTACTGCAATTCAACCATAAACTACTGATAAATGCGAGGCACCAATTGCTGCAAATTTCCGTATACGAAATTCCATAATCTCTTAGATTAAGTCGGACAAGATATATTAATTAGAGACCTGCCCTTATTTGCGAATTCAATTAGTGGAGGGTACTCAACTGAACGCAATCTCAGTCCCTCGTGAGGAAATGTAGACCTACTAATTTTGGGTTTTGTATAGCCCATGGCCAAAGTTTTACACCAAAATTAGGGGTCTTTTGTTAACTTGCAAAAATGATTTAGGAAAACGCCAGAGTTGCACCTTGTAGGTCAAGGTCCTATTGATTTAGGAAGGAAGTTTTTTTACCGGTTTCTGTGGCATCGCGGCGCACAGAAAATAGGCTCATTTGAGACCTTGAAGAAAAATGCATACTGCGGATGGAAGTTGCTATGTTATTTGCTATGGCACAAATCCGACTTGCACTAATATTTGATGATGGCTTTCTGACGCACACGGCAGTGTAAAGGCTAGGTGTGCAGTACCAACGGTTTGCCTGTGTCTTATGAACCACAACCTATTTGAGAAAGGTACAGAACTGAACACAGTGTGACCAGGACCATACCCGGCCATTCATATGCAGCACATTTACGGTATCACACACCTTGCGTTTGAAGTACATTTTATGTTGCGCTGATGATGAAGGGATTTTCCGTAATTCTCTACAAATTAAACAAATTGGAACCGATTGATAAGTCACTTTTTGGGAGGGTTTGTTAGTTAAATTTCTAGCTAGGTAACGTTTTAGTTTTAACAAAAGAAGTTGTCAGGCCAGGTGAGTATGTTGCCGGTTTGGCCAGGTTTTAGAGCAAACAGACAACCAAACAGAAATGCCTCTTCCAGTTAGCACACCAGATCACTTTTGAATGTTGAATATTAGCTAAAATGTGTTGTCGGTTAGTGTGGTTGCCTAAATCGTACGGATGATGGGTTGAGGGAAGCTCAAGCCATTTTTGACCGGGTTCAGCTCCTTGACCTGCAACTGAAGATTCATCTTAGACGACACTGGTAAGCTGTTTTGATCTATGTTGGTGTGTAAGTGCTAAGACAATGTGGTTGGGGGTTGGAGTAAGGATATATCTAATTCTTGGTTGGCTTGGTTTAGGTGCTTCAGATCTAAGTTACTTGTACGGACGACTGCTTTTAGCTGACAAACGCACACCACAACGTGTCAGCTCGACTGATCAAAAACTGTTTTCCATATGCTCTTCAAGTCTAAGCCTTCTGTTCTTTTAAAACGGGATTCTTGGTAATTTGCAGTGCCTAAGCCATCAGCCTCTTTGGCTCAAATCCAAGACTTCAACATTTTCTGAATTTATTTTGCTCCATATCTAGTGTGTGTTGCACCATTAATAAGTCCCTAGGGCATGCTCAATATCCGCATTTCATGGTGGTGTTTTTATTCTTCTCTTGTGCTCACCTAACCTGATGTCAAGTTCTCTAGCCGTCTGTACCACATGGACACTAGCGCAGTCGTCGCATTCAGTTTTCTAGACATGGTCCCTAGTTTTATTCCCCAGGGAGCGATCCTTCAACTGCATCAGGGCAGAGCGCAGAATGCTTCCATTCAGAAACGCCGTTCCAATGTTAGCAGTGTAGAGAATCCTTCGATTGACTTCGGTTGTCGCCGATCATTATGGACTAACGGCATTACCAATTCATCCCCTGTTGAATTTTCTGCACACGTACTATTACCCTTCTTACTTGAAGCCCAATCGAAATAGCTGGATATTCGCTACCCCAAAGTTTGTTCTTTTAAGGCCGTCGTCCAACCGATTTCTCTTGTTTACGGGGCGCTTGCTCAGCCTAGCATTGATGAAGCAACAGAAGCAAATAGCAATTTAGGATGGAAAGACGAGTGGTTTACAGTCTTTCCAGCGTCAATTAGTTCCTGATAGATTGTAGTTTTTAGTTCCTCACCGACCTTGTGTGCCACTTGCAGTCTATGCAGGGCAGTGCATCCAAATTTGACTCCATCTCCATACTAAATTTAGCCTTGAACGGGAAGATCACGTATCCAAACCTGATAAGAAATGATTTAAAATTCCCCCAACCCGTCAGTCGTAAGAATTAGGCAACCGCCCCGAGTGACAAGACCATCCAAGCAATATTCAGCACTTATCTGTCGTGCTAAACGAAAGAGACCTTCTGAGTGGTTCTCTGCTTGCTTTAAAACTGCGCCAACTTGATAAAATACTCACTTGGCCTGAAGAAGCTTTTATGTCAAAAGCGAAACATTACCCATTATAAACCCACTTGCTGTTTACCAAACCATTCTGAAATGTTAGCAAAAATCTGTCATTATTTTGTTTGCTCTGGCAAGCTCAACTTCCATGATAGCTTTGTATGAGCTATATAACAGGCGCCGACATCACTGTGTAAACTTTTGCAGCGTAGATAAATTTTTATGATCAACAAATAATCCAAGGGCAGTAAGTCCCTCAGCATCTTTTTCAAACTGTAAGGCTTCTGAGGTGAACTCCCTTTGTTTTGCATTGGGCAGCATAAGCGCACAGGAGGACAACACTCAAAAGAGATGAGGCAGGAAAATAACCAGTCCTCGCAAATGAAACCAAGGAGAATTATTTTGGCCGATTAGCCGAAATCCCATCTAGTACACGTTTTGCTCCGGTTTATGGTTCATAACCTCGACCCATTAGCCCTATTATCTATTACTAAGAATGTTTGCACTCCTGCGTGATGGGATGTAAGTAACAACTAATTACTTTCTTATTTACTGTTTGCAGGAGGATTGTGAACATTGGTCTTGACATACTTCATGGGGACATCCAAGTGACGTTAGGTAGTTACTAGTGGGTAGTTGCATAACAGATTTTGCACTCTCTCATTGAGGTTAGTTCAGCTGAATATATATATATATATATTGAGTGTTTGACTTCTAAGAGCATTGCTCACCGCGGATAATTGGGTAAAATCTATGAGCGCAATTATTGATAACCCCACTTGGCTCACTTGCCGCTTTTATTGCTACAGACTCAGTCCAAAACATGGGACTGCCAAAACCGCTGACAAATGACGGATGGATTTCGTAACCCTAGTGCCAGAATTAATATAACTCTCTCAGTAATTGTTTTGAACTAACCGGGTGCGTCTGCTAATAGAGCACGATACCGAGCAACTATTCTGCAGAGGTTAGTTAAGATGTTTTGTCCTGATGAGTGTTAGGTAGATGCAGTGAAACCTTCATCGACCCAAAACAAGATCTGAAGAAGAGATAAACCGCTTTATAATCGGTGAGTTGTGTCTGTTAAACCGCAAAACATCCAGTTTACGAAAGTTGAACTCATAATTCTCTTTCAGGTAGTATATATTCACGGACGGATGACCGGAAGTTTTCAATTATGCCTTTACTTGATGTCAATGCGTTCGGGCAGATTCTGCCAGTATGTCTTCATCGCAGTTATCATAATTCAGTAGTCCGAGCTTGACCAGTAAAGCCAAGTGCCTCGGTAGTTCATTCCTTGAGTCACACTACCAACGATTTTAAATCTTTTAGCTTGCTACTAGAACAGTGATATACGGCCTAACCAAACGCCCCAAATCTACGCATTATTTATCAGACTGGAGCTGTTACCGTTTCATGGGTGAATATTTATTCACGAGAGCAGAACACTGCAAGTGAAACGTTAGACATTAAGCCATATTTAGCCGTTTGCATTCAAAAATCGTTTGGCTCATTTTCGCTAATTATTCCGGATAATATTTTTTTGTTCAGATTGGATTTGTATTCAACTTTCACGGTGTGTATTCCCCATTGTCATTAGTACCAGTCTCAGTTTGAACCAGTACGTGTGTACTGCAGTGGCTCCATTCTCGTGATTATTGTCTCTGCCACATTCCCAGCATTCACAGACTAGCCTTTCCTATTACAAAAGGGACGTCTGTACGCTGGCGGGCACATCAAACGAACAGAAGTGCACTCATCCCCATGACGAGCAGAAACAGCGTCAGCGGCACATTATCCTGTTTAGGGCATTATCAACAACAAACTGAGCGATTCCATAGTGACAAATGTCCCAGGCGCAACGCCCACAATAGACAACAGTAGAAGTTGGCACAATACGTGCTTAGAAAAATACAAACAGTGCGGTAAAAATTCAAATTGAAAATTTAGCAGACTCGAGTCAACAATGGGCACTGTTAAACTGACAGTCAACCGGGGTCTTGTTTTGCATAAAATATTCAATTTTTCTTGTCGAGAAACAATCTATTCATTTATGCACGATATTTGTTTCATGAGACGTCGAAGTTCGCTGGTTCACATTTCAATTTATTGAGTTACTTAAGTATTCCCCTTATTTTCTGCGTTGTTTCATCAGCTACATAGAAATAATATAACAATCCTGCGCGGTATTCGCCAACTCATCCAAAAACTATAAAAAATAGGGTAGATTAGGTATCTGAAAATTATGAATAATTTGGAAACATTCTGGACAAAGTTGCACCGCATAATACTGTGTTTTTGCGCTACAAATTCTTATGATACAATGTGAAACAATTTGGCATCTCTTGTAGGGGGGGCGTAGAAGTTATGGTTCTACTTCCACAAAAGTCTGGATATTTACGAAGAAGCATGAGCCGGTCACATGCCATAGGAACCTCTGTTTACTCACAGTCGCGCTTGTCAGCACCTATTGGTCAGCACTTACTGACCGCTTTTTGTAGGGGAACGTGATAATATTTAATTTCATGGTTGCAGTTATGTCACGAGTATTTAATCGTTCCACTGGGTACTTGAACCACCCTACACGAGCTCTTCTGCCGCAGCCATGTTTCCACAAATCCATCGAATTTATTGTGGTAGATCTATGCATAACATATTCAATTTTACACTTCACGAAGGTCACACTACTTGCTTTTGAACGTTTAATTTTCCACAACTACCAATTTTCGGTATGCGGAGCCTGGAATATAGCTCACTCTTTCATAATTATAACACCACCGCCCGAAAATACGTAAAATCCTCATTTCTTTTTCCGGCAGATTGTTAGTTTGAAAACAGGAAACTCGCAAAAATGCACAAATCTTGTTTTGTCAAGTCAATCTCAGTTGATGGACAAGTTAGGCTCAGCGGGCAAATTCAGTAAACCAGTAGCACCCTGTCAAGCGCCGTAGCAAAAAAAGCCGAACCAACGCTAGCGATTCTTAGAACTGATTCACTGATCAATGATTCTAATAGATAAACATGGGAAACAGCGTATAAACAAGTGTCATTCTCCTTGTGACAGCTTTTACTAACAAGCCCAGGTTGTACAGTTGCCCCACGATTATATCATCTACCGTTCTTCAGAAATGCACGTAGACAGTACGTCTTTTGTCGTTCGAAGTGGAAAGATTTAAGAGATTTATGCCTGTGCCCTTGAATATTAAATCACAGTGAATTATGAGAACCTAAACATTTTGGAACTAGTTCACCCTCTTCTCAGCAGAGAAGAATTCGTAAGGATATTTTCAAACTTGTCTTCTGGAGTTGTTTTTTTAACTTTGGACCATAAAAGTCATTTTCACCTTCTAACTCGGCATTTTTGTGCCACGCGCAGTAAATATCCGTCTGTCCGACTGAAGTTCAGCCTTTTCTAGGCAGTGATTGAGTTTCATCACACTGCTCGTAAGCAGAATGAAGTTACCTAGTGCAAATAAGCTGTACTTTGAACGTATACAGCCTGTTGTCAAAATCAGTCAATTACTCACCAAGCGGTAACAGGGTAACCTAAAATATTGAATCATCTATAAATGACCATATGGGTGGTAATCATTTTCTCGTGACGATGTACCTATTTCAAGAAACTTTGTCGCCGATTGAGAGCTAGCAGAACATTATATTTCGACAAATGTAACTGTCTCATAATCACTGCCAAATGTTGGCCTAAAATAGTTGTGTTACCATCCACCTTAGTGATGATTTCGTATGGTTATGCTAATCAGTAGAATGCTACATTTCTGCAAAATCATCTGGAGGTTATCGAAAATTAGACCCAGCAATAGATAGACAAGCGTGGCGAAATTACCAGGATTTGATGACGTCAAGATTTGCATGTTTCAGTCCTACTATATTTGGGTTTAGGAAAACATACTTTAGTGTATACGGTAGAGCATTTGTTTAAGGCATTCGTGCTCTGCGTAATGATTTTCTGTACAACACTGTTGTATTCCCCGTTCCTGTTTCGAGATTCCTCGTAGTTTACACCTTACAACAACAGGTTACATGCTTCTACCACAGTTCTTCCACTTTTCGTAAGCGAAACCTTTCACACTGTTAGACAGGGTCAAATAGGGCAGTTACTTGTATAAACAGTAAAATACAATGCTTGTGCTTATTATTCTCCTTGTTTTTTATCTTACAGTCAACAACGTTTACGCAATTCGGTGTGAGGAATCCATTCTCTACGACGATGAGTTCTATACTCATAATATGTTAGATATTTAGTTTCTATGTTGCACTAGTGCTATTATAGTGTAACAGCTTCATTGTTGATGGATAATTGTTACTGCCACATGTACGGAAAACAATTCTTCCCGTCGGGTTTCAACATACTCGTAGTCAAGTTGTTTAAAAGCAGTTGAGTCAGACTTAATGTGCGTCCAATGACCAACCCACTTTTAACGGACAATAAGTATGGAGGATACATCTATATGAACCGAGATAGAAAACACGTAGTTGGTTGGGCAAACTGACAGATGCGAATGTACTAAATGTTCGTCACGTTTGTTGCGGAGAGGAAGTTATAATTTTGGAGTTCCAGTAATGTATTCTGAATAAACATGGTGTCCGACAATCAGTTAGTTTTTGAATGTCACAGCCCATTAGAGACCAGATGCAGTTTATGCATTTGCGTGCATACCTGTTCACCTATTCTCCAGATATTCTTGTCAGTGGCACAAAACCTGACGTCAGGAGACAGTGAATTCCTTACTTGTCAGTGGCACAAAACCTGACGTCAGGGGACAGTGAGTTCCTTCGATCCCTACTATCATAGGCTGTATTATAAACTAACCAGCTAATTTTGAATGCGGCACAAATCAAGCAGAAGTATTTGGGGAGAAAAATAGCTGCAACTTCACAAGACAACAAAGTGACGTCTATAGTTTCGTCAACACATCTCTCAAGATATGACTTAGCTCCTGAAATGTTAGTCATTTGGGCTGTGCTCTATAAACAAACACACACTGTCCACTGCCTTGACTGTGTGTCCAACAGACGATCGAACAAGGGTGTAGTTTTTTATGTTCTACATTCTTTTCAAGCCCTGATATCGAAAACTTCAAAACATTTGTGTTTACAATTGCGTTCATTCACTGTCAATCCTACGGAGGAATTTCGTTTTTGTTTCTGATGTGAGAAGAACTTAGTACCAATTCAGTTTAAAAACTGAAACATACAGCGAAAAAATACATGTAACCGGAAAAGGGAAAGGCGGGAAATTAAAGTATAAGAAAAGTGAGTGGAATTTATTTCTCAAGTGCACAGTACGATTATGGTATGCTTCTTCATATATTGGTAATATGTCGTACAAAAGAGCTTACGAGAGGGATCATGATGACTTTTTCTGGAAGATTCAGGTGTATGGTTCACAATTTCAAATGCCTGCAATGGCTGCTGGAATATGTTTGTTTGAAGATTGATTGGGATAACATTGTGAAGTCAATATAGGAACAGGAGTTTCAGTAATGAATCATAGATTATCTGGAGGAAGCATCTTGGAATTTGGTAAAATTGGCGAAAGGCATAAAGACTACCTTCCGGAGACAGAGTGACTTTCTGTTTTTAGAGGTAACATACTATACACAGATTCCTCAAAAATAGTTTGACAGCTCATCTCCAGTTTTGCTCTTTTTGGGGTTTATCAGGTTGGCGTGATCCCCGAGTTTCCATTAGCCCTATGTCCTACTTAAACCCAACGTGCACGAAATTCGAGAAGTACGGCGATCTGTGGAAGAACATTATAAACGAGGGATACGTCTTAGATTTAGTTAATTCTACTGTGAAAACCAAATTGTTATGCAGATGAGTGTAGTTGTCGGGTTTTTGTTTTGTTTTTCTATAAATTACCTCGCCTACTGACCACCACAGATGTTATGGCCAAATATGTTTAGTTGTTTCAAAACTTGTATTGTATTGGTGCTGTTGTCTATCACTGTGGGTCCTTATTTTTCTGTTCTGAAAGTTGAGTTTGTTTCATTGCAGTTCATTGAAAACCATCAGATCATTAATCACCTTTGCTTCTCAGACAGCAACTGCCAGGTTTAACAATAAGTGGCTTGTCTGGTTACAGAAAGAGGAATAAGTTACTCCTCAAAGGTAATTTTGATTTCCGCAAAGCGCAATCAACCAGCATACATAATCCTTATTACATTTGCATGCGCTTTTGTGCAAAGAGGATTAAGCAGATGGACGTCCGTTATGTTTGAGGATATTCATACACAAAAATTATTCTTCTTATGACTGTACGATGAAAATTTGGTTCTCTGTCTACCTGGACTTGAAAACGTTTTATTTTGAAGGCCAGACATTGAGTTGTTGTACCCATTTCAGAAAAAGACAGTTAGTTTTTTTAAAAAAAAACACAACGGAGGATTAAATGTAAATCCAAATTCTGTTAGTTAAAGGATATATGAGAGAACAGATTAGGGCAAGAAATTATCAAGTCACATATGTTCCCCATATATGAAATTCTTTGGGCTAGTTTGGAGTTGTTGAAGCATTTCATTTAGAACCGTAACTGGTTATTTCTTTCTGCAAAGTGCCCAGTTTGGTTTCTGATCACTCCTACAAAATAGGGACAACTGATCCTGCTTTATGTTACCGCAGCTGAGTGGAAAAACTGACAGTGGTGTCCAGTAACTAGTTGCAACAGGCTGAAATGTAATAATTTGCTCACCTGGAGGAATTCAATTAGTTTAATGGACTGGATAAAAATCCATATTTTTCTTTCCTGATTCAGCTAAAATCCGTTGAACGAAAGAGGTTGGCTAGTGCAATCGTCAAACAACTTTTGTTGTGTTACAGTCAACTCATTAACAGAGACGTGGGAATTGTGTGAAGTTGGTTGTCTACAGTACAACCCGTCTGCAACCAGCAGTTTTGATGTAATTTCCTGGGTTCAACGAATATAGTGGAACGATCTTTGATTACACCGTCTGCAACCAGCAGTTTTGATGTAATTTTCTGGGTTCAACGATTATAGTGGAACGATCTTTGATTACACATAGTTATCCAAATGGTCACGATTGTCGTACCTATTCTTCTTGAGATAAGTGACAAAGTTCAGTGAGTGAGTGCCAGGGAATGTCAGAGCCGCATTGTCATCACTAACACACAAGCACTCCGAACCATAGTTTAGATCTCATTTAAAATTCTCAGCAAGTGCGCAGCTAGCCCTTTTCACCAGTGATGGAGAGCGGTGTTACGTTTTTACAACATTAGATGCTTTTGTCCGGAGCTTAAATTCTTTAAGCTACCGGGTACTAGGCCCAATGTAATATTTTGAAGCTTCCTCCTCCTTATTATACCTTGATACTTCGGGAGGTTAATTTGATCTTCCTTCATTTGATATGTGTGAACTGTTTAGAATCAGCTAAAATTCACAGAATTGTTACCGTTTTGTGCCATCCATTTGCAAGCAGTCCACTACGCTGAAACCGCTGCTTGTCAATTAGGACAGTGTTTGCAACTGAGGATAAAATAACGTTATATAATCACCTTTCCATGCGAATCAAATGTAACCTTCTTTCTGTGGACCCTATTGAAAAGTGCCTGAAAAACTTCCTCGTTGCTTGTGAGATGGTATTTTGGCCTTAAGTCATACAGCAGCCTTTTTGGTCGTTGAAGAGTCAGATTTGGCGCGTGCAGTTATCAGATTCGTGGCATCCATACCACTAGATTACAAGATTGAAAATCCCCGACCAATAAACAGCATTTTACACAGCCACCATCAGATAAATCATTAGCAGCGGAATTTCTTTCTCTTTTCCAGTTATGATTTTTTGAACAGTCTGATGGTATTCGGTAAACTTGTGGAGAAATTGGATCGCTTAGAACTCAGCTGGGTGCTGAAACAACGATTTCATTTAAAAAGGTTTTGTCCTGCAGCAGAGGGAACACTTAACCGCTCGGTCCCAAGCAGCCGATAAGCAGTATAATTTGCCAGGAGCTAAATAGGATAAAGCGTCGATCACCCTTGCTACATTTGCTGACTTATCAGGTTGCATTCGGATTTTTGGCAGGCAGTCGACTCACATATTAACAGTAGCCGTCTCCTGTAAGGAAAACATGTCGATTATTTCGCGTAACCCACTTTAGTCAAATATATTTATCCATAGGTATCAAACGTTATAGAAAGTGCTATTGTATTTGAGAGCAATTCGCTTGATTTCAAACAGATTTTACGATGATGTGCAGCTCATTCAGCAGTTGTTTCCCATAAAAATTGTGCGCATCATTACTGTGGAATTTGTACTTTCTGGTGGCCGCAGGACTCTCAGGACAGATTATAGGAAGATTAAGCGTGTATTCTCAAGCGCATTTGCGTTAAAAGCCTATTATTGCTGGACTAAACCTAAAAATCACCGACATAATACGATGAGAATTTGTGGATTATAAACGAGTACGCTGAGAAAGTATAAATTTAAAAACCATTCAGGCAGTTGCATACCATAAATCTGTATTCTCGGGTACAAACATATATATATATATATATGCATTAGCCTTTAGACCACGCGATTTGCTTTCAAGGGTCTGTTTGATTCAGAAGCCGTAGTTAATTGGTGATCAATAAAGTTCTCAGGAATAAAGGGCTTGACTGCGATCTGAAGCACAATAATCTATGCTGGATAGGTCACTTGAATCCAAAGGCGTTGGACTTGTTCGGAAACAATTGGCTGTGATCAGTCAAACAATGGAATGTGAACTCACATTTTACAAAATTCCACTGTTGCAACAACCCCAGAAAAGCCTGCAGGCGTTTGAAGTCTTTCAAACCTTACTTTCAACGAAATGGCCCGATAAACTTTTAAGTATAGAAGCTTGGTGAGCTGACGCACAGTACACTTTGACACCTAAAAACAGCTGGCGTCTGACAACAGTGCATCATGTTTAGAATGTGTATGGCCATACGGTGCTGTGCAGCTCGCCGACACATAAGTCTGAATGGAATCGGGGTTGTCGATTGTTAATGCGTTTAAGCTTTACATGAACAAATTTACCACCGAAATGCCTAATTTACGTTTCACCATTTAGAACCAACAGCCGCTGGACTCCACTGTCATACTATGGGATGACAATTTCACTGACTTTCGGATTACTGTTATGTTAACTTAAATGTAGCGATGATCGGAATAAGGCAGAAATAGCTATACATTAATTCGCCCGAGCTCCTTCCAAAAATGCATCAGCAAATGCTTTAGGAAATGGAATTTGAATGTGACAACCAACCATATGTCATCAGAAGCTTCTTTTTAGTTCGTTGATACTGTCATTACCACCTGGCCACTGAGGCCTAAAAGCTTATTGAAAATATTATTGGCTAGTCTTATCGATCAAATCTTTTAAAGTTACGCTATCTTCAAACATTTATACTAGTGAAGCAATTGTTTACCTGACGTGAGCATTGTGAAAAATCATTTCTCCTACAACACTTATTAGAATAGGCAGGAAAAAGACAATCCGTATGTTACTACTCAGTTAGCAATTGTTTTCCGAAATAGTAATGTAGCTGTTGTACAACCAAACGAAGTAGGCGGTGAATACTGTGTTACACTCCAGTTGGAATAAAATTAGTGGCAGAGGAAATTCCAAAGTATAAGTGAATAGATTTCATTTGTAGGTTGGGTGGGGGCACTGTCAAATGGAACTGTCAACCGGCTTACGGCTGACATTGCTCGTAGGTGTGTATGTATGTACGTATATGTGTATGTATATAAGTATATGAAATACATATTTATAGTTACCCAACAATCGAAGTAAAAATTACTAGGACAGAGGAAGCTAAACATGAGACGAAATAAATGTCAGCGGGTTGAAATACGCGGTAAAACAAGAGATTGACTTAGCATCTATGACAACCTTTTTTGGCAAATATGTTAAAATATTCACTGATGATCGCCACCGCAGGTTATGAACCACCTAATTGGTGAGATTATGCATAATTTTGTCTTGAGCCTAACAGAATGCAAAACTACGATATGAAAACTCCAATTCGAATGTTGCTGATTTTTGTGAAATACGAGAATTACATAAAAAAGAGGGTAAGGTGGGATTCAGTTAAGTCTCGCGTTAGTACCAAAGTGATGTGCAAATGTGTGCATTTCATGAAGAGACGGGCGAGTCCACTGAGAAGGCATTTAAGCTCTGAAGTTGAGTTGGAACGCATTTTACTATGCATCACTAAGAATATTCCTAGATAACTCTGCGAAGCACTGGCAACATGGGTTATTCCGTCGTTTTCCAAGTGGGTTTTTATAGTTGAAACCTACACAGAGGGTTAACGAGCACGCATTTTATCTAATAGGGTCGCTCCCCATGTAGAAAAACAGTACAGTTCGTTAGCAGTGGCACACACCTTCACAATGTTGTGTACGGCAATGTGCAAAAAAGGTAATTTCACGTCAAATTACTCAGCGTAGCAATGTTGAGGTTGTGTCAAGTTGTTTCTATTTACTTTTGTTGGCTGTTGTGTTCAGAAGTACATTGGTAGTGGCAACCACTTGTGCCTGATTGACGTTTGAGCAGGCAGTTTTAGAGAGAGCTGCCGATTTTTCTCGCTGTCCACAAACTAGCAGAAAAAGCTCTCTTTAGCAGCTTAAAAGGCGCGTTCCACAACTGCTGGGGCAGCTGTAATAACTTATTCATTGCCTGAAGCAGTATGGTCAAGATTCCGGCAACAGTAAGCCACTGTATGAATGGTGATTTCTGTAATAGAAAGCTGACTGAAAACTGTCAGAAAACAGTAATTCATCAGTTGGCTTGCATCGTCTACTTATACGGCGCAGCACCAGGCAATCAGCATTATAGTCTTAGGCAGTGACCTCTGATAATGCAAAAAGTGTACAGTTTTGATATCTAGGAAGCGAATTTCACTCACAGTCCGGGTTAAAACTGTAAGCGTTAAAGTAAAAATACTGTCACTAAGCATATGGCGTGTAACGACGTTTGAATGATCTTCCACAGATCGTTGGACGCGCGCTAAAAAAACTCGTAATTTAGCAGCACCAGAAGTGGCAAGTAATTTTAAGTATGAGTTGTAAGATTGCCACCATCGGAGCTTGTACCCTTTACTTCCCAGAAGGAAGAAGCATTAAGGGACTTTTGTAGTGTTGAGCATCGCGTCACAACTTTTGTTCATTCAGTTTGACTTACCTAGTGTGACCAAACAAATCTTTGCATCAACGAATTAGTGTGCTCCGGTGTTCACCATTATAGGCTTTACTGAAGAAGCGGTTGTTTGAAGCAGTTTTAGACCCGACAATTATGGGTAGCCTTTTCCGGTAATATAGCTAAAAGTGCGTCAAGTATACCGTTTATTTATAATGTGGTGCCTCATGAACTGTTTATTCACGCGGCTTGTTCTGAGAAAAAAACTCTTCACACACGCGAGCAGTAGTAGAATAAAAACGCCCTGTAGAATGAGGACGTAATATATTCCAGTTAGATTTTTAACGAAACCGCGGTAAATCATTAGAGGAGGTGGTATTTCCGGGATGTGAATACAAGGCCAGTAGAGCTCGATTGTGTTGTGTGGCCGAAAACCAGTTCTCGGATAGGCCATACAAAAGTAAACAAATTGCCAAGAAAATCTAGCATTACTATCGCATTTTGTTAGTCAAAAATGTTTCATAAATCTGCCAATTTCAAGGTTTTACCGTGAACACAATAGAACACCAAAGCATCGGTATGCAGTGATGCGGAGCTTGCTATACGAACACTGTGGACTTTTTGCATATGGAATTCAGGAGAACCTTGAGAGAAGTTAACAAACTGCAAGTCTCCATAGACCAGAGAAAATGTCGAAGGAATGACAGGTTGAAAGAATGTGACCAATTATCTTATCGATCTAGTCAGTGCATCAAGTTCAATAGGAAACCGGTTACTGTTGAATAGTTGGAAGATACTTTCCAAAATTTTACTGGTCTCACAGGTCACGCGCTGATTGCTTTTCTTGGGCTAAACACGTAATCGTAAGAACTTTGTAGTTTGTGATCAAAAGACCTAGCCTGTATAGCGCACGTTAACTGCAGCTAGTCTGAACCAGACAAATGAACAAAATACGTGTAGTTTTTTGTACACACATGGCTTGCTGACTAAAAATGTTTATAGATATTTTGGGAATCCGTAACACAGAAAAATTATTCGCCTAGGAGATTTTGGTCGTTCACAACCCGGAACATAAAATAATTTGGCGCAGCATTTGGTATTGTATTTGGGTCAGTCTAATGAATGTTTCTTCTCCTTCGCAAAATGTCAACGACTGGGCGAATATTTCGTCATCAGGGCTACTTAAGTCCACTTATATCTGCATTTTTCCGTAAACGTATCTCCAAGTTATCTGTGAACAGCTGCAGGACATACCGTTCTACAGATTTTATATTTAATGCCAGGTAAAGGTTGCCGCGTGAGGCTGTTTTGACAGAACTGTTGCCGTTTAACAAAAAGCAGGTTGCTAAAGCAAGGAAAATGGCCCCAAAATTTCAAATGGGTCTCTATTCACCATTTGGTACTCGTTACAAAAGCTTCGCTTGAGGTTAATCAAACGCAGATTTCTTCTATCTAATTCATTTGCTATTCTTTGGCTTTGCATTATGCGTCTGATCAGGTAATGTTCTGTCCCGCTTCACTCTTTCAGTTGTCTGCTTATGGCCTCCGTACCCTCCGAATTAGAGAGCAACTTCCGCAAGAATTCCAGTGAACTGTTTTGAATAAGGAATTGAGTTTTAAGGTGAATTCAGATTATACCAAAATGACGCAAAGTACCTCAGATTCGTTCAATCTCTATTGAAAGTCATCGGTGTGACTGGCATAAATTTCAGGATCAACTTGACTACAAGTTTGAAACCTCTCCACTACCTACGAACTACTAGTTATCCCTTCGAAAACTATAGTGCTCCATAGTTACTATGGGTGTTAGTCTGCGAGTTTATCACTTCAATTTATTGTCAGAACAACAAGACGTGACATGAACTGCGGGTTTATATAGTAAGGCAATTTGTCCTGTAAGAGTGCAAGCTCAGCGCACTGCTAAGGAGCCACTTGTAGGTAATTCATTAGTGTTATCTCAGCGATCCATTAGGGTGATAGTATAGCCGCTACTCAGTGTAAAGTGTTAAGTAATAATAAAGATAGTCGTTCAGCTGTAACACCCTTTTGGTGCCTAGCTGCCTTTCCACCCAAAGGAAATACGAGGGCCGGGATACTGCCAGGTTGCTCAAGCCTAGATTAGGGAAGTCGAGAGGCGGAGGTCGGGTTCGAACCATGGAACTTCTGGTCAGTAATTTCGCGCTCTATCGAACTCTTGCAGGAATGAATGTTGTTCGGAACTAGCATTTCTTCATCACTTTCGAAATGAAAAATCTGGTATCGCCATCATCGCTGTATTTTTCCAAGGTGATACCACCACATGCATCCATGTAATCAAGCCTGGAGCTACTAACGAAATCCGCAAAAGCAGGAATTAATTACATAAACCCACATGCTACAAAAAACTAGAAAAAGACATCCCCTGAAGCACTTGGTTTCTATGTTCATCCAACGTGATTATATGCTCTACATTTTGAGCAACTTGTGTCACATGGTGATTTGATATGTTACTACTCTTATGCGTAAGCAACAAAAAATCTAAGCAGCGTCACAATGAAATATGGCCTAGTGCGATCCTTAAGGATAGTTGGTTGATTTTATCAGGCTAAGTATGTGGTGAGATCGGGTTTGGATACATCTGAATTCTCAATTTATGCCGATTCTCATCACCGATAAGTCCATTATTTTTCACCAGAGTATCGACTGATAGCTTACGTCCAAAACTTCAAGTGAAAATGTTTTTACCGCATGAAACGATTGGTACATGAGGCCTGCTGCACTCCTCTGATGTGTAGTTTCTTATACGTTGCACACTAGTGTTTAAAGTAAATTAGCATTAATTATGCACCTAAAGACGAGTTAAAATGCTTTGAGATATGGAAATAGCTTTTAGTTTAAAATATAAGGCAACTATGCAGCTGCTTAACATGCTTTGAGATATGGAAATAGCTTTTAGTCTAAAATATAAGGCAACTATGCAGCTGCATAATGTCTCATGTCTGAGTATACTGTCGGTAATTCAACCGCTTGAAACAGATATATATCATTGTTGCAGATCTAATACTGTAATCAGCCAACTAGAATCACGACGGGTAGCTACATTTTCTTTCGGTAAAAATAAACAATCGAAGTGTGCATACTCCACTGTTTACAAAATTTTGCCTTACATGTTATTACTGGCAGCGCTGGTGTTAAACAAGGTCCACAATCTCCCTTGGAAATACTTCGTAGATTTTATCAACCTATCTGGTAGGGAAAATGCCATTGCGTCTGTTCGAAAACTGATGTGCCTCATGCAGACAATCGTTACTTCATATCAGGGCACTGTGGGAAGACGGATTCACAATGAAAGAAAAACAGTGAAATGCGGTCATTATTGTTGATCTGAGTTTCCGCCTACTTTATTTGTTCGCAGGTTAAAATCTGAGGTAGACCAACCAACTCAAGAATTTAACCTTAGGTTAAAATTTTTAAACTTGTATTTCTGTGACTCTCCGTAGGTTTTTAACCTAACCAGTGTGAGCATGCATGCCGACAGGAACAAACTGAATAGGGATTCACAGAAGACCGGATTTCAAATTTGAAAACTTTCCTGCAGTTGTGAAGGATGGTGTTATTTTTCTATTTGAAAAGATCCTGAAGATGCTTTATAGTCTTTCAAAAGTACAGCCGAACCTAGGAAAATGAACAAGTGCAGTAAATAGGTTTGATAAAGAAGTGCGGTAAGTTTGTGTAGAAAAAGAGCCAAACGAAGCGCAAGTAGTTGAAATGTGCAAATCTTTACGTTCGACGGGGCTTTGGAATGCTCGGTCGAGACATCAATTGCTCAAACTCTGGTTCGAAAAAATTTTAGGCATAAGAAATTATTTAAAATGATATGACTGATGTATATTTACAAATTGAAATATAGTTTGTACAGTCAAATGTTGCCCTTGGTTTTATTCGGCTGGTTGTAATCTTAGTGAGCTGAATTAAGTCTATTGCAAATTATGGTTAATAAATCGCTTTTACCACTTTTTTGAACTTATATTCTCACAACCAGATTGACAAAAGGTGATTTTTCTTGCTTTAATCAGCCTATCCAGAGCATTTTAGACGGACTGTGATGGGGAATACGCTTCTGTTCCTCTAATTTTTCCTTGACTGGCACCAAAAATTGTCGCAAAACTGTCAGAAAATCAAAAATGTTTATTTGTTTACATCTACACCCACACTTCTCCCATCATTCGATCAACTTGCTGACGGGCCAGCGTGATCCATGCATATAGTACGTGTACATCTGTCGTGGATAGATCTTTGTTGAATAAAAGTGCACTGACCTTAGCTTCAGTGACATGGTGCAAACCAAATAGAAGACAAGCGTTTGGCCTTATCAGATCGACTTTCTCTTATCTGTCGGAGCGTACACGGTGGTAGTTGAGTGGGTTTACCCATTTCTCCAGTCACATGACGCTATGATGACATTAGCCATGATTTCGGATATTGTTTTGCACGCTTGAAGATCCGTTGATTTTCAGTGTTTTCAATAACTCTGTTAGGACACAATTCAGTTCTATAAATATATTTTGCCTATGGTCCCACAATGGTTTGGAAGATTTTCTACCCTCCGTTACTTGCGTCGTTTGATCCATCTATCCATGCCTAGCGACTTGGACAATGCTTTTATGAAAATGGTGGTGCGATGCATTAAGTTTAATATGCTGAATATGTGTTACTGGCATACTATTCTCACACCAATGTTTCGTGAATAGAGGAACGTACAATCAGTACTACCCTATCCTGAGTAATCACATTTCGTTCAACATACTGTCCCAGTTATCATAACAACAAGAATGAATAGAAAGATGAATCAGGTGCGACAACACGACTGTGGTGTGGTCTATTTTGGTGTACCAGAAGTAGAATAAAAGACCACTATATCCAGAAACCTCGCCCCACTTATCACTTGCACGATAGGTAAAGTTTTTATGTGAATAAGCTTTATGGACTGCTATTAGTCAAAAATGACTTCACTGATACAAATTTACAGTTGTTCCCTGAGCAAATGCTATTAGTCAAAAATGACTTCACTGATACAACTTTACGGTTGTTCCCTGAGCAAATGTCACACCCAGTTGGATTATAAGAATACAAACATTATGTGTAAACCTAACAAGAATACAATTAATTGGTAAGGCTGGGACTTTGTTAAACTTACACGTAGCTGCGTGCAACAGTTTGTATTCTGACGAGATTTGTTCCACTCAGGTTGTTCTTTTAACTTGATAGTAAGGAGAATTTCGGTAGCTGTTGTAGCGCAGGTGGTTGCTGGTCTATTCTCTGGTCTGAGTAATTTGATTGTAAACGTTTCAGCACAACCACGAACTAACCACTATTCTCTCCGAAAATGCACCGGTGGCAACTCAGTTAGTGATGTAACGTTTGTAAGCAAATCACCCAGAGCACTAAGCAAACCAATTTAATCTAGCTTTAAAATTGATAACATATGAACAAGGTTAATTAACACCAAGTGAAGTGTACATTTTTGCTTCATGCAGCCCACCTTGTGATACCACATACCGCGAAACAATTTGTATGGTGCATTTTTGGATTTTTCAAGTAAATCATTGTTTTGGGAAAAGAGCGTCAAAAAATGCTGTCACGTCAGAATAGGTTCCACTTTCACTGGAGGGTTTGAACACAAACAATGTTGTCACCAGAAGCGAGCTCCTGCTGTGAACTCAGTAACGGACTTTGTGCCAGTCGATTTCTGTAGTCCCAAATTTACGTCAAGTTAACAACAAAAATTTATCTTGTTTATCCAGCCATACAATGTTAGATACTTATATCAGAGAGCGTATCGTAAATCTCCAAATTTTGTTTCTCAATTGAGGTAAGCCTGTTTGTATATCAGTCAGTATAAAAAAACGGCATACCATGTTATGCGGATGGTAAAAATGGAATAACCATTCCATGACGTAGAAAACGCACACAAATGTTGTCATTCAGTAATAAAAGTTGAAAAGTTCTCACTGGTGTGGCTTAACATAAAAGGACGATAAAATAAATGGCAAAAATACACGTAGAGAAAAAATATTACCAACTTGTTTCAATTGAAAGTTTAAAATACATACAACAAAAGCCTTAGCAATACTCACTCGCTGCGTGTGGTCGAAAGCCAAATCCACTCTGAAAACCGTCAAAATCTTTGAGGATTGTATGCACGTAAACCGCTCACCACAAATGCGGAAAAATCGGCACTTTTCGGAGCGTGTATCACAATGAAATATATTCACGGAGAAAAATTGGAGCCGAACAAGTACGAAGGAACCGAAAATACAGAATAAAGAGTCTAATTTCAAGATCCATAATCCAGCTCGCCCGGTAACGACCATCCGCGGCAGTCTGAAGATTACACCAAACCCAAAATTCGACTTTTTGTTGAAGCAGCAGAATCCCGAGGGAAACAGCATCAAATGGAGCGAAAAAGCACAAAGCGAGCGCATCATTAATGATAGGTGCTTGGATAGAACTCCTTCAAAAATTTAAATGACCTGATTGTTCCGTGCTTGACCTGAAAATACTTCCGGTTCACAGCGAGATCTCGGCGTGAATAGTGTTTAATGCTGGCGGGTTTTGGTTAGCGCCGTTTACTGTTTATTTCCTCCCATTAGGCAAATAAATTGGGCCATCACAGTCTCTCATGGCTGTGAAATTTTTTTGTTTTTTTTTATCAGCACGGAGGCATATTTGATATGAGTTTCTTTGCCTTCCATAAGCAGTCGATTTTGTTCGTCTAGCGGCCATCACGCACTCTATTACACTGACTGGTGTAGAAGCTTAGGCCAACCATTACACGGGACATGACTGTGAGAAACATTGCGAATACGAACCCTCTTATTTACCCGCTAAGTGCAATATCACATGAGAAGATTTAGAGCTGCGATTGAATCGTCTGTACGGAAGAAATTATGAAAGTGGTCCTGGAATTTGAGGCTTGAAAAATAAAATCGCGTCCTGTAAGTAAAGTCTGTTTACGCTAAGCCCGAAATCATTGTACAACTCCTCCGTCCTTATAGGGAATCACGACAGTGAAAGCGTTTCAGTGTTTTGAAGTTGAGCTCACACCGTCAGACTTGTTCTGGTCTGCAGGCTGGAACATGATAAGCCTTCAACTCCATGAGGTACCAAGAGAATTTTGTGTTGTTTCCACACGAATACCCTTTAGCGTTTTGATTTTTGTTTGTCTTGGTGGCTTGCCGTTGCATTTTAACGGCAGCCAGTTAATACAAGTCAAGAATTATAATCATATTGGAGTAATGTCTACATATATATTCTTGCCACACGGTGTAGATTATGTTCAAGGTATAATCGCGTTTGTTCTTACCATGTTTTGAGGTCCGACAACTACATAAAGATTTTTATGATGTGGGAAAGCGCGGATGATCAAATATGCTAAATTTTTGTTAAATATTTTATATTAGAGATTGGCAATGCTAAAACAAATTTGATGAAAGAAGCAATTTTACTTGATGATTTTTGTAAACAGCGAAACAACGACTGGTTAAAATTCACCATCTGGTTTAAAATGAAATGCCGTCTTGTTAACTGTCACGTTTACTCATTAAAGGGCAAACTAATGGGTGTGATTTACACATAATCTTCTTGATAGAATTGAAAAAGATTTTCAGCTCAATGCTCAGCAAATTAGTGCTGCTTCCTTACAGTTAGTATTTTATCCCTTGCAAACCTGAAGACCTACTTCAGATGCCACCTGCTAGTTCCCGAAAGGTGAGATAAAATGACCAAAAAAGAACGCTCTGTTATGTCTTTTTCACTATAGGATGCCTGAGGATTTTGGTCGTGTCAGATGACCAGATGCGTAAGACGATTTACTGAGAAAGACAAATCCAGACATCTTTAAATCATTTGCTCCCGGTGTTCCTATTACACTGAGTGGCTTATTGGGTGCCACCTTCCCATTAGAAGACAACTAGGCGTCTTATTCAATGGGACCATTGTTCATTTTTTTTGCCGTAGAAGAACGAGAGCCAATTAAATTGAGCATCCTTTGCACGTTCAACGTGATCAAATGGAGCTGGAAAAAGCCGATATGCGATACATCAACTTTCGCGTTCAATCGGCTACAAAAAAGTCACACAATTGTTATTTCTGATGTCGAGTTAACGGTGGCCCATCGCTCTATTTTGTTCAACCAAACCAGATGTAAGAGACAGGACAATAATATCCGTGATATTCACAAGCTCATTTCTCATCATTCCTACCATCATGATACGATGCTGTAAATGGAAAGTTAATCCAATACATGTGATGTAATTACGGAATTACAAGTAAGCCTATGTGTCTGAATATTGCCCAACAACAACTAAATAATAATTGTGATGGACTTTTGACAACCACAAGATGCCAGTGGCTATTGCGAACGAATGCTAATAATTTTATGACTACGGGTGAGGCTTAAATAGTGGTTAAACAAAGAAAACAGTTTGCTGGCCATGAACCCTTAACAAAAATACAACCATGTATTTACGTTAGTATAAATGAGAACGGGTATAGTCCATAGTTGAAAGCGGGTGAAGGTAAGTGTTATCTGCAGCAGTTGTAAACCAACTGATGCGAATGTGCGATCACTGGAAGGAAAATGACAACGCAACTCGGTCACTTGGAATTAAATCGCCGCCACTTGAACAAGGGTGAATCATCTTCTATAAACGTAATTTGAGTGAGTGCAAGACGCAAATGTGACTCAATTAGGAGGCGTTGGCCAGGACTTCATTGCCTATATTAGGCCAGCGATTTTAGCGAGGACAGACAATTCCAAAAATCAAATGGCGTATTTCAAATGAAGCAATAATGGTTCTTCTGTATCACCGTTGTCTCATCCTTAATCTATCGTAGGCTACAGCTCAAAGCCGTATTATTCGGGATATCTGCGTAGGCAGACCTGCTTTCACAACGCTGTCATTCGATTCGTTTCCAACCATTTTAATCACAGCTTGACTGATTACGTTTAAAAGTCTTGTTGCATCTGGTGCATCAAATAATGGTTAAAACATTTTGCAGACATACAAAAACAAGGTATACTTTAATGTCAGCCTCTGCAGTCCCATTTGAAGGCCAAGCTTTCAAAATCTTTCAGCGGCTACTGTTTGAACATATTGGAAATTTTTGAATTCTGACGTTTACACTAATTTGGAACACTCGAATGTTAAGTATTTATCCTATTTAACCAGCTGGTCATAGAATTAAGGAATTATGTAAGCGCGTAATTTTGTGTCACGAAACGAAAGCAAGCTCTATGAATTTTGATCCAAATTTAATGAGAAAAATAGGACCTTATCAGTTCACGCCATATTACTTGCAATTTGTTCCAAAATGATTATATCTTCGCGTAATTTTTAATAACACACGTCCTAATCTTTTGTCCTAAATCCATCTATAGTCCCGAAGACCACGTTTTAGTTGTTTATGAGCTGAACACCTACTTTCCACATTTAATAAAGACAATCTGTTATCTACGGACCTGAGCAAGAAAGGAAGCCCGCATTAGTTAATTGGAACGGTCTGACAACACTTATTTTACCATCATAATTACAGAAAAACCATAGAGTTGCAATGAATGTTTTGTGGATTAGAAATCAACCACAGTTTCCCTTACTAGTATAAAAACGCTGTACTTATGTATAAGGGGGTCCTCAATCAGCATCAGATTTTCTCTTGTAGCTGGTACTCTGCTATTTAGGTTTAGTTGCTTCCAAATCCAAGCCATACAAACAATCCAGGCGTCAATCTCTGTCGTAAAAATACGTTGGATTCTTCCATGTATGTTCCCATTGCCGAAATGACGGTTTGCTTTTTGGCATTCCAGTCAACATACATGGAATCTGCATTTTTGGTTGTTTCAGTGTGCTAAAACACCGGGCGCGTATTTCAAAAGTCAACTATTTATGCATGAACAGAAGGTTTTCTTTCCATTCGAGACGATTTTTGTGTTTAGTTACGGTCTTGATTAACTTGAACGTGGTACCTACGTGCAGATTTTGCTCCAACCCCTTGATGTTGCCTACTCCCTACCCAAACATAGTAGCAAACTTTTTCACGAACTTCTCGGACCAAAAGTCACGTTGAAGTACGTGAACGTAGTAAGCAAGTAAGTAGTACGTGAACGAAGTAAGTGCAACGTACGTGAAGTACATTGCACTTCAATCAGTTTCTTTGTCGACCATTAAAAGTGGTGACCTTTGCTTTTATTAATTCATTTTATAATCAAGCCCGTTATTGTAGCCATCACAAACGATTGCTGTTTGAATTCATGAGTTTTGCTGATGTCGAATTCTATTCAAGCAGGGTAACTGACTCAGTTGATAAGGCAGCTATGTTGAATTTCTACGTTCTTCTACCACATATCACACACTGTAAATTGAAAGAGGAGAAATTGCGTGAGAAGCGCTGCGTGCGTTATATACTTATATCTGACGCAGCTTGTCTATTCGATGATGAGGCGTTTACCTAATGACGTGCCTGTAAATCATTTGTCCTCTGCGAGCGACCGTAAAAAATACATATAAAATTCGGCATCAAATTTCCTCAAAATCACGTGTGTAATAAGACAAAAAAGGTCCCACAAGGCTTTGCATTTAGTACCGCCAAAATAGTCACAAACGGTAAGATTTAGGCCGCGGTGTGTTGTAAGATCTACTGAAAAATAAGCCAAAATGAAGACTTTAAATCGATTGGATCTGAGTGGTTCATTTTGCAGGTAAGAACTCAGACCATCTTGTTTCTTTGGAAGCCATAAATTATAAATTTTACTTATCAGCGATAAGAGGTTCCAGAAAGGCTATTGGCCGCCGCACAGATCGTATCAGATGAGATAGCTGAACATGTTTGCGGCACTACTTTGTGCGCTGGTAGTATTTAATCAAAACCCATATTTTGTTTTCCGTGAAGCAATATTGGACAGTCTCAGCAATATGGTGCGGAAATCTCGACAGTCGGAAGTCTGCATTCATTAGTATAACGATATGACTTGTTACGCCCTATTATCCAGTAGTCGTTTTGGAAGTTGTAGCAGCCCCTTCACCAACATACATGACTGTACAGCTTACCGCCACTCACTAGATCACGAGATCTGTTCCTTTTTCTACACTCACAAATCACGCTACACGATCGTGACTCACTTGACTACACAGCTCACAATCGCCCCTAGATCACGAGACTCGCTTTCTACCCTACGCTTACAAATCGCGACACACAAGGGTGACTCATCTGATATTGACTGTCTCTACCGGCCAGTAAGCGTAGCAACAATCATGTGCTGACACCCACGTACACGCAGACGCAGCTACATATAGGAAGGCCGAGCATACTCAAGACACACAAAACTCGCGCGCGCGCAGGGAGCAGGACGTCAACCGTCCCGTACAAGTCCACGGACAATATGGAACACGTGTAGCCCGTCCGGACTTTCACCAAGGGACTCTCACAACCGATAAGTTCCCCTTTTGTCTTGCTCCACATTCCGCATTCTATTCATTTTTATACGTGTTGCAACTCACCACTGTCAACCATAGTATAGACTGTTATTAGTGCATATATACCTTCTGAATCATATTATGGCTATCATCAACTGTGCACTAATAAATTTTCCTGAGCGAATCTCTCCCAAAGTCGGTATGTTTTCCTAGATGCATACGAGGTATTGATCACGTTTGGTCTATCCATGCCTTTCACTCAAGTTAGCTGGCTTCGGTTCAGCTAAAAATTTCCTTCAAGTTTGTCACCACTTGATCCTAGCGTTGTTTTTTATTATTTACACCTCTGATCGGAAGACATCGAGACTCATATTAGAGGATAACTGGATAAATGGTAAAACGGACACCTACTGGTTTTTTACGACCAGCCAGTCTGTCACCACCATGCCGTTCAAGTTCACATCACTCTTGTCTGAATGGTCCTCTTTCCATCTAAAAGCGGGTAATCTCTTCAGTCCCGAGAGGCCGGCTAATTGATCGACACAGACACGAGAGTTACTGAGTCGCCGTTGGAGGTCTTGAGTAAATCATTCATATCGTTCAAGCATATACGAGATCTATTCAGACGTAATTAGTAACGTGCCTCCAGCGTGCACTGGCCGACTACTGGTAACGTGATCACGTTTCATGACAAATCTCCAATGTTGTAACGCCAACACCCCCAAGGCTGTGCATTGCTAATTAGCTATAGTAAAAACGACACTTGGACCGACTGTTTCATTCTTTGTGAACGTAACAGGTTGATTGCGTCGGTACACGTGCAGAAATGTTCAAACGGGAGTAACCTGGAGGTGAATTCCATAAATCCAGCAACCGTTTGCAACCAACACCATAGTAAACAAAGCCCACGAGTAAAAATGCGCAGCGTACCGCTATTCCGGTAGAAATCAAATGTCTCAGTAAGATTAAACATCCCCTTATCCAGTCAAAGTTGTGGCCAATTTTCACAGGATTTCCTGTTGTCAGTGGATCTTTTTTTGGTTATATCTGTGACTCAGTTTGGCTAGCGCAAGCTTAGATTCAACTACACATAAAATAAGATCAAGCCGTCCTCGCATGCTTGCGAAGTTCGTAACCTGTTGTTTTGTATGTTGTATCAAATTTGAAGCTAGATGTTTTTCCACCCAATCTTAATGGTTGATTCATAAACTGTAGACTCACATGAATATTATTTATCGCATTTAAAACATAGGACCAATTTGGAACACCATAAATCGTTTTAAGGCGGTCGAGGTTGAAATTCTCTAATGAATTCTGTCTTGCAGGCTGTCACTTGTCCATCTGGTAAGCGCCATACGTGCTTTGAACCTTCATAAATAAGGTCTTCACAAGGTCACAGATATATTTCAAACTTTCGTAGAAATAGGGACTGTATCAATGAAACGCGAAATTTGAATTCACATCAAAAAGCTTTAATATTCATCTAAAACGCACAAATTTACTTGAACGAGATCAATCTGAAGCCGAAAGACGCCAAACAACATAAACAGATAAATGTTTTATCTATGGAGTCTGAGAACGAATGCTTGTGCTTCCAATCAGGTAGGAAAATTGTTTGTGATTTACTTATCTCGCTCTCATTTGAATAGCTTCGGTTTCGAATTATGAGAAAACAATTTTTTAGACTTTACGAACGTACAGCTTCATGTGGAGCAAACACACTTTTGAGGATAACCAGTTTGCTGTGTTTAAAAATGAAAAATTTACACCCTGTGACAACGTTAAACACTCATTCTTGGATTTCACCAAAAACCATTTCTGTGGAGCTATTGGTTTTCGGTCATCCGGGCATAGATCTAACCCTAATTCAAGCCCAACACCTATAAAATATTATTTCCATCAACTGGTCTGAAAATGTCAAAGGTTACAGGGTGGATGCAGCAAAATTATAGTGTGGCTTTGTTGTCTGGTGAAAAGGAATTTCACCGAATGTCCCCTTGTCAATTTGCCTCCCATTTGCTCTCCGCTTTTGCTGAGTGTGTGGATGACATTTTGACAGAGGGTTTGGGTAGCCCTGTTCCAAATTAGCCGCCAAATTGACTAATGTGTCCTAAATCCTTCTAAATTGGTACAGTTGATGTGCTAGTTTGTTTTATGCCAGTTTATTCTGGCAATAAGTAGTAAAATTTGGTCAGCTGGACGCCCTGGTGAGCTAGCACGGAAAGCGATGTTTAATGGGGTGCAAAACGCTGCGCTAGTATTTACACTTATCCAGTGCTCTGTATTCTAGCTGTCGTTGCGTAGATTGAGGAGTCTACACATCTCAATACAAGTGCACTAACAATGGGCTGGGAGTAAAGTTTATTAGCCTAGACATCAAAGTCCCTCAGAAAAAAGTGCAAAAGCGCACTATTTAATTGCGAGGAAACCTGCCTGTGTATTTATGTCTAGCGAACTGTCTCTCAACTGCTCTTAGCTGCGACTTACTCTCTTCCAACTGTGGTCTGCAAAGAGGCAATTTCAATAACCTGAACGCACACTAATGTTACGGAAATGCGTATTGTACAGACAAAGTCAGTCCCTTGTTCAAAAACTTACATCGTTGTTCTGCCGAAGGATTTGTTACAATAGACTTTCACGGTTGTCAGTTTGACAAATTTGTCTTTTAACTGTGCTTTCGATGCATGCTTCTGCTAAATTGTATAACTCCGTTAGGTAACTTTCAGAAAACAAATGTGCTTAGAAGATGTTAATATACTCATTTGCAGAGTACTGAGTATTTGGTGGCAATATCTGAGAGGATGTAAGTCCTCAGACAATTGGTATGATGGAGTATTATAACGTGCAATACAGAGACCGACTTGAAGACTTCCCATATCTCAAGATGTGGATGCCGACAGCCGTGCAAAGCAACACATTTTTTGATGAACGTAGTTCCACGGAAACTAAAATGAAACCGAAAATCGGTAGGAAACAATGTTTGAAGTGAAACAGCAAGCAGTTTCTGATCTCAGCTCTTGCCGTGGATGCGCAGCACAGCAAATGCAAATTCTCGACTCCACGGCCCTAATTGCAGCAATATTCGTAACACTGAATCCCTCCGTTATCCAGCGAGAACATGACTTCCAATTTATCTGTTTTTTGCCCGCGGAGTAAGTGAACCACTGGGTTAAGAAATAAGGTGAAATGGAATATTAAGTTCATCTTGCAAGTTCCTCTACCACTTCCCCTTTATTAGGGAACATTTAGAGGACACATTTATTTGCCAAGTTATCTTCAGTTCATCCGATTCTACACAGATGAGTATCGGTTGTAAATGAGATAGCTGCGCAAACGATTACCCAAAAACATTCTGGAAGATTTCTTTAAAAGCTACACCCGACTAAGTCTGAAAATGTTCGGTGACTTGCTGACTGTTTTACGGAAAGATATCTAAGAGCTTGTCAAACCAAAAACAGTTTTGTTTAAGTAGTTTGCCAGGTAACATCCTAGAACGTTCACTATATCCGGGTGATAGCATCGGCTGCACCGATATTTTTTATTACTGTCTAACTGATTAAATCGGAACGCAATGTTTTGTTCCACGTCTGTTTTGTCTGGCTTTCTATGTCAGGGACCGAAATGTATGAATTAAAATGGGCTGCCTGACAAAGTGCCACGTGATAAGCTGGAATTGAATGCTCGGTCAAATGCATAACGGACCAAGCTTACTATTATTTACGTACAAGTGATGCGGCTCAATATGGAGGAAAAGACCTCAGAAAAAATAGCCTACATGTTCAAATTTCTGCCGAAAACTGTATATTAATTGGTGCATATTTTGACAAATCGTAGCTTGAGTAAGTTTCGTCAAGTTAAACGAAAGTGATTGGATATGGTATGTATGTAACTTATATCGTTTTGGAGTACACATTTGCATTCTTTGGCTTTGTATTCGCGGGCAATTCCACGGGCTTTGGATCTCACGCTGTCAATGACTCACATCTTCACTTGATGCGCCTGGCACAACAACCGTTCCCGAATAAAACCCCTGCCATTTAAGCCTACACATTCGTTCGTTCGTTAAGTATAATTCTCATATATAATCGAGTGCATCTATCAGCAATGATCAAACCCTTTATTTGTCATTCAGCTCCCAAATTTCGCTTGCAAAACTTCAAGCTGCTGACAGCGTATGCTCACCCGATAAAAGTAAAGCTAGCACTATAGGAACGCAGGGTGGCGACAGGACAATAAGTTAGGTCTTCCATCATAAACAAGAAGGAAAGTTCTTAAGAGTGATTAGGAACCGAGAAAGCGGAAGCAACCGTTACAGAGTGGTAACCAGGAGCCTCTGTAATAGATAGTTTACACAAGTGAAAGTTATTAATAACTTTCTCAACCTCACTTTCAAAGGTGTCATGAAACTGGAGTAAGCTCCCAATCCAAAGGTACGTGAGCCCAGCAATCGATTAAACTGTATGAAGATAACAACGCCAACCTAAGGAAACAAGAAACAATCGCCATGCTTTTTCATACTCAATAATCTGAGGAGTCAAACTTGTTAACTTCCTACTTGAAAGCAGTTTTCGTGGTGCAATGTAGGAATGCTTTGCTACCATAGTGTAGTGGCGACCTGCAAATCAGCGAGCACATTTGAGAAATCATTGCGAAAAAACAGAAAACAAACAACTAAAGCACCATCGTAAAGGAACGTTAGCTTCCGGAAGATTATGACACAGTGTGTTGGATGCAGGATGTCATCATACCGCAATAGGCTTGATCGATTATCACCAGTATTCGTACGTGAATATTTTGAAAGGCACGAATTCAACTGGAAGCAATCCCGTGGGCCAGCCGAAGAAAGAACCAAAAAGGAAGGAGAACTGAATTAGTAAGGGTGCAGTACTCACAAAAATATCTCCGCACAAGCATTGTCCCAGGCTGTTTCCTTCTTACGACAGAAATATATGGAAGTTTTGAAATTATATTTCACTAGGAGGTCATAGCTGCATAATTATGATTGTGTGAGAAATGGCCGTGTGGAAATAGATACCGATTGTGAATGAGGGGATGACTGTTGTCCAGATGCAACTGCTCAAGCCAGGAGGCACCTCGAATACCTTATAAATTCATCAAATCCCGAAGTCGTTTACCTTGGCGGTTTTAAGATCAAAGGTAGATAAATTTGCTCAATGTTCGGCGCGGTGCTCATATGCCGCAGAGTTTTCTGTCTGCTCGGCTTCGTTTAACAAGCAATTGTTTTGAGCTCAGTCGACAAATTTCCTCTCTACTCAACGTGGTTTCTTCCCACGAGGCGCAGTGGCTAGCAGCTTGGGTGACTACAGATAACAATGAGTTGATTGTCAACAGAACGGCAACTTTCCTGCCTCGTACCAGCGCACATTCATAGTCACCGTACAAGATGCATTCAATCAGTCCCAATACGCAGTAAATCACCATAGTCTGTCGCTGGTTAAGTATATCAGCTAAGGAACAACAAAGTCGCGGCAGTCAAATCAATAAGTCCGTTAAAAACAAATTTGGATCATTTACTCGTCACACAGATACTGTGGTCAAGTAATTAAGATACTCGTTGGAATGTGACAATTTTCTCTCCTGGTTAAACTTTTCAAAGTGTAGCGTCCTTGATGATGGAAAGACTTTAGCCTACTGAAACAAAACAACCGTAAGTGATAGTCCAAAGAGTAGAGAGCAAGGGTGCTTCATCTAGTCTGGTGTGGTGGCGCAAATCAGGATGCAATTCACTTTTGAATCTGAGGAGGTGGTCTCTTTTGAACCCCAAATATTCAGAGGAATTTTCCGTAGAGTTATTCTGGTCTTTAGAGGAGCAAAACAAAAATATTTGTCTTAACCCGTTTCTCGCCACGTAACGTTGCACGATAACACAGTCAATACAGGAAAAATGAAAAGACTGAGTTTCCGGGTTTATCCTGCTTAGACGTTAGTTTTCAACGTGCCCCTAAAAAGTCCTGGGTATTGTTTTCACCATTAAAAAAGCGGGGATGCAGCTTGTGAAACATTGACAAACGCTGTAAAACATCTTTTGTAAAATCACTCCGAAATATTCAGCGGGTTTTTCACCAACCACCTGCTATTGCAAATAGCAGTTCACCTTGGTCAACAAGTCGGTTGATTGATCCCATATTGAATAATTTCATTTTTCCAAAAATCCTAACCTGCTAGTTAATAACATTTTAGGGTGTGAAGCAAAACGAATTTGTAATTTTGTAATTTCACGATTGCTAGTTTTATTCCAAACCACACGTAAACAAGTCATTCTAAGGCCCATTTAATAGTGTGAACGGTTTGCATGCACTGAGGAGAAAATGGACACAACTGTGTTACTTTTTACGCATAGTACGCCGTTGTAATATGAGGCAGACTGAAGAACTTCATCGGTCTTTTGCAAATTATGCGCAGGTCCGTGCGCAATGTGTTGAATTCCAGATGGTCATTCAACAACATACTTGGACAATGCTCACTGGCGCATTTCAAGCGTTTTGGCTATTTGTTTGATTTTCATTTGCTTGTTAAACGATGTTTGCACAAAGTTCTGTTTAAACCAAAGGATAATCCGCGAATGTTGGACAAAACGATAGCGTTTCTGTTGTGCCTAAAGTTACATTAAAATGGCTTCCTAATGGTTCAAAGTCTGTTTATAGTGGCAAGCTTATAGGTAGGCTTCTTTCCAGGTAAATGTTTTAACTGAGTTTAACGTCAGCATAATTGTACATTAGAGCACTCACATCTCTAAAACGTTGCTCATAAAAGATTTTATGACAGTGAAGTGCACTCATTTGCAAACAAATTTGGTTTCGCGATAGACTCATTCGGAACCCAGCTGAACCGCTGGTTTGTGATGTTCCAGGTGAGTCTCTCGCAAAACCAAATTTGTTTGCAAATGGGCGTATTTCGCTAATTTCGTGCAATTTGGTTTCAAGTAGAACATAAGTTTGATGGAACCTCAGGAGAATGCGCCTACCTGATGAACCCCAAGAGAGGCGAAACCGGTCGTGGGCTGTCGAAGAATTTTCAGTAACCTTATGAGTAGTGCATTAAAAGCTCTTGATGATTTGTTAACCTGAAGCTCCAAAAAGTGTGATAACTTCTTAGTTTACTATCAGATGTACGCAATGGATTGGGGCTCGCTGCGAACAAGCAAGATGCTATTACACTTATCAGCACAAAGCATCTTTTGCATCTGGATAACGGTTCAACCTTAGCTGGTACTGTTTGCGCACCAGGAAACAATACAGAAGGATAATATCAGGTTAATCATATCAGGTGCACTTCCATCATGCTCCATTTTGAGCGCTATCCAGTTATCCACGACTCGATGCACTGTAGAGTTTATCATGTTTTGTATACAGTATGGATTATGTGCGGAAAAATCGGTGTTATTATACGCTTGCTGCAACATAAAACATTGTAGTAAACAATAATTTCGGAGGCAAGTATACGGATGACTGGCTTCCAAAGGTGAGTTGATAATGAGTTGAGTCAGGAAGGCTAGAATACCGTATATGAAATGTAGAGACAAATTAGATTTCATATTAGCCAGTTCTGAAAATACAGCTTAATGTGTTATTTAGTTTCTTGTATATCAACCTGGTGTGAAACGTCTAAACGCATTTTCTCCCGTGAATCAGGATCTTGTTTCATGTGTTTATGTTTTTTCCTTTGGATTCAATTAAGAATGCAGAAAAATAAGGCTTAAAAACTAATGAATCGATTTATTAATTAAACCACCGGGGCAATATACGCAATTTCAGCTTCAAATAAGGCTAGCCCTATAGTGAGCTATCGACTAGTTCTCATCAGTTGTTCTTTCTTTCGCTCTAGTCCAACTAGCTCCAAGACAAACACTTTGATTTGATTTTGTACTATGGCTTTTTAGCTCCCAAATTTTTTTTGAAACTAGCTATCTACTACCTTTCAATTCTACGTTTCGCACAGGTTTCTGTATCATTCCCCCCTGCAGAAGACTTGATTTAGTTTATTCCTAGTTTGCAAAGCCGTGTTCTTTAAATTTTGACAGAGGCTGCAACATTAACCTTGCAAATGGTACCTCACACCATGATTTCGGTCATTACAATGATGAAATTTCTTTGGCGGACGATGACGTAGTCGAGAATGTGTGTATTTGTTTTTGGAGTGGCCACGTGGCAATTGTTATCCAACTGTCATCGAAACAGTGCTGATTTGTGAAATTCACTAACTTTCTGTATTAGTTGGTCCATGTGTGATCCTGGAGTCCTAATATCTTTCTCTGGGTTTAGGCACAATAAAACTTAGCAATACAATTTTTCAAATAAACAATTTTTTAAAACCTTTTCATGTGTACCCCATTGCAAAGCCAATAAAACTTGCTAAAAACCTTGTTTATCCACTTTATCACTTGCGTGTACTTACTTTTCAGTATCGGTCGGGTTTACGGTTTCCCAAGGCCACAGAATTTTAATAAGTGTGCAATACACGCACCAAGAACTTTTGTTTTTTACGATCCAGATTTGTAGTATCTTCACGGAGTACATACCATGTATGCCTTCATGCAACCAATATTCAACACAAACAACCTCGACGTGTTCAGAAAATTTGTTAACATTTTTATCAAATAAAAATTAGTCAGACTGATCTGATACACTCCTCTAATGTCAATCAATCTGTCGACGCTCTTTTGGAGTCGAATTTGGTACTAGTCCCAAAGTCTGCTCAAAGCTCATTTCTGACTTTCCGTAGTACTTTACGTAACATTTTCGCGTTTTTTGCGATCGAATGAACACGTCAGTTTTAATTTTACTTTCTCGACAAACTAGGGTTAATTCGGAAAATCACCATGTATTTTAAAATCGGGCCACAAAATACATAAATTAAACGAGAAGATTTGTAAATGAATTCCGAATAGCAGGAATTCAGCATTCAGAGTTGCAGACATCCGGATCTGCTATGCGATAAGCTTGAATTAGAAATGCCAGTCCCAAAAATGTTTTTGCTTGTGTGCGTGTTTCCATTAGATAAATGTGCCAGTTGTTTTATTGGCCTACCTGATTGAATTTTCTGAAATCAAAGCTTGGATCGTTTTGATGGACGAACCAAATGGAAAATTCAACGTTTTGCATATATAACATTTTTAATGGAGTTACTGAGCTAACGAAAATGAGAGGATAGTGCCGTATGTAGCTGCGAAAATTTGAGATAGTAAATGATTGGGTGCACTCGTTGAACTATTGTGTGGGCATGTGTCCAAACATGTTTCGGCTTGTGGTATTGCTACGGTGTGGTCGTACCTGCTTATTCGTTATATCTGCATCCCTTTCGTTATGGTGTTCTAGTTGATATAATAAGAGTAAACATTTCCCCAAGGCGACCCCAAAGAGTCACATTTCGGGGGTCAGACTCCATGATTTTGTAAAAATATATAATTTTTGTTCAGAAAGCAAGCCATTTTTGGCAGTGTTTTGGGCACTTATTTTATTAGAAGTCCCGAAATATTCGTCTTAATGGGCTTTGAACATATTTGTCAAACTTGTTGAGTAAAAGAGGCCGCTAAAGATATCATCTCGGAAAACTGGCAGCAGCATATTCTATTAAATTCACTACCCACTTATAAAATCGGGGTATCCCGGATAGCAGAAAAAAAACTCATAACCAACTAGGTTAAATCAAACCTTGCCAGAGTTCAAAAGGGCTATCGTGCACCGTTGAACCACGAACGTAGGGACGTTGATAGATTTGCAATAAGCAGCATATGTTGAACTCTCCTGTGTATCCCAAAAGCCAGAAAGTCCTTTGTGACCACATAAATACCAGAGGTCATTCTTCAGCTAACTGACAATCGCACATTTAGGCGATCGCTGAAAAGCCATACCAATTAACCGGCGTGATTAGTCAAATGTTGGGCACCCTTTCCAAAAGAGTTCGCTGAGAATCTGCTCGGAGTTCTCCCAAGCCGTTTGGACTATTGTTCAGGCAGGGTAATTTAGCAGGCATTTTGCGTTGCTACCAAATGCCATTTTTATTCAATAGCTAGCCTGCGAATATAAATGTTTGTAGCGCGTTCATTTTCACCGAAGTTGGGAGCTGGATGTTCCTTGGTGTGCCGACCAAACGTGAAGTATTTGGTTAAAAATTGTCTAAACAGGGTTCACCGCAGACTTAATCACTCGGGTTAGACTTCAAGCTGAACCTGGGAGATCAAGCATCATGCAGCTATCAGAGCACTAACGCATAAGAATGTGATAGACTCCGAAGTTTTATGATCAAGGAGGTTGTTTTAAGAGGCATTTCGTGAGCCTGCATAATTACAGGTTCATGCTAAACAATAGAGTGTAAAAAAGTCACTACCACAAGAAACGACAGACACGAAACGTCTTCTTCACACTCATAAGCACTAACCTAATGAGTTTGAGGGGAAATTGATGTACTGAGTGAGTGTGAACGACGAATTTGTGCACGACGCGGCTGATCTCACTGAATTCCTGACTACATTTCATTCAGGATGGAACGCATTGTGGACGCGTCTGTTATGTCAATCCAGTTTAACTTAAAAGCACCGAAATGAACCTGCAGTTTAGAATTCTACTTATTTCCATTGGTTTTACTCCACCCTTGCCAACAAACGTTTACAACAGAGAGAGTGTAGCTATGACAGTTCTTTGCTTCGTCACTGTAGACAGGCTGTTGACATCAGATACGCGAATACGAAATTTTTGAATAATCAAACCACCCACAATGAAAAGGTAACTTTGATGAACAATTTATTATCCAGACTTCCTACTGAGCTAAAGAAATGTCACCACAAAATCACTGACTGTGAGTTTTGTTATTAAACCCCATGTCAGTCGCAATGGTTCATTAAGTCGTAGCTGCTTCAAAAGCGACAAGATAACAAACAGCACACTAATCCTTGTTTAAGAATTCCCAGTAAGAGATTACGACTTCAGATATTTACGCGGCTAATTTTAATGATGACATTTGCCGATGCAGACTAGCCATGGAGTAAAATTAGCCCCACGTTGTTTGAATCATAATTGAGTATTTTGGTAATGTGAGAACCTTGCCTTTACAGATTGGTGTACTTTGCTTGCCTTCTTACTTTCTTCGAACAAATCGCCGACGAGACCCGTAATAAACCTGCTTTGAACACAGAAAAATGAACTACGCAAAAATCAATTCCTCAATCCCATATTGCCCAACGTTTCGTCCTATCATGATGCTATTTGGTTTATTCATTATTCCAGCACGCAAACTTCACAATGCATTTTGTTAGGATTAAGATATATATGCTTTCTCTCATTTTCCGCTGCGTGGATCGGACATTTCTGCGTTATGACGTAGGCCAAACATTACTGGTCTTTTTCTTTTTACATGTATGGCCATCAGTTGCTCATACGTACATATTTAACGATCTCGCACGGTTGAGGCACACGACCTGCGACCAACGTGCTGATTACGAGCCAACCCAGCAGGCATGTCGACTTACGAAAGATGAGAAGTACATTTTCTCCGTTTCCAGTGAGCCATCTTTTGCATCCAGTAATTAATTTCTCAGCATGATAGCTGTAACAAAAGGTCTGCAACTCACCATAGTTATCTGGATAGTGAGCATCGTAGTTTTTTGCTTCGATACTTCGGTTGCTTGAGCGGTATTTGAATTTTTGACTAAGCTATTTCCTTGCGGAATCCGTAACAGTATTAGGAATACTATTAAGACTACCTTGGAAGCGAACAATCGTGGTTCCGGTGACGGAAAACATTTCCAAATTTTTGGTAAATCATGTGATGCGGAATGGCAATGAATGCGTCTTATACTGATGCGTGCACTCCTTCATCCGTTCTTTCGTCACAGTAAAATAGACAGCCAGCCTAAACAACTATACGCTAGACGCCCGTCACGCCATTCCATTTATTCTGTAGGGAAATATATAATGTGGGATTGCTCCCGAATCTGCTCAGAGTAAATATAAAAAAGCACCATAAATGTCACTCGGTTGCAGTATAGCTTCGTGACCAGCTAACTGGTCACAAAACTGGTGTAAGACGCTGGCATTAGAACGGTTGGCTCAAAGAAACCATGTAAGCTGCTTATGAACTTCCCTTCCACATTTGATGCAGAGTTGTATGTGAACACTCTATTCAAGTACAATTTGGATAAGGAGGCTTAGTCATGACATGATAAAGTAGAACATTTGAACTCTGCGTATATTGTCAATATTTGGAGACAAACCAAAAATTATACAAGTAACCCGGCTTTGCTCATCACACAGGCAGATTACCAGGTGGAGGAGGTCAACCTGAGTGTGGGGAACACATCCGTTTGACGAGCTGTGAATCGGAGTCTTAAAATGTCAGATATTTTTCCAATCATTTTCACCCATCCAGTCTCCTTACTGCGCATGAAATTTAGCTTATATTTTAGAGTATTCCCGGTAAATTTGCACAAACCGTTTTTTCAGGTTGACTACAAAATCAAAATTAGGTCTTTACACATTGCTAGTATCTTCCAGGCTAAATAGGACTAAGCAGAACAACTAAAGTCGGTTCACAGGTTTATAAAAACAAGCCAATACATCAGGCTTATTTGAAGCGTACTTAAACATATTTATCGTTTGCGTCGGATGGAAGAGCGAGCTTAGAAAGCTCCGTTGATATTTGTCACTTTGCTGGCCATTCACTTTTTTCCACCAAACTTCCAAAAGACAGGTATCCTAACAAATCATTTTCTGGTCTTTTAGCCTTTGGAAACGTTTGTAGACAAACGCAGCATCACGGTATACCGGGTGAGTTGACTGACAAATTGACTTATTTTTGAGTTGATTATTGCAGGCGAATCCCTCTTACAACTATTGGTGGCTAAATATGACGTTTCATCACCATTCGAAGAGCTATCATCAGCACCTCGCTGAAGAATCGACACTGTAGAAAATGCAGAACACATACTAAACAACGTTGCTGTTTTCGTGATCTCTCAGAGTGAGATAGTAAAAACTAAAAATGACTGAGTCGTAGATGCAAATTAGTCTAGAGCACTATATTTGAAAAGCTTTGTCGAAGTTATTCAGTGGAATTGTATCATCTAAATGAGGGACCACTGCAATAGAGATAAACCCCATTAATTCAATTGTCAGCCAAGATGTGTTATACTCTTGCATCACTACAGTATGGTGCGCTGTAAATATTCTTCTTTGCATAAGCATATGAAGGAGTAGACTGTCCTGTTTTGAGCCTGGACCGACAACTTTGTTTGAGTCGCGGGACATCAGCTGAATGAGCCGCCTCTAATTGTATGACCCAGACGGCCGGGAGTTGGTTAATCACTTTGTTGATTAAGTGATTAAGTCTAACAAATTCTCCGGAATCCATTCAATAATAAGGTTCGGACACCGTCAAGACAATCGAGATTCGCCCACGCAAGGCTGTGCACTCAGAAAATGATTATACACAAATTGAGCCTTCCATGGTCTTCTGTCGTGACCACTGTCTAGGCAGACCGTTCGTTCCTGACAAACCATTTTCATGCATTTACCGCAGATTCAAATTTACAATGTTTTGTGTCCATGAATCGCTCGCTTTTAGTCGTGTTATCCTTTGATGTGTAGCGACCAGAAGTAGTGGTATTGAAACCAGTACTATGCATAAATTTGTGTTCAGGAATTTACAGTGACTCGTATGTGCGAGTCATAGACGTTTCTCTATTTAGAGCTGCACACCTTACCTTGAGGCCTTGAATAACTCAGAAAGAGCAGCTTACATACATAAATTCTTCCCAACATAAGTTGGGTATTTGTGCTGACGACCTAATATATCTTCTTTTGAATAATTCTCACAGCAGGTTCGTCGGATGGTATAGGCTTATTCCTCACAAATAACGTAGAACCCGACCAAAAGGAAATGCCGAATTTATATCTGAAACACTGTTAGGTTTTCTGTGTAAGCCCAAAGACGACCTCAGAGAAATCCATTATCGTGTACCTGATAATCTGAACTGGTAAATTCAGCTGTTCTAGTGCTTATGTATACTATGTTTATGCCACATTATGTCCACCGTCTAGTCACTGCTTAAACAAGAACCACAAAAGGTTTACCTTTTCCGTATTTGTTAGTACTTGTTAACCCCCTTTAGCAATTCTTTTAACGCGTTTAAACCTAACAACTCTATTTTCAATAAAAATACACGCGGTATCTCTCTAGCGTAACACAGTGCTTGCTTTTACGTCATTTAATGAACCTGACGACCCGTCCACCAGAGCCAGTCTATTCTGCAGCAGAAATGTTCATTTCTTGAAACATATTTTCAAATGTTCACAAGATTCCTTCACATATCTTCCAGATAAATCCAAAGGATACCGCAAATGACCTAATCAAGCCTATATTTTGCGCACCAAAGAAACTGAGATGAATAGTTTGGTGCACAATAGTATCGCCCGCCTAAAGAACTAGCAAAAAAAGATCGGGAATTCATAACAGCAGCGTTACCCAAATCCAAGCGCGAGGCCTACTAAGATCGTTACAACAAAACAGTAGCTTCCTCTTTAGAGGTTTCAACTCTACGGTATGAAACAGGCCACATAAAGGCTTGTGAAAATGAATAAGAGATTAAAAATATTTAATCCGAATAAGGAGTGAAAATTCATTGCAACTTTTTGATGAACACACCACAAGAAAACGGTGATCGGATTTCATTACATAGTGAATGAACGGGATTGATTACTAAGTCAACACGTTAACAAAGCTGGTTACCGAATTTGCTTGACGATGAAGAACACACTAACTCTAGTTTGGGAGCAATGTGGAAATAGGCATTATGCAGAAGCAATTAAATAGCAGCTCTTATCTTCATCAGAACAGGAAATATATAGTGACATACAAGGGTAACGTTAAGGTTATTTCAACATCACGAATATCACGTGGATTGAAGTTAAACGTTCAGTTAGCACAAACAGTTTGTTCATTCAACCGAAATATGCTCACAAGAAATGCGAGCATCCTTCTTTAATGATAGTTATCTGTCGGTATAGTAATTGGTCTCAAAAATCCTGAACGTCTTTGTTCGAGCAGTGTTCTTCCAGAACTAGTGTTGCGAATGTTCAACGGACGGTCTTCTATTTGAATCCATTGATGGATTTCTAGGACAGCATGATGGTGGTATTGTTCGGCCTGTAATTAGAGCTCCCGGTCCTCGAGGTAAGTCTAATTCAGCCATCGAAAGCTGTCGTGAAAAGTACCGAGCGGGCAAACGTTTTGGAGAAGTTTCGCTTACATCTGATTGTTTTCGGCAAATATCCCCTGAACATGTCAAATGATCGGTATTTAAGTCCAAGTTCTTGAGTTCTTCGCATGTTCTCTTCTCGGGAGAGCCAGTCCAAGAGATCCTCCCAGAAGCACCATCACCGGACATTTTTCTTGGAGCAGATTTCACAAAGGTTACTTTTGAAGAAAACCACAAAACAAGAGGGTGAGGTTTTAAACCGTCAATTTGCCGTGCACATCAGCTGGTATCAGATGTCGGTAGTTAAAATGGTTGCTACAGTAATTTTCGGACGTTATGGCCGATGTTTATAGCTAACATTCCTGTGGCACTCACACCGCCATGCAAGAAGAAAAATGACTTCCAATGGAGTGAAATAGAAAGCTCGTGAGTGTTTATTTGGAATATCTAATGCCTGAAGTTCGCCATGTATATATATATATGAAATTTGATGGACCAACACCGGCAATGTGGAGACTGGTACAGATAGTTTATAATGGGGCTACAAAAGAAGACCGGTAATATACAAAACATACAACTGATGATATAGCCTCTCGCAAGGCAACGCTTGCTTGTCCCTTATGGTGTTAAGATATGCCGAGTTTCACTATAACTTACTTGAACAGTCAAGGTCTGTGTACTATAATGATAGACTGTGATCATTCATACTTCTCCTAAATGACTTAAAGTATAACGGGCTTCGTGTTTGTGGACAGATGAATCTCCGGTCATCTCCAACTTATATCGGATCATCTATGAATACGCACCATGGCATTTAATGGTACATAGAAATTCATGTTGAAAATTTCCTCTTAAAACCCGATGAGAAAATTGTAGTTCCACAAAAGGCATTTGTTTACCCAGCAAACGAATTCAAGGCACCTATGTGTATGGGGCTGTTCTCATTAAGCTATATCGTTTTGCTCCTCTGTGTGTAGTGCGGATGCTTGTTAGCCCCACATTTTGAAAAAAATCAAAATCTACTCACGCTCCCGTAACGGACCAAGCTAAAAATTGTGGGATGCTTATTCCTAATACTGCAGAAGATTTTATCCGGTTGCGATTAAAATAGAAAACCAGTTTTTTCTGTCCCTCAGGTGCTAGAGAGACATGCTAGCCACGATTTACCTAATGGGCCCTCAATCCTTTTAAGTGACCAATGGCACAGAAGAGTCGTAGGAGAGTGAGAATTTGAGGGATTTCGTTCAAACTTGAGGAAGAATAATGTATCACACCTGAACAAACGTACACAAATGCAAGTTTCACTGTCCAGCCTCAATTATTTCTTTCCGCGGCTTGAATTAACTGTACAGAACACTGATGTTTCGTGAAAAAATGGTTGCAAGCGTAATGTGATAGTGCACCCTTCCAGTGTAAAGGTTTTGATTTGTCTCGAGCCGGTTACTTTCACACATTGCGCATGGCGATTTAGTATTGAATGGTGACGGGAACCGTTACGTACATGAGATTTTTACTTGGGTTTCAATATTTTAGCAAGGAATATGTATAAAATAAATAAAGGCTCTTGTAATTACTTCTCAGTCAACTTCAGAAATGAAATGGGATTGAGAAATCAGGCCAAAAAGACAGCTCAGGATAAATACCCACCATCTGAACTGTAAGGCAAAACACCAAATGGCGGTAGAAACCTAGACGAGATGTAAGATGTCCAACTAAGCTATCTTGTAGCAGACCTGATGTTTTTCCAAAATAATTTGTGCCTCCCTGTCCACTAATTGCTAAGTGCAGTTGACCAAGCCCCTCAATCTGCCGGCAAATGGTGGATTCTTGTAGAATCAAGAGGCTGGAACCAAAAAAAAACGAACGATCAAGATTTCTTTCAACCCACTTGCTGCAACACACGCTCATACAGTGAATGCAGTTTTCAGCCACTGATTTGCTGCTGAAAATCCCCCAAATGCTGGAGATTGGCAAAGAGTATGCTACAGTCTTAGAAATGTTTCTAGGTGCCGCACAACTGCCAATAAAATTGTACTTTCAACTTTCCGGACAAAGCGCGCTGGATGAAAGAATGAATTGTTGGGGTCAGTCTGCATGTCAAATTGTACGTTGCTTACTGAGTTCTTCCCCTTAATCACTTCACGTAATAGCTTCTTCAGGCGATCGAAATAGAAAAGCTGGTTTGCTGCGTTATATGGGTTGCACCACTGTTGACGATCTGGCATTGGTATATGCAGCCAACACGTAAAAAAGACTAGTGTGAAGCTACGGGCCAGAATTAATTACGTTACAAGGTGGTTTAAAGATTGATCGATTTCAGCGTATATCCGGAGGTAGTGGGCTTAGGATTCTATGTTTGAAGCAGGTTATGCAATCATCTACTCAGCTACTTCCCTTAGTCTGTTGTGAATTAATTGGTGCCAAGGTTTTTTCAACAAGGAAAGGAATTTCCCTCGCCTGATCTCAGAATGCTGTTTGTGCCCATAACCAGCATAATGAATTTATTGAATCTTGCTCGTACTCTTCAAAGTTTTTGAAGCAGCTCAGCGCCTTATTCAGTGGTGTGTGAAGAAACTTTTGGGATGACCAGAATTTTGCAAGTTAAAGTTGGCAATTATTTTAATCTAACCTTGTTATAATTTTTCCATGAGGATCGTATCGAATGTTAAAAATTCTTTCCCGTCTCTTCTACTGCAATTCGTTTTTAATTCTCACTCTTGGTAAAATTCTCGACAACCTGCATGCACTGCATAACTTTGTAGCCTTGTCCTTCCGAAAATTGCTTGACTGTTGCTCAGAAATACCTTCATGATAAAGATTCGAGTTTTTGCAAAACTGGTGTTCCCACCGGACTTACATGAGAACTTATATTACCACTCATGGTGCCTATCCTGCTCATGCTTAACGCGTGCATAAAGGGTTTGTGTCATAGGATCTTCTTTGAAGGACGCAGGCTCTCCGCGAAACAAGCGGATCTGCACACCATTTTGTTTTGATGTGCAACTGAGTAAATTTTATCAGCTTCGTTCAATTTGAATTAAGCTAAAACATGAGTTCGATGGTGGCGCAAGGATTTATCCCACAATATAACGCCCAAAAAGTGTGAAATAGGTCTTGGGCGGTTGAAAAGATTCCCGAAACCTTAAAAGTGTTTACTTAAAGAAACAGTTTACTTGTTTTACTGTCACCTTTGGAAGATTTGTATTGGCAGACAATGCTTTCCCATTTGGTGGTTGCTGACATAGCAAGTTTGAATAATATAAGTCAGGAGTGTAGCCCTCTGATTACATCGTGAAATTCCATTCGCCTTCTTTTTTGTACCTTTGCAATATCGTTCTTGCAGGTTTTTGTATTTTCCACCATCTAAGCCAAATATGAAACGAGTTTCAAGCTAGTTTTCTTAGGACATTACATGCTCAGACTGCCCATAGAACCTTTTATACAAAAACTGGTTAGCTCTGAAAAACTTGACAAGATATTGCCTTGTTTTCTTGACAGAACATGTTACACATGAAACTTACCTGGCAGCCATAACCGGTTTCGGCCTCCATGGGGCTCAGCAAGTAGCTACATATTTGTCATAAAACTTGTTTTCCTTTTTCGCACCAAAATGAGCAACCATGGAACTTATATCACAGGAAGTTTAAGTGAATATTAACGCTAACTTTCTAGTTGATCTGAAATATAGTCTACTATGCTAGTTCGCTAAAAGCACTGCATAAAAGCGTTTTTCCATTTTGCGCGATAAGGGACGTCGAAGTATAATGTTTAACGGGACGTATTATTCCTGAAAAGCTCTTCCGTCGCCCCTTTGTCCGTTTACTTATTATAGGGACTTCTTGAATGGACGTATTTCCCGAGTTCCTCTCACTATTTGCAGGCCTGGCCATATATTAGTTTCCAGTATATATTATTGTGCTTCTTGTCACTGATGGCCTGCAACAGTTTTCCTTTAATGATTTATGAGTCCAGTCATTTCGCATGGATTAGTATCTCCTATAGTTTTTTTCCTTCCTTTTTTATCCATTCTGAGAAACGCCAATCAGATTATTATCCTTGCCAAAAATATATCTTTAAATGCGATTGCTAGATAACACATTCTTACGGACACGACCTGGATGCCAGTTTTATACTTGTTCATTATAATAACCACTGCCCTGGCGCCTCAATCTCATGGAATCTTGAGGTAAAAGTCTGCGTGCAAATGAAATCCTTCTATGTCCTCATGAAATACAGGAAAGACACTGGCGCACGCAGTCTGTAGGGAAAAGAAGGTAAGCAAAGATGTATTATATTTGTCCAACTATAATGGCATTGTCTTGACTAGCACATCATTCTTTGTGAACAATACAAATAAACTCTACGGAGCCGTTTTTGTTAGCCTTTCCGATCCATCATTCGCTTTGGTTCGAGGAGTTAAATCGTGCGCAATACGGATTACGTGAATATTAATCCTGTTGCTATAAATATGGGTCACTTACTTTCCGCATCCTCCGGTGAAGCGTTTACACAAGAGAAAGGTATCTATCTGAAGTACAAGGCATCTATATTTGGTCCGGGTTTTTTCCATCTCGATGTCAATGATCAAGCGGGCACAAGTTCCAGCTGAGGCGCATTTTCATGGTACACTTATCAGTGAGTACAACCGTTCTCCGGAAAATAGTTCTTTAGAGCTTTGCAGCCTCACAGGTAACTAATTTATCCGGTTTAAAAAAATGGAAACGAACAGACTGTGTAACACAAGTCCAAACGTACAGGCCTACCAATATTGCCATGATATCTACCTGGTGCGCGCATTACGTGTAAATACAACCTTGTACTTACCGATTCCTAGTCCTTGAAGAAAGTAGAGCGCAGTTTCGGCCACTTTTTCTGACTTGAGATTTTGATTGGCAGGAGGAAGAAAGAAAAATAGGTGAAACGAGGTTTTTGAAGTCACAAATTGTGTATTCAACAATCAGGATAAGTGGGCAACAAAGCTTTCCCAGAGGAAACAATGTACTTGCGTGGAATTTTGCATCATTTTAAAGCCTATCCAAATGTCAAGTTCTCTCACTGGTACTTTTTAGATATCCCACCAAACACTGAGTACGAATTGTTTTCACTCAAATATTCTGATGAAAAGACCTAACTTCCATGTTGAATTTCGTGTTCTTGAACAATTTAACATAGAGCTGCGATAATCTTCGTAATTTTTTTTCAATTCTCATGAACAAACATCACTGCATGTGGCCCCACCCACGGTTTTAACTGCAGCAATTTCAAACATAAGATAATACTTCCTTTCCTCAAAAACGTTGTCGAATACTTTTTCAAGCGAATCATTACCCTAGACCGGAAAGGAAATTAACTTTGGTCAATCTAGCTTAATTTGGTGATAATTCAGGTGTTCTGCGTGTGTGCTAGTGGAGTCCTGTTAACATATTTGCCATGCATATCGAGTTTCAGCCCCGATATAGTTAGGATATACACTGCTGCTGACGGTTGAAACGAGAGCTAAACTCCCCAGTTGTGTGCCCAAGAGGATAAAACCTCCAGGACAATAGGTGGGCTGTTTAAATACGTGTGAAGTCAAGGTAAAGTCTACAAAACTGCACACAACAGCTTTTGTTTGTCAACGTCAATTTTTTTTGCTCATTCGTTCCCTGGTTTCCTCGGTTAGAATCACAGAAGCAACTACCTTTTGTTAATAGATCCATACATTGATGGAGAAGTTTCATACGTGTTTTTCAGAGTGGGTGGAACTCACACGTAACCTTTTGCATGCATACGTGATATTTTTTGTGATGAAGTAACAATCCCTGGTCGTTCCGAAGTAAAAATCGTGCGGTAAATGTTATTTTACATTCCTTCAAACATTTTTGTCAAAATCTTTGATGCATGAGTCATGCACTCTGAGAGATTGAGTTTTACACTCGGAAAAGGTGGCCGTCTGTGTCAATTCGGTGGTCCTTTGATTGATGTGTACCTAAATGGTCAGCTTCACAGGGCCTGATTGATCTTAACTTCTCGCTTTTTGATAAACCATTGATAATGAGCTGTCAAGATGATTGAAAAATCAACTTATGCATTTACATACCGGGCTCATAAATTGCTTAAACGTTAAATTTTTGGCATTCTGCACGTGGAAAAATAGAGCAATCAAATGTAGTTTGGTGGTTTGCATACCCGAAGTAAACTAAAGAAAATGGCAACAGAATAACCAGCCTTGGGTAAAGGGCTTTTTATTTCACCCAAGACTTGCTTACAAAAAAGTTCTGACCGCATTAGTATCTACAATTTAGTGTATCACAACGATACTCAGGGCGTTTTCACAAAACGAGACATGCAACAACGTTTGACCACTTGAGAATTCGCATCCACTAAGCATCAGACAAGCTCATTCTAACCGTAACTTAAATATAGTAGAAATTGCACACTGAGTGCTGGATTTAGATTACATGGTTTCCAATCTAGAACTAACATTCTGTTATGTTAAAACTCCTTGTTTGGTTGGATTAGCTGTAATAATACACGTATAACCAGAGACTAGATGGCCAATTCGCTTGACGCACATTCAAAATGATACAAAGATGGGTAAAATACCGATGTCTGGATAGTTTAGTTGCGCAATGAACTATGTTTCTGGTAGTTTGAATTTACTCAGCCATAACGCTGCGCATGGGAGTACATGGGAATTTCCTACCTTTGAAAATATGTCCCCAGCTAGAGAATGGCTAGTTTGTACAGACCAGCGTGCTAACTGTCAAGTGCGAAACGGTTTAAAAATAGTTTACATAGATAAACGTCCAATAAAGAACCCCATATGTCTAGAGAACTCACTTCAGTTTAATTACCACTCAACTGTTGAAAAAATGTAACTAGCAAGCCACTTGTTACGGACATGTTCACGTGCAGAACCACCACAAAGTTGGCTATACCTAAAGGAGCAAAGCGGCCGTAAAATTCCTTAAGGTTTAGCATTTAGCAGCCTCACCTTTCTGTGAGACTTTTTTCTGAGGTTTGTGAGTCAATAAAAACGAACATATTTCACCGTGAATGCATTTCTAATGCCGCACAAGTAGATTCACTAATTTTTATTAGATTGCATCTTTAGGTACAGATCAAGCCTGAACCAAAAGACTCTTATTCACGTCGAAACTTAATAAAACAAAACAAAAAAAGACGAATCACAAAGACATAATGTCATTTATGCTGTGAAAATATAAGATGAAAAACATCATATTCAGTATTCTCAATCATACACACGCCACATATTCATATGCAAACAATATTGATAGACGTTTCGGTGCACAGAATTTTACCTAGTTTTATAAATGGGCTAAGCGGTGTTACCGCCTCGTCCGAATGTTATACAACCCACATCAAAAGTTTCTTGCCATCCAGCTTTTTATGTTCCTCACTGGACATTAGTAAGCTCAATCCTGCAAGACCAGTTGTCAGATCGCCAGAACAGGTACGCATCCCTTCGTTTTAAAAACATCATAACTCCTGAAAAAATCGTTGTGAGCTTTTGCCGTGGGGATTGAAAAATATGTTTGAGATACTTTTGTTGTCCCGTAAGGCAAAGGGCAGCTCATACAACGGCAGTATACAAGCGCAATGGCAATGCTGCGAGCTACACCTAAAAGGAAACTACCCAATTGAAAAAACAGTTTATGGATAAATCAGGTTCATACTGAGTAAAAATTAGCAAATGTTGCCGCCATAAAAAAATAAACAATGCTTTCTGCATTTGTTTTATTTGCACTGTGTTGACTTTGGTTTGTTTGACCGCGTGTAGCAATCAGTTCTGTATGAATTAACTAAAGAGCTAGTGTTTTCAGGCCGTTTAGCTTATCGAAAGGTGAAACCATCAACACTTCTGCTGTCTTGTTCCTAATTAATATCTGGACGTCTGTGCAAACGTCGACTATTTATTCACATTTTTATCATTCTCTTTCAGGCTCAGCGGTGACGCAGACCAGAAAAAATGAAGCAATCTGTGGTTTTCAACATACAGGTGGTTTTCACTTACTATAAGGCCCCAAAAATGTTGACCAATCAAATACACTGACTGTTCGATTCACGAGCTTTAGTTCTTCTTCAAAATACTCTTTGGAACCGAGCAGCTGGTAACATGGATGAATAGTTTCTGGCATTGTCACATTGTATTAGTTTAAATAGAGGAAGCTGGTATAGCTGTGTTGAATATATACATAGTGTGTCGTGTATCGTCATGTTTGTGGGCGGTCTAGTACTAAACTTCAGCCCAAAGTTCAAATAAAATACCGGAAACGTCCTATTTTCATTACTAAAAATGAGATTCAACAAAAGCACAAATATTTGACAGGTTTGAGGATGATATCTGCAGAAGATCGGTTGGTATGTTCGCTCTTAGCCACTCTTTCCGGCAATACTCTAAAAAATAACCGATTTTGGTACTGCCATGTCAGCGTAATATACCTCATGTGGTTAAACTTCCGGATTTTATCCACAACATTTAAAATCTTATCTTTCACCTACAGTATGTATCATTATGTAGCCGCCCAAAAAGGCTGATGCTTTCCGGTGTCTTAACTCGGCAGCGTGTGACATTTTGATGCATATTCTTAATATCTGACACGTCTTTTGCACCAAATTACATCAGCGTCATTTGCATTTATTTGCGGATCTTCCGGCTGAGCGCTGACTGCACCCATCCATGGTTTACGAATCAATCGTAGCTAAACCCAAACCTGTGCTGAAAGTGTCATTCGGACTTGGCATTTGATGATTTTAGTGTGTGTTATGTTTCATTAAAAATAAGTCTGCTTCTTCTACTACTATCAAATAAGGTAATAAAACTTGATTTATGTCAGGGCTTCAGTGAATTATTTTTTGTCAAACGTTTGAGACACATTCCGCCGGTGAAACTATTTTACCATGCTCCTACCTAATAAATTACCTGACAACCGCTCGACTGCACAATAATTTAGCACCGCATAGATGCCTGAAAGACGCGTTTGTGTTCTTCAAGTTTTCCTAAGCGTGAGGATTTTGTTCCAGTTCTAAAACTGCCAAGATGGAAATTAAAACTAGATGTGTAGTTTGGCCCTCATTCAAGCCCAATGTTCCAATTTTTGCATGATCGAAGTACGGTAGTATTACGTGCATGCATCGCAAAAATAATTGATTTGTAAACTGGCGGGCCAGTTTATTACCTGGTGTCTTGTGTAGTCGTCTGCATAATTCATATACGGTGTATGAGTAAAATAAGAAACATTACATGTTTCCCACCTTTGGGCATTGCTTAGAAATGGTATACGACATATTAGCTAATTGTTCCATGCCCGAAGACTGAGAAATAAGTTGAAATGTTATAAACATTGAAGATGTCTTTTTAGCTGTTCCATGTTGACTGGGAGGTAAACCTGGGTTGTTACATGTCAGACCACTACTTAAGAACATGCCGAATTCTGCAATATTGCGGAAGTAAATTTCACGATTTTTCCCAACCTGCGCCATGATGTTTTTAGCTTTGATAAGCCCTAGGGAAATAAATGTGCGTAATATACTCTCAGTTTTAGTCGCTCAAACAAGCACCTAACTAAACTAAGTACCATAATGTAGTAGTGGAAGCTGAGCAGGCCTAAAATAAGTTGTATATTTAACCCAACTCCTATCAGCTTGAATGATTTACAAACCGTGCCGTCCCTGAATAAAAGTTAATTTCCAACTTGATACGTTTGTGTGAGTTATGGCCACATGGCTGCAATCATTCGGACCTAGTAGACCCACGGATTTGTATTGATGGTCACATCCTCGGCAAAATCTAAATACGTCAAAACTTAACGGTTCCGGCTTACTTTTGACCTTTGAATGTGACCAGGCGGCTTGTTAATCCGAATACGCAGGATTTTGCAAAGGTTTACCTTTTATAACACAGTGTGCATATATCGTTTGAACGAACTTTGGCGTCTGTAACTTTAATTTTCTGTCGCGCCTCCAACAAATCACCCTGAACCACACAGGTAGAAGGCCAAACAATACAAACCACACGCATGAAAGTCTTCTAAACTTGCGCCCAACTTAGAAAGTGATTAAACGTTATCAATATTCACCAGACGCATCAGGCTATAACCGTTATTGATAGGGAGCAATGATGTGTACTCCTATTTCCCCTGTACCCACGAATTATCCTGCTGTACTTTTACCAGAGTATACTTCATTTAGAACGCATTCACGTAGACTTAAAATCGTACAGATTTGAATATACTAGATCACCCTACGATATGAGTTTCTTTCGTGAAGTCCAGATGTAGTTTGCGTTTTAAACAGTTAAAAATATAGGCATTAGTCAAAAGTGCATGATAAAGCCCCAAGAGCAATATTACATGTTCTAAAAAACCTGATCATGTAGATAAGCATACAATATGTATAAATACATAGCCAGGAAACCATGACGTAATCCACAACCTTATATTTGTAACTGAACCGCGTAAAAATGGATGTGGCCACATGAAATGTTAACAACGATCCTACTTACGTGAGAGAATTTCTTCCTTAAGGAAGAAATTTTTAATGAAATTAGGCAAATTTTAAAATAAATTACCTTGTTCGTTACGGGCCTTTGGCTGTCATGCAAATGAAGATGATAATTAGAAAATCCCTCTTATAAGTAAAGGGATGAGCGACTCCAAATAGTCAATCAAAACGTAATAATTACAATATTTTTTATGCAAAGGTTTGAATCTACTGGTTCTTTGCCGGTCTCATTCAGGTTATATGTGCCCACAGCCACACATTTACTTTATTATCGCCGGCTGCAAATTCTGATCGTGCCCACAAACAAGTGTTTAAACAGTAGTATTGGTAATAATAAACGTGTTTTCGCACGCTTAAAACGTCGCTACAGAAAAGCGAATGAAATTTTATGGAGTGAAAAAACCCGGAAACCGCTCGCCCTGAACTGGACGCCAGGCCATAAAAACATAGTTACTGCCGCAGCAGTTCCAAACTCTGCAAGAATATTCTAAAATTTAGTTTGATTGTGGAGTATTTTCTGTCAGCTTGATTGCTTGTACTAGTTTGTACGCTGTTGCCCATTTTTGTTAGAACAGTAAAGCTGCATGTGAAAAAGAGTTGCTAAGCTGTAAAGCGAAAAGTACGAAAAGTCTAACTAACCCGATCAACCAGGGGACTTAACGAGTCCTCGATCTCGACTAGCTCCACAGTTGTCCTTGAGTGACCACTAGTTTTGTGAATCTTGTTCATAGTTTCATACATGTGTCGTACTCCGGAGCGATGGTCTGATTTGGTCCCCGAGATGAGCAACACTGGGCACCTGGGACCAGGGATAAAGAATGCGCTGAATAGCATGGCAATCATAAAATTTCAGGACAAATTAAGCGGTATTTTTCCTATGAGCTACTCAGCGTTACAATTTTGGATGATCTTTGCTGTGACAAGCAATATAATTTAAGGATGAAGCAATTTTCTGTGTATGACTATCTTTAAATTATTAAGGCTATTCAGTAGACCCAAACAGTTATTTCCACACCTGAAATTTCAGACATACAACTTATTTACCTTTCCAAATATTGGTGTGTGAAACCTTCGGTTTGGGATGCCTCTTTGAGATAAGGCGGGCAGCAAGCAGAAAATATGGAAACGGACGAACTGTTAGTGGTCCCTTTTATTTCACCAAACTCGACGTGCCTTGCTGAAAATATATTTTCTGTGAAGATTCAGTGTGTTTTAACCAATGAAGCTGCAAACATTTGTTCTTTATTGACTACAACTTACATTTTGTACATGCGGCACAATAAAACAACCTAAAAAAATTTAAGCCCCTGAGTGAATGGTACGTGAATTTCTTTGGTTAAATTAAATGAAAACTTGTTAAAGCATCACTGTAAAAATAATCTCCCCTACTTACTTCAAATTGTGGATTGTGTCCGCCAAACTAGTTCGGCTGAAATAATCAATAAAACCAGTCAGTATCAAGCCTTAAAATCATTTGTACCGCTAAAAAGTTTTGGAAAACTCATAACCCGCGTTTGCTGAATAGAAGCACGGAAATCATTCCAGAGTACATTGTAGGCAATGCAAATTTTTCTCATAAGTGAACGTCACAATGTTTATGACAGTAAGCTCTAAGAAAAGCTTTCCAGTGTTCACTCAGGCACGGGAAATATTTAAAACTTGAATTGCCTGCAAGAGCTTACTTCATCCATTTTCTAGAATAAACAGCATATTAGTAACAAAACCATGGTGTGTTTCAAGTGAATCCGTTTTTCTATTAAACTTTCTTTGGATTTCCACCACATGGGGACACTGTCAAGTGAGCTGCATCAAAAAGTGACAAACCCTTGATTTGATGAGAACAAGCGAGTAAGTAGATTAATTCAAACAGTTTAGGAGGGCCTTTTAATGGGCACACCTGGAAAGCACGTGGAACATCCACAGTAGTTAGTTACCATGGGAGATTTGGTGGTGTACAAAATAAATTCCTAGAAAATAAATAAATTCAGTGAATAACCATTGATTTGGTGCTCTACGTTGACAATTCGGCAGCGATAGTAATTAACTTTTGCTATAATTCATTGTGTTTGCCCCACTGCACGAAAAGGCAAAGCATCTACAGGAAAAAGACCCGAGTCCAACAGTGGACTGCCGGATTGTGATTACCTTTGTAATGGTGCAGTGCCTTGTGCAAATTACGAAGTATCACGGGCTATTATCAAAAACCTGTAATTCTTATGGTGTACTAGATACAGCTGAAATAGTAACTTGCTGTAGTAAGCCCGGCGGAATTTTAAGGCAAACTTTTCTATAATCGCATGAGACAAGTTTGTTTCAGTAATCCCGGTCAACTCAATGTGGGCTACACAATACTGTCTGTATAAAATTTTGATGCGTGTTCAGCGAAAACCTACGATTTTAATTGTCAGTACGATTTTCGACCAAGTTGCTGTTATTGTGCAAATCACTTGTCAAAACGGTTTATTTCAACGAGTCGGCTGAAAGAGATGTGTGGAGTTCAGCCACCAGTAAATTGATACTTCTGCAGAACTTTGGGCGAATTTCTGCAACTCTTAAACATATATATGGTACCTTTTTACCATAAAAATGTTGTCTAAAGAAGGAAGAGAAAAGACGGGGACGAAATACGATTGCTTAAAAGTGCTATCGGTCAGTAAGTACCATTTTTAGTTGTAGATGCTGGCCGATTTTTTCATGGAATTATCACCCACGTCACTATTGTCTGAACAGTTCTCGTTCCATTTTAGGAACTGATTCACATCACCAAAACGTGCATATTTTGTCTGTTGAGAATGCGCATTCTGGTGTAGTCATGTTGTATTTTGGATCAGCGTTAACACTGCTACATCGCTTGTCTGATCTCTGGAAATCAAACCGGGATGCTGCAAGGGCTGTGAATTCCTGATGAGCTCTTATAATATAAAAATTTGAGTCCAGTGCTTTTCACATTTTTGGGGGTGGACTCACAAGAATAATCGCACCAGGGAAGTTAGTGGTGTTTCCCAACGAGATTAAAGTGAACGCATCTATCTTGTTCCGCACGGCAATGTGTAAATTAAAAGTCTGATGAAAAATTTCTTGGGCCAATGGTTTGAACTTTTTTCCATTCTATTGCAGTGTTCTTGCTAAACTTATATTATGATCTTAGAACAAGGCAAGAGTGGTAGCGTGCTTCCGAAGCATTATTTTAGGAAATTTGTATACAGTATGTAATAAACAGAAACATTTGTTACCCGAAAAAACACAACTGACTATTAACCGAATATAATCAAAATATTTCTGACCAAAAGTAACAACTTTGAACGATAAATTCCCCGAACGTTAACTTACTGTGCATATGAATATGTCAAGTAATTTAAATTTTTGGCGTTCACCTTAGATTCCAAGTTTTCTTTGTATTGCAAAAATACCGATTTTAGTGGCTCCATAAGATTGGAATCCGAGTCCTGCAGTGAGTTAGAAGAACATTTGGACAAACATTTACTCATGTAGTAAAAACGTCGTTTACGTCATTTTGTTAGCTCCTGGGGATTTGCACCTTTTTATATTACATAACAATTTGGTTTACACTTTGGATTGTTCACAACGGTTTAAATTGCAACGGGGCACAAATGAAAATAACTACTTGGTAAACTATTTAAAGCAAGACTATGCTTTTTTTCCTGTCAGATGAGAGTCCGGGAAACCTGCAATCCTAGTGCTTTTCCTAGGATAGCGTGGCGTGCCCCACAAACGTTTCTGGCAGATACTTACGGTGCTAAATCGGTGCTCCAACAGATATCTCTCCGTGGCTGGCTCAAGGTGGCTACTCTTCCAACTGCGCATCTGAAACAGAAAATTCAATTATCCAAAGTGAGTTTTGTGGAATATTTATAGTATGCGTACATAGGAACGTAAAGTTTTCAAGAATGTACATGAAGTCCATGAATTCCATATTTTGCCATTCAGTGTATCGAACATCAAAACACAATTTATTTGGACTTTATGATTTTCACGTATATAAAACTACAAGTTAAGTTTCCATGAGGGGGGCTGAACAAATCTTGTGAAGGTGGTTCTTTCGTTGATTTTTCCAATTTAGGAGTCAAATACTTGGCAAATTGATAAAAAGTGTTTCTGGAAACTTAATATACTAGATGAAACACTATCTTTAGTTGCAGATCAGTCTTAGTTATACTGTGATTCTTCGTCCTCCATCCGACCCGTATCGTCCCACTGGGTTCTGTGTGAGCGTACATTTAGTATTAGTTACTGAATTAGTAACGTATCTTCCGGCTTTGAATCCCTGTCAGACAAGAAGGCCCGGGATCTCTGAACAAGCGCATTCAAAATGCTGGCGGTTCCCAATTTTGTGCCCTGACTGGATAGTCTTAACTGTTCTGAGAAATCCAATGGTAATCCATTACATTATTATGGATGGCTGTACGAGAGCCTTACGAGCAAGTCCAGCTGTAAGTGACACACCTGACATTGGTTGCAATGCGTCCATGCACCTCAGTGGTGGTCCGTCTCATCAAACAATGTGCAAGTAAAAAGCAGCTTAACAAAAGTTCGAAAAAAAACTGTTGAGAAACATCAACATTTGTTATTTTCTTGACCTTGGAAGAACATTATGCTCCCTAAAGGGCCGCCACTTATGGTTTAAAGGCGTATGTAATGGATACCGATGGACCAAGTTTGCAAGCATGCAAGCAATGCTTCCACTGGAATTTCTCCAAACTGGATAGAGACTAGACCTTACCGTATATTCCTTCGGTCATCTTTTTAAAACGGTTTTAGTTTAAATTTCTAGGTTCCTACTGAACCACAAATTAAGAAGGTAGAACTCGTAGACCATCTGATTCAGCTCGATAGGTGCGCAACACGCCGGTGTCTCCACAGGCAAGTTCAGTGTGGTTTTTATTAAGGCAGCAGATACATTTGCTAACTTGTGTCATCTTTGGTACCAGTTTAAGTGAAATCGTTAGAAAACAACCGTTGGAGAAGTTTTACTTCATGATGGTGAGAATTAATCACTGCGTCAACTATCACCAGCTATCTGATGCTCAGCACTTCTGATGTATTATCTTGGATTAGCATGTGTTGAGTCTTTTGATAATGCGTGTGAGCATTTAACATATATTAGGAGGTATTTCGGGCCAATGTATAGCAGCTTACCGTGTACTGTTTACCCTATGCCAATAAGGCCTAAAGTTCACGGGAATCAGACCCTTACAATGCACCGCAATGTAAAACCGGATATTGTTGGGTTGATTGCCGTCAGATATTCACACGGTGACTATCATCGTGCACGGTTGAAAAGACCTTCAAATACAAAACTCAACCGAGCTTGGTGGCAAGCATTTTTTAATCCATTTCTGATTTGAGCAGGTGCCTTCCAGAAATTGTTTTCAGTCCTGTTGTTGGTGCTATCATATAACAGGAACATCAAGCGATTTCGTTCCAAGTATTTCAAGGAGCACAACCACCAGTACAATGTTCCCTAGAAACATCTTGATATTTTTTGGAATAACTTTCAAACACCGCTTTATTCTAGGATATGATGGCAGGTGTGCAGCGGGTTTTAATAGTGTTGCTGCTCTAGCTACATCAAACGCCTTCTTGTGCTGATTAAGCACTGCAATTACTCATGGATTTCGGGAGTTTTGATGAAGATTCTACTTGAAGCGTAATGTTGTATTAGTAGTAGCAGCAGTTGCCAGTTCTTGTGTCGGACAATCCCGGGGTGATAGTTCCTTGTCGTTCACACAATATATATGTTTAACTTGAAGCAAAACACGTCTAAAATACAACCTGAATGTGGTTAAATGCTTCTTGCTTACCTTGGCACGAAGCAGTTTCAGCGGTCCAGATTGTGAGCACCGGCCGTGAATGAAAAGCGCCCCCAAAACTCGCGAATCATATAATATCTGCAGAGTAGAATTTGGCCGAATCAAGATAAATCCGTTTAATAGATGCACACTTGAATATGCCCTTTCCAAAGTTTTGGTCGGATTTAATAAAGCACTTTGCATCATGTGCGTACTGAGCAGGAGACAAGTTGAAATGTGCGAATAACTATCACATCTATATCTCGAGTGTATACCCGACAGAAGTGTAAAATTGCAAACTTGAAGTAATGGAGTTACCAAGTTTTCAAGCATGGATAATCTGGAAAGGTCAGCAATTGCATATTGGAACAATACCAACGAGGTTTTAGAAATTTCCTGTAACTTCCAGCAACAGGTTCATCAATGGGCTATTTTTGCTTTTTAGTCTTAGTTTATTTAAGAAACCAGATTGCTTCTTTTGACAAATACTTTGATATTGAACGTACTATTCTGAATCAAGCCGTGTACACAAAATAGCCATATTGGACCCTTTTAGGGCCCGACCAGCTATGTACCTATTTCCGCAACCGGATTGTCAGTGATTATTCGGAGTAACTGTCTGGCGGTGAGAGATATTCGGAATTTGTAAGGAATCGAGATGATGTTGAAGGGTAAGGTTAATGCACTGACAGCTACCACATGGTTGTTTGATTCGTCCGGTACACCATCAATGTCACCAAAAACTGACATTCCATTCAGCTCAAACATGTTATTTCCAAAGCCCTCAGTGCGCACTAGTAGAGCTACGTCAGATGACTCCGCAGGCAGGAATAATTGTCAGTGATGAGCATTGTCCAGGATAACATTCGCAGTCTGTGTCCACATTTTTTGTAAACTCGTGGTAGCTCCGTTTGACCGGGCGTAAATTGGATACAAATGGGACAATTTGGTCAATTCGGCTTCCACAGAGACCCACCTAAAACACAGCTGAATCCCACGCTCATGATATTTATCGTCCAAATACGCATCACAGAGGCCACTTCAAGTTTCAGATGGTATGAGATGTTGCAGTATATTTTCATTAGGAAAACTGGGAAGTGCGTCCACTTGATCTTCTACCGGTTGTGAAATGTGAAAAAATTTTCAGCCATCTTGTGAGCAGTTTCCCATGTGAAAATATACTGCAATTCATCCAACATCGTTCTAAATGAAGTATCAGGTCTTTGTGCAGCACATTTGGTTGAAGAAAATCATGAGTCAGAGCTTCATTTGGGTTTCATGAGGTCTTCCTTAAAATTCAGACTAGTATGCAAGTGAATGTATCTGCTGAATTTTGGGCAGTTTGGGTTCAAGTAGAGCATATGGTTGACGGAAACTCGGGAACTGCTCCTACCAGATGAGCTTCAAAAAAAGAAACCGGTCGTTGGTTTGTAATTCTTTCAGCAATTTTTGAGTGGATTTCTTTATGGATTCTAGTACGTTCAAATATTTACCAAGTCTTATGAATACAGCGATATATCAGCTAAATAACAGTACTTAATAAGATGTCATGCAAACAGTGTTTTTAATTAAAAGTTTTCTTTAACGAAACACAGACTGCACTTTCTGGCAACGAAATTTGGTCGTGGGGACCAGACTAACTGCTGCTGGAAATGGTCCCCAATCAGTGACGGCAGATGCGAAGAACGTCAACTAGCAGTGGCCCATAGCATGTCTCTGTAGCAGCACTTAATAATCAGTCTGGTGCTTCGTACAACCAGCTTACATTTTCAAACAGTTGATGGAATGTTGTTGGAGGCGTTTTTGGGTTTTTCGTGAACTGACATCGTGTAGCCAGGCAAGCAATAAAAAAGTTTGAACAAAACCCTGAAAAATGATTGCGATATGCCTTGATTTAGTACACTCTTATCCGCAACATATAACCAAGTTAGTGTATGACAACATTTTACAATGCATTTTACATTAGTTCCACTTAGGTTGTACAAAGAGACACTGAGGAACAATATCAAGTTGGTCCCGGAGTTGATCCATGCCTTCCCAAACGCAAAAGACGGCCTGAACTTTGTAACAAATTTTGTAGTTGCCTGTGTAATTCTTTCATTTGGTCACGAGCACCTCCTGTGAGGCCATAATCAGCTTTTTTTTATCTCATCTCCTGTAAACGAGACCTGAGATATTCTTGGAGTTCGTTCTAATGTGATTATGGAGCCTTTGTTCTAGACCAATAAAAATGATGCAGCGTGCGTGGCGCGTTCCAAATCATACCGTTTTATTGTCTTTTTTGTTAGAAAATTATAGACAGGTTTATCTAATCTAAAACATTCTTGCTGTTTTGTCTTTTACAGAGTAATCGGGAGATCAGAATTCCGTTCTGTATAAAAATTTAACAGAATGTGCTCCCAAACTCGTCGTCTCGTTTGAACAAACACTTGCACGTTGCCAAGTAACTATGTTGCCATTCTGTAGATACATTTATTAGCATTGCTTTATCACGTTTTATGTTCTTCGTAAAACGATTTATTGTGAGTTTGGATCGTTCGATTGATAAAACTGTGACATACTTTATGAATCTCTCGTGAGATGCCATGTAATTCGCTACCAGACTATCTAATGGTGTATTGAAAATGTTTTGCATCATCAGTGTGAAAACGTTTTTTTGTAAATACGTGACCCGAATTCTGATGAACATCGGAATACGAATAACGCAAGCACTCATTTGCTTTGACCAGGAATCGCAAAAAGAAACGAAGAACGGGGTAAGAGCTGCAAGTTAATGGGATGAGTATTATTCACAATACATATTTGAACTTACCTGTATGCTTTTATCGTGTTTTTTTCATAAACAGGCAATATTATCTGCAGTGATTTCCCATGGAAAATATACCCTTGATGTGAAATTTCCCATAGTACACAAATATTTCTATGTCTCTCAATGGACTGCTGTTGTTTTGCTTTCAGCAAAAATAATTCACACCAAAAAACGTGCGGATTCTTGGCCATCCAGCGTAACCTGTGGAGCCTGCAATATTACCCATAGTAGTGGAAAGAAATAGCATCTGAACCATGTCTATCAAACTGCTGTGGACGGATAATATGTTGCACCCAGACCCCTGTTTACATCATCGTCTCTTGTATGGGTGTGATCTTACGTAAACCTTGTGGAATTGTGGTTTAGACTGACCTATACGGCGTTTGGATGCCCATTCTGAGTATAAGCAACTGTGATGCAGAGTCTCTGGGCTTTGCTCAGTCTCTGGGCTCTTTCCATCCAAAAAATCTGCGAATCTCATTAGGATGTGTCATCATTTGAGTAGACCCCGATCAAAAGCCTGATCAAATGTAAGCTGGCACAACAATAGTTTCGCGTGATTTATCTTCGCTTTCAACTTTCCCTTTTCCTGTGCGCCTACATTAAACACTTTTGTGGTTTATACCGTACACGAAACACTCATGACTTTGTTGTCACTGAAACCATGATATCTGTGAAAGGATTAAACTTTTAATCAGTACTAAGGAAGTGAATGATCATCTACATCAAGCCAGCAAAATACTACTCATATTGATTTACGGGCGCATCAGGATGTAATGCCGGTTCCCAGACGCTAAGCAAGGGAACTTGCCAATCTCTAGTGTACCGCTTCACAAATTTTGTGACCGTTCTCCATGCTAGTATACACAGGCTGAATGGTTTCAAGTCCCAAACAACTAGTGCCGTGTTGGATAAATAGAGCTAACGCTATTTGCAGTAAGTATAGTCAAGGGTATATATGGAACCGTTGAATGTGCCCTACGTTTTGAGCTCCTAAAATCTGCTGTTGTTTAGAGCCCACAAAGGTACTTCCACTAACTTATGGTGTTACCATTGAAAAGTTCAACTTCTTGAAGAGTGTAAGCCTCAAATGAGCACCAAGTACACTTTCAACTAACAGGTGTAGATGACCAAATAGAAATTGGTGAATGAAAGCCTAGAAATTTTAAAAATTAGACAAACTGCGAAAATTGTAAGATACTAGCGCCTTGTTTGCTACTTCTACTCGTGAAACAGATATGGAGTTCGACAATTTCATTACATATTTAAGCTAAGCTGCGGCATCAGTTTCAAGGAACGCTTTTGATATGCAATTTAACACACGGAAAAAAGGTCATTTTAAACGTGGCCAATCCCGTAAAGATTTCCCACGACCTAACCAGAAAATTCTACCATACAGTAATGTCAAGTTCTTCATCTTCTAAATACTAAAGCCGTGAAATCTTTAAGGTCCAGGCAAGCAATATCAGACACAACCATACTTCGATTATTTCAGCTCACTTTTACACATGCATCACTAACTACGGTCCTAAAAGAGGTTAAACTAAGCTCAACAGCAAAACTGCTACCGTATCGCAAATCCTAAGGACTGTCCAATGACTGTGCGGCCACAGGTAGGTAAGCAGGCATTCAGTGACGTAATCCCGAATGACGGGTAAAATTCGGGAGACACCGTGGTTAGAATTGCAACGCTGAAATTTTGCCATGCCTTTGAATGTTTCCACTTCGCTATTATCCCCAGCTCATGCTAGGGATTGACATCTTTAATAAATGTTACATACTAGCACATCCATGGTTGCAGTTTTCGAAAATGTTTTATTTCCAATTTACTACTTATGCCCACTTAGAGCGATTTGCACATACAACGGAACAACTTTGATCATTTACATGCGTGTAATGTCTAAACTTGAATTACCAGGCTTTTTGTTTCAGTGTTTAGGTTGAATTACATCTTGCTGTTTACATGAATCTGTCTCAGCTGCACAACTAACTCCTTGCTATATTTATTCCACGGTATGTGTTCTGTGTCTCGTACGAATTTACTGATATCAAAGTGACGAGCTGTTGATCAATGGGAAAAATTCCTATTTTTGTCCCAACCAACCAGTGAGTAAAGCAAGCGATTGCTTTCCTACAGATGAAGTGCTTGTTTATCCAGTATCAAATTGGGTTGTTTGCTCCGTTCTACGAAGTATTCGCAATCATAGCAAAATGAGTGACATCATACCAACTGGATGAAGCACTTATTTGCCTGCTTGCCCCGCATTACTGTTTTCTATTCTATTGGGAAAGATATACTTCTTCTCAAACGTCATACGTGCTTGGATGAAACTGAAATAATAGTGTAAAAGTACTGATGTTGTTTAGCACAAAATTCAGGTAGGACGTTTCAGTATGGTAAGTGTGTATCAGGAGAATAATTTGAGTGTGACGAAATCTCCAATTTCAAGAACAATGCTTGCTTGTCCCAATGACCCAGAAGTAAGCGGGTGCAACACCTTATCACTCGGAGATTCAATGACATCATTGTCACCGCAAGCTTCGGGGTTAACAATGATATCAACAACAACAAGGTCCACTTTATTATTCTCACGCCATCTAAGAGCATATTTTGTGCAAATGTTTCTATTTAGTCAAATTACAAGGGTGATGCAAGTGGTGCAGCAAGTACCACTGCGTTATGAGGTGTTTGTGAAAAGCAACGAATTTTTGATGGTTCATATAAATGGGAGAGTGTATGAATTTTACCGATCATGACCTGAAAGCATGCATGCCAGAATAGCTGCATAGATCCCAAGTCCCTCTCTATTTCCACAGTCGATTACCACCGTAGGGTTTTAAAATATAAAAATGTTTTCCAAAAAACGTGTGGGTTAGTAGAACTCCAGAAATGAACTGCTAATATGAAGGTTTAGGACTCTTAAACAAACTCGGGCATCCACAGACCCTTTAAACTAGACTTTAATGTGACAATTTATTTGGCATGTTTTACCTTCAGGTTGAGCTACAGTCCCTTTACTTCCAAAAGTAATTAAAGGTGTTGACTGGTGCAAATTTGGTGGCAGCTGAAACACACCACCCTTTGTTATTCAATTTATTGGTGGATAAACTTCTTGTACAGTTAGCTTGAACGACAGCTTTGTTGATAAACGAACCCAAGACCTTTGTACACGATTTTAACTCAAAGATCACAAATGCGAACTGTGTTGCCAAAAACAAATAAATTAATCTATCAGCGGCACCATCAAATTTAGACGGGAGGAATGAGAGTAAGTTTACTTCTTGGCAGCAAACATAAAATCGAGATTTGACGATAGAGCCGGAACAGTGCACAAAAACTTTCGGGTTAGTAATGCACAACATCATGCGAGTTCTTGACAAAACATGTCCTGCGTTTGTTGTAGATGGACAAAAACAGCGCATGAATAGAAAAACCAGTGTTTTTGGCAGCCCTGAATATTCTTGACAGCTGTGGGCTCTGAGTGTTGGAAATCGAAGTGGACTTACTGCAACGCGCGCAAGAAGATTCGCTCCAGCCCCTTCACCGAAAAGTACGGCTTGTTGGATTCTAAAAAGCATCCGGAAAAACAATTGACATTAGGATAATTTGCTGAAAATATCGAGAACAGTTTGATTTGTCCTAATTTGGAGCACATGTAAAACTCATTCCATTAGATATATTTGTGCCACTGTTTTACTTATTCTTACTCGAAGACAAACCACCGATTCACTTGTATTCATTTGAAAAACAATACTTAATCTCCCCCAGTATGGAATGCAAAAAAAATATGCGAAGCAGCCAAGCGCACGTCTGGTCTCACATGACTGGGTTGGGATGATTGATGTAAATCCGTAGGCAGCACATCAACCGTCTCACCATGTCTGGAGCTCACTAGAGAGATGTATCGTGCGAAAGCTTGGGCAACCAACCAATAGGTTTTGCAACAGGATTTTCAACTGGCATGCACGCTGCAAAGTGTGAAATAATGCCAAAATGCTAGTGATTGCGAGAGTTTCATCGACTTTCTGTTTCCGGCGATTTGCTCAGGTAGATGAGCTCAGTAGGCGAGGCATATCCTATTATTTTATTCGCATGTAAATGTTAGCTCCACGGAAGCTTTACTGAGTTATACCCTGATAACATTCAACATTAGACCTAATTGTGGTGTGACCATTTATTTTTCTTGAGACAAACCACAGGTTGCAACAACACGAATTTTATGCCTTATTGTTAGTGGTAACAGCTGTATGAAAACTGCAAAAGACAGTAGAATTACAAACTGCATTAAATCACGTAGATCAAGACGGGTAAAATTAGTGACAAATAATAAATATTTATTAAATTTACACACCTCGTCTACTTCAAATAGACTCTTTTTTAGCAGACACGTCCAAGGCAACAAGTTACTCCATCACAACATTAATTCAGTTATTGTTACACAGGCGCGCAAAAGCATTTCCAAGACCTTTAAAGTGAACTCCACTTCAAGATGTTTGCGATTAATACATTTCCTTTCCATTGCCTATCTGGCACATGTTATCCCTATCTGGCAATCAGATCTCAGAGGATGTGCCAAATGCCACAATGTACACAAAACATGATGAGCTTTACGTAAGACACGCCATTTACATGAAAAACTGTACCAATCACCGTATATATCAGTGCTGAAACCGTGCACAACTGACCAGCTGTTAAAACAGAGAGTAAATCGTTTTTACGCAGATGTTGTTTATCTAGCTATTTAAGGCATTCGCTACCAAGGTCGTAGAAGGACTGGACCAAACACCTGGTGCGCCAAAAGTGTTACATTGTTGGCCATTTTATCTGATGATGAATATAAATCCTCCTAATTCTATTCAAACCTGCTTCCTCCCGAAAAAGTGCCAAATGAACGTTTAGCAGAGACCGTATGCGCTAAGGTGAAATCATGCCTAATTCAGCTGCACTCAGTGGAGGTTGTTGAGCAGCTTCCTGATATATTGCTTTTTTCATCGTTACATCGGTAATTGCGCCGCACATAAGTGACTCATATCGCCTAAATCATCCTGGTGTTCGGAAAACTCTAAGATCGTTTTCAACAGAGATTTTATGCCCTTGGTGTAGCCAGCTTATGTTAAAAACCGAGGAATCACTGTGTAGATGTTTTAGTTATATTGGAAATCATTAGTAGAGCGCACATCACGAGAGTATTGGACCAGCGACGTTCGGCCAAGAACGGCTGATCACCAGTGAGAATAGCTTTTACTGAAGGCATGGCGTCCCCTTTTTTCAATCCCAGATGACTGGAAATCTTTGTTTGGTTTTGTTAACTTTCCGGCAGCAGGTCTTATCGGGGACCATTTGTTTGGAGATGAAAAACATCTGAGCCATGGAATAAAGGTACCAGAGATATTCACAAGCGGTTCAAAACTGAATGCGCCTTTCCGTATTTCTCAAATAGACCATCTGTCTTAGAAGAAACAAAAAAATCAGAATTCAGTGGATACGAAAAACCACGGTTGGCGTCCCTCAAATGCAATATTTTTTTAACTTGTGTGACCATGGGATTATTTAATCAGAATCATACCCGCTTTTTAAGGATACATCTGGCGCCAAACTTGCACTGGAACGAAACTCACTCCAATGTCTCCAGCACTTGGCCAACGCCAGCAGCAAGTCCTTGCATCGTAGGATATGGTCTGGTAGATGCAAAGAAAACATAAAACTAATGACACTTGGTGAATAGCCACAATCGTGTTTGCGAATTTTAGCAAAATCCAGTGGGCCAATCTGTAGATCGATACAAGAATGGGTTCCACAGAGATGAGGGGGAATGTTTTATGTGTGATGAATATAAATTCAATCTACTGCTGTGTGGTCGCTAGTTCTCCTTTCTGATAAATATTTGTTGGGTCTTCTAAAATGTGATCTTATTTCACAAATCCTTGGGTATCACAGCTTTGTTAAATTTATGTTATTACTTGCAAATGTGGCTCGAAAAGCACACGGGTTTCAAGGTGTGAGGAAACCAAAACATCCACCTGAACTTTGAAACTCATTTTTGATAAAAAAATGTGCACATATAAACTAACAACCCTAGCAGAGCGTTTGGTGTATATTCTGAGATAGTTCAGTTGAAAAGTGCTTGATAATCATTGGAATATTAACAAAATATGTAATGTACCTAAGGTTTTATTTAAAAAAGATCTACTTTCCAGTTGAAACTTATAAAGTAACCCTATTTTAACGTTTTTCACTGATCTCAACCGGAATTAAATCCATAAAACTGAACACAGTACCCTTTAGCAATTTTTCCCTGACTCGATTCGTCCGTTTCCCCAGGGTCTTCAACATCAGTCGTCCAATCATGACTCCCAAACGACTGTCCCGGTAGTTCAATGTGACACCAGCAAAACCGATCAGGCAATTGCGCATTGACAAAATTAGCATAATATTCATCTAAAATGTGAGATATCAAACCGGATGACAGTAATGCAGACTGATTGCACAGGAAATACTTTGCTTGTTTTATTCGGAACCTTTTTATTATAAACCCCGACAAGCATTACGCAGACTGTATAGACAATACGCAAAACATAAAGGTGTTAAAAATTTGAATTTATCTGTTCTTGCTCAGGTAAGATCGACAAAGCAAAAGGGAAAAGTAGATCCTCAATAAACAAGTTGATGGGACTGGTCATTTACCAGCAGTTTATAAAAAACGGAGCAGATAATTAATCGCGGAAATAAATCAGGTGGACTAGGAAAGCCAACGACTTAGTTTAATATGTCTTGAGGTTCTTCAATTTGGATATCAAGATATCTTAAAACAACCATTGTATAAATTTTAGCTACAACTTCCTAGTGAATATGAGAGCTAGAAGGATTGACAGCGAGGTAAATTTGACAAAATCACAGTTCGTTCTGCTCCAAGCAAATTCAGATCCGTTGACAGTTACGTACACACTTAACAAGTCACTCAATATAAGTCCCTGGTTGGCTTGCTCCAGGAAGGTGATGCGTAAATGGTCGCAACCAATAGCCAAAAACCATCATGTGAAACAAGGTATAAGAAATGCGGCTCCAAAATTAATTGGGTACAGACCGCCTAGCATAAACCGCATCAGAAGGCATGTTTCTGGTTGCACATCGTTGTCAAAGTTAGGTGTCAGCAGGCGTCATAAAACCCATTTTGAAATAAAACGCCCAATAAACATCATTTGTTTTCCCGAGAAGAAAACAAGAAAAATAGTGCAAGTGGACTGTTTTCAAACACCATTCGTTTTGGGAGGTAATGAAACAAATGAATGCGCATGATAAGCGAAGTGTGATCACTCACGAGGGTGATGGATATACACTGTCTTTACCCCGTAAACATTTGTAACACAAAACTTTATAAAAATTTTATGATTATTAAGATAACTGCTCTTAACATGTGCGCAGAAAAACGGGAGATATTTATATTCGCGGAGGTAAAAAACAAAATATGTCAGTCCCCTCTGGCAAGAAAATCCATACAGCCCGATCACGTAATCAGACCTGAAGGCAGAAATCTGTCTTTATGAGATAAGGGCGGTCAGCGGACTCGTTCGTTCTGACACAAACGAGACTGTCACATGGTCCATGCATGCGTCTGTAGCCGTACTGTTACAGTAAAGTGGAGACTGGTGTTGCATTTTAATAGGTTTATACTTTGGAAACACAATTTATAGACATTCACATGGGATCAAGTAGTCGTTGCTTCAAACTGTCGAAAAAATGAATATTATTTGCAATTCGTTCAAAGTAACAGAAGGTCGAAGTGAAACTGTGAATAAGCACGTAACACTTCAGCAATAATTCTGTGATGAGTTATGCTCCATTGGTTCGATAATTTCCAGACTGAAAGTCAGCCACGTGCTTCCCACAGGCCTTCTTTCAATGATGGTTATAACCATAAAACACCTAACGCTGGAGAATGAAATTGCTGTAGTTTGATGAGATTAAATGTGTAAAAGCCTGGCAATAATATTTAGCAAGCAACATGTATAAAAGAATGGTGAGAGCTGAAAACACGTCACATTGTCAAAGATCGTTGCTGCATTTTTAGAGTGCGGTCCTCTCGAAGAGTGAAAAACTTTTCATTTACCCATTAACTTGAGGTTAACTGTAGTTTACCTAAATATCTCATTTATACTATATTTTAATTCAACGTTTTGAACAGAGAAAGGTTCATATTCCATTTGGAATGACATCTTAGGTATTTCTCTAGGTACGGCACTGATCATGCAAAACTTCAAGTAACCCTAGTCCCTAGATCTTCAACATTATTTTATACTCGAACTCCAAACCAAACTTCTGAAGATAAGAAAACATTATTTTAAATTTAAATTAGCCTCAAGGAAGACAAATGAATTTCGACTGAGTCTGTTTTGTGCTTTATAGAGTTTATATCAATCTCAAGCCAGGGGTGGTAGACCTGAATTTCAACTGTCAGTTTATTCAAAATATGTAACGTCACTTATGTAGCACATTTAGCTATAGCCTATCAAAGTTAGAGGTTCATTTTCATTTATGTAGCACATTTAGCTATAGCCTATCAAAGATAGGGGTTCATTTTCATTTTAGCTGACTCCGCCTATACTACTATGACTATTTGTATCAGACCTCATACGTTCAGTGTGATGTTGGAGAATGATAGACTGTAACTACCTGATGTCTCTTAAGAAAGTGAACAACATTAGTGAGTTTTCTACGCGTAGATAAGTCCCACTACAGACTGCTGACTTGGTTAATACGAGAGGCGGTCAACTTTCAAGTAGCAACAGCAAGGGACAAACAAGTGTGATAGGCTGTCCATTTCAAAAAATCAGAAAATCAATAGAGGAAACATTTTGCTAGCTGGTATGTGCACAGGTTGACTAAATGTTTGTGGTGAACGCTGCTTTTGTGGATTGCAATACTTTTAAATGGAAGTGGAAAATGCGCCAAATCGTTTCACATATTAATTGAGTCTGTTTAGCTTTTAATTCACATTTATTTTTAATTCCCTTAACGAATTTAACACATTACTAACAAAAAAGGTCGCCGGGCTTCACTTCCAAAGTTTGTCTTTGTGTTTTGTTACAAGGTCACCTTTACCATGGTGTCCGAGCTTTTTTGTGTCAAAATTTTATTTATCGGACATACTGGATTTTAGTAAGACACTTCGATTACTCCTTCCGAATCATGTTTGCGTGCAATTTGTTACAATCTCATGGGTCGCAATTTTTTCGTTTAGAATCCCTGCCTGGTAGTACTGACCGCAATGGTGTTTGAAGGGAGCTGTAGAAATCTGCGGTACCATGCAGGAAAACCATATGCTGTTGTCCCACGTGTAGTGTCGTAAGCTGAGTTCGAAAGTATGTAACAGGTCATACCGGCTGTCGTTCGCAATCAAGTTAAATTTCTACAAATAATCCGAGGGTATTTTGTTTCAACTGAAGGCTGCTTGACCCGCATGGCGCTCTTTAATGAGCATAGCCTACGGAGCGATCGATACACAGTAAACCATGTTCTTGAAACTGACAATCTAGTTCACTTTCGTATTTCTCAGCATTCCATCACGTCCGTGTCTTACCGTTGCGCTGTAGCTGTTATTTCATTTGCATTTGTATATTTCGGGCGCAAACGTTTTAACCAAATACGGAAGCATTTAGGACAGCAAAAATGTGAACGGCCAGGATGTGACAACGAGATGACGCCCAGTGTGAGAGACTCCGTGCAGATGAATGATTTCTGGTGCATCGGCAGACTGCATATATAGCAGGATTTCGTACCTCGGGTGTGGTGTCATTATCATTGTCATGTATAGCATGACGTCAGTGTTCAGCACTGCCTTTTCGCTGCCGTTCAACCATGATTTTTTCGAATGCCTTATTTTGAAGGAAGAAATAAAGCTGGATCGGAAGGGACATAGTACTAGCTTATACAGTCATTGTGAAGTGCCCACAGCTCCAGACACTCATTCAGGCACTCTGGATAGAAACTGGCAACAAGGTCGCCATATCTTGCAGCATCTCTAACCAGCCGCAGCGGGAATCACGCGGCGCCATTTGGGTAGGCGAGTAGCACCGACAGCAGGCTAACTTATCGCAATCACTTTCACGCTTTTCTCCCAGCTCAGGAATTGGCCACCTCTGTTTCCACCACTCCAAACTGGGCATGAACAACAGCACTCTCTGTGGCAAACAATGGTTTGACATGAGCAACACATGGTCTTAACAACGCAGCCTCTGGTGTTGGATGCATTCCTCAATCTGAGTTCCTGCTTCGCAGCCGAAAACTCGCTTTCTAACTGCCTAGTCACGGATTCGCCGACAACAACCCACGCAAGCTATGGACCTGAGACAGTAATTGTGAAATACCTGAAGTCATGCCATTTTTGTTGCTCAAACGGGCCAAATCTCACAGCCAAACAACAAAATAGCCCGCAGTGTAGCCTAACAAACACATCCTTGTGGCTCTGGGATAGAGCGGTTTGACGCCAATGGTGTTTAAAATTAACAAACGCGACCCATGACATGGACATTTGTGTACTGACTCCATCCGTTACGCTAAAATCAGATTTTATCTAACTTCCAAGTTACGTAAAGAGCTCCACAACGTTCAGTACCTATACCTTGGTTGTAAGTAGCGTGTCTAGTGACTTCATGACCTTGCAGTTTGTGGGTGCAAAGTGCATACCAAAGGGCGGAATGACTTTGGCCATTTTATCCACAAATAGCTGCGCCTCCTTCTCTTTAACCAAGACAAAAGCAATGTCCTCTGCATATTCCAGATCAAAAAGCTTTTCTTCAGGGGCTATTTGAACACTGGGGTTTCGAAGACCTTCCAGCGCTAAACTTATCATCTTACCAATCACGAAAATGTATAGAAAAGGAGAGAATGTGCACCACTGACGAGCACGAGTCTCTGTACGGAAGCTTTTGGAGAGCTCTTCAAATACTGTCACACATCCGGAAGTCTGAGAATACAAACGACGTACTCTGTTCACAAACGTTCAGGACAGTCCTTCATGTGCACGCGTTCGAGGAGAACAGACCGGTCAACCGAGGCAAATGCGTCTTGGAAATCCAGGGATAGTAGTCGTGGGTCGCTTATACGTATGACGTTGTTCTACCAACTGACGGAGTGTCAACATTTGGTCAACGCAACACCTACCAGACGGGAATCCCACTTGCTGCCGTTGAGTCAGTGTTTCATGAGTCACCATAAGGTGACAAGGCACAAGTGACGCCAGCGTCCCGTTACATCCGGGGTTAAGCTGATGCTCCTGTAGTTATCACGCTCGATTCAAGCTCCTTTTTTGAAACTGGGCACTATCATCGACCCTTTTAGTTGTCTGGGACAGACTCCTCTTCTCAAATGCAAGCAAACAGATCAGACAAGCGTCGACTGAGGACTTCACCCCATCTTTGAACAATGGGGGTGGGAGGTCATCTGGACCAGGAGCTCAGTGGCGCTTGAGAGAACATATGCATCATAAACCCCTGAGGCCGAAAAGGGTAACGTTCACTGTCCAGGGTTCTAGGTCAACTGTGGGCTCCAGGTGAGTGGAATCTGTCGGCTACGATAACTGTTATTTGACGTATTCGGCTCGCCGGTCCAGGGGTTCTTCATTCAAGATGGTCAATCCAATTCAGTGCTTGATGTTTTTGCTCAGAGAAGGTATCCGGAGACCGATCAGCGGATCAACTGTAATAAACTTTGCGCATTCCCAGCCTTAAGGGCCTCCTCCATTTTCTTGTTTTTTTGTGTCCAATGTACTTCACGGCCGGTTAACACGCTCGCTTTAACTTGACGTCTGATAATTTGTTGCGTCAAATTATGTTCGGGACCGCCTGGAATATTTCTCCGCGATTTAGGCATCGCCACTGTTTGGTCTGATATCTAATGCTAGTGATCCTGGTAGCAAAACTGACAGAACTGTGCAAAGAGGTGCCGATCTCATCCCAGATTAAATTCACATCTGATGGTAGAGCATTTGGAAGGGACTCTAGTCGACAGTTATGACAAAATTTGTCTAACAACCGGTGCTGTCAATCTTTCAGTTGCCAAACAAGTTTTCCTAACATTACGCAGCCCTGGAAAACGAAGCGGGAAGCGACTTCGGACGAGCGCGTGGTCAGAATCCACAAATGTGTTCCAAAATGACCGAAAATCAGTTACTGAATCACGCCATCGGTAAATGATTGTAATGTGATCCATTTGAGTTTGTCGCCGACAAGCCGTTGGCGGACATCATGTGAGCGGAGACTTCGTCTACTTTGGAGGTTAGTACCGCATTAAACCGCCTGCAGTCAGCACACAACTAAAACCATCGATCATCATTTTTCCTACTTACAGAGTCCAATCCATGTCGACCAATTAATTGAGTCTCAGATGTGCTAGGCCGGCCCACTTGTGCGTCCAGCTCTCTGGCATCCACGTCGATATTTAGGCTCTAAGGTTGCCGCAAGAATGCATTCGGGGGGTCATAAGCCTTATCTTTGATGGTGTGAAGGCTATAGTCAGTTTGGACGTAAGCAGACGCGATGAACACACAATGACCAACTCCCCCATGTGAGACTTCTTCACAGACGTTACCAGGAAAACCACGCTTAAGTGACTGTCAACGAGTATCCAGTCAAGCAAATCCTTCCGCTTGGTGACTTAGGGCAATACAAACCCGTGCACATCCTGCGGCGACAGCCTTTGGATCGCCCGAGTTGCGCAGCCGGAAACGAGCGGCGAGCGATGAAGCAGTTAGCTTAACCACTATGCCTGCATCATGAATTCTTGTTTTCTGAGACACAGCACACATCAATTCCAAGCGATGCCATTGTGAGAGCAAGATGAGCTCGTCAAACTGCTTGTTTTAGAGTGCATGTGTTGAAAGTGGACATATGGACTAGGCATCAAGACTGAATATTGGTTTTGAGACACCTGAGTATGTAGGCGCCGAATGACTCGCGGACGCTGCTTTCAAAACCGTTGCAGGGCGAAAGGAATCATCAGTTTTAAGAGCTGGCCCTACAAGGATAGAGTCTTAATGGGGTATGGAGGGAGGGAAGAAAGCTGTGTGAAAGATAAAGAGGGGGGCGTCATCAGTAGCTTGGCTTACCCGCTGATGTATGCAGTGAATAAGGCGACCCGGCTGATGATACATCACGATGGCCGATAAATTATTTTATATGTGCAGTTCATGGTTGGTGTGTTGTTTGGTGGTTTAATCATTGTAGATGAACCAAAAACCAACGACTCGCACGAGCGCCTTTTTGTGGAGAGCGGCCGATCAGGAAAAGGAATTCATAGGAAACGAGCAAATAAGATTTGACACTCACACCGTCGTTTGGAGGAATGTCCGCTTCGTATGAAATTGTTGAATCGCACACGGCGTCGACAAAGAAGCAGTGACGATCTTGTGTAACGCATCGACGCACTAGTCTGGTGCAAACATCTTACTCATCGGTTTTAAAAAAACAGCAGATTTGACATAATTTTTTGGGCGAATAAATGACGGCCGGCGCTCTCAGGTGAACTCACTTACATGAAGCTTATAGATATTGTTGAACTAAACAAGATAGAATAGTTGATCATAAATGTCCAACTCTGTGTGAAAGCTAAATTTTCATCTCCAAGTTTATTGACAAAAACACCAAAGACTGCGAATTCATATCTACTCGTTGATCTCCATAAAACTCTGCTTCTGCAGGGCCAACAGTCAACAGCCGAATTTCAGCAGTACCTAAGTGAACGACTCTAAACTGTGTGCGTGGCTACTAAACGAGGCTAGATCTTTTATTTAAGTTTACTGCACGGTCGCGTTCGAGATTTTCGGGTATAAGCTTATTTTTAGCACGGCAGTATGCATCTCATATAAATCTGGATAGTTTTGAACTTCTGACCCTCCGGTTGATAGTTAAGCACGATCATTCGGCCACAGATGGCTTATCCTTAATGCAATCCACATGCACTTAGACAAAATTAGAGCCACTCATTCTTCGAGAAAAGCACCGCATCCCGTGGTTTCATGTTGGCTGACTCTTTTTCCCACACGGATAGTGCGAGATGGTCACATTGACGATCAGTCGCTCGAGCACAAATGAGTAAATATCTAACTGTCCCTAAGGGAACCAGGATTTTCATTATTCCCGGTGTTCTGTGAGGTGATCACTGCAGATGACTGTCGATATGGATGAAACAGGAGTACGGTGTTTCTCGGTCTTTCAAAATAGATTAGCTTTACTCCACTGAAAACAAACAGACATTCTATTTTTTCGAAGAATATAGAATTCCTTGTTACGCCAGTCCCACTTTTTTTTACAGATTTGATCACTCTTGGAATTAACAACAATGTACATAAGACTGAAGTCATTGGTGATTTTTCGTGCCATGTTTGACAAATACCCGGAGGCTATCGGACTGGATTTCCGCTTGCACATTACTATATAGATTTATCTTAAAAACGAAATCAGTCTATGCCAAAAGGTGGCAAATTCCATTACTATATAGATTTATCTTAAAAACGAAGTCAGTCTATGCCAAAAGGTGTGCGGCGGTTACATTTCTGTTAAGAGTCGCAATTAATGCGCACCCTAGAAAGCTCTTGAGGAGAAAAGACACAAGTCCGCGGTTATTCAAACACAGTAAAAAAAACATACAGTCGTCCAACGGCAACGAGCGCCTTCCTGCCAGACAGCAAATGAACTCATTATCCACAAGTCACGCAGTCTAATAAAATTCACGTTTGGTCGACTCATTTAATGAATAGCGATGTTTTACACAGAAGGCACAAAAGTCGAAGGGTGTATTCTCTATCCTCTGAATAATATAGTTTGGCGACATGAAACTCCTAATGTTCTATCGGAACGATCACTTTCGGTTTCTCAGTTCCTGCTCATACCATCATTGAAACTCCTCAATTTTATTACCATCAAAGAAAAGCGAGCAAAAATGATTTGTTCCAAATAAAAAACTCACCGCTTTTCATGTGGATATGGTGGAAGGATCGTCCCGGTATATTAAAACTTACCACGGACTCTATGAAAATTGCGAAATGCATTGCAAATTTCACTTGGCAAAAAACTAAACGAAATCACGCTGAATCGCTCAGTTGCGTAATGTCCAAAGAGTAAGCTGCGGTATTTGTGTCATTTCAGCAAGGATTGGAAAAAAATGATTGCACCCTTTACGGACAATGAAACATTCCACAAAACATGGCCTAACCAGCTGCTTAGTAAACTTACGCTATTTCTTCGCCTTCACCCTTGTAGTGGCAGAGTGAAATTTTAATATATTATAATGAAATTAGTAACATACCATGGCAGGATTATTTGTATTTAAGCATCAATCAGCAGATTACTATCAGTTTTGATGCACAAGGAATTTAGTACTTTAGGACTTCTCCAAGAGGTTGACTCCACCCCTTGTTCGTCAGCGTTGTGTCAGCGATTACAGGGTATACATACGTCCATCATTTGCGTGTGAATGTTCCCGGACTTTCCAAACAAATCTTTGAACGTGCCATCTTACTGATAGAAGGAATTTTTATTAGTCAACGGATTTAGCCACTTTGTTAGGTTTTAAACTCCTTTTCGTTAGAGCCATTATGAGTTGTATGTGGAAGAATTTTTTTATTAGCTAACTGTGGTATTAGTTTTTCATTGATAGATAAGTCAAGTGGTCACTTAACAAAACCAACTGGGATTGAGTCTATTCATTAAAATGAGTCCATTTATAAAGAACACATGACTGCTCCTAAACTTTTCTTACTAATATGTGATAAAAGAAGTTGTAAAATGCTATTTTCCCAAGAAGATCTTCATGCCAGTGGGCAAAGTTGGTTTGGGTTATATGCCACACAGTCAACTTATGCATTTATTTTGTGCTCACTTTAAGCTGACACATAAAACCATGGATAATTTTATTTCGTATGTCAGTGCACTTCTAGACGCAAGAGTTTTGATTTCAGGATTAAGGCAATATGTTTTACCACGGGTGATTAATTTGCTGTCATCTGAGTGAATGAAGGAAAAATGACCTATGCGTTAACCCCAAACTCCAGAGTCTATCACAATTTTTCGCCAGTAATGGTGAATCAAATCTTCATTGCGGGTTGAATCTTCCATTACGTTTCCAACATCCTTCCAGATATTTTCCATAAAATTGTCTTCAGTAATTTTACGCAGATGAGTTTAATCAACTCTTTAGGCAAGTGCGTTCTTATACGTCATGAATGCCCTTAAAATACGTATTTATAAACAAGGCACATATTCAGTATCTCTGCAATCTACGTGACTATTTTTACGTACAGTAGAGCGTTGCAGCTTAAAATTCAGTATTTCTTGGCGTATATTTTTTGAAAACATAGTCAGAAATCCTGCATCCAGCAAACAAACGGAAGTATGTATTGACTTCCTAATAGTTACGATTTTGCTGCTAAGAAAAGAGCGTATTCCACTCGAAGGTAAATAAATTAAACAACGTAGACGTTCGCGGAATATTCATTCGGCCACCCATCCACCGTAAGGTGTTATATTCTAGCGTGATAACTGGTCACATTCTGGTTAATTTTCTACCTGGCAGCAAAAAGGCACAGTCCTAGAATCAGCGTTGTTTGCAAAAACACACTTTGTATTTCAGTTACTGAAGTACACACCCTGTTGGCTAGATTCATCTCTTATCTTATAGTACCCAGTGTATTCAGAAATCACCTTCCTTCGTTAAGGGATAAAGTTTTCAGCAAATTACATTTTCGGAACTATTAGACGGAAGCTGTTGGTAAAAAGACGTCCACTGGGAGCCAAACTTACAGAAGAAAGTTTCAGAAAAGCGAGAACAAGGGACGGCGAAAACATTGCAAAAGCACCTTTAACTTTGATAGGGACAGTAGCATTGTTCAGAAGCTGAATATTATAACATATCTGAAACAACTAAATCTGTCCAAAGTGATCAAATAACATGCCAATGGTGGTTCAGAACGGGTGGTCTTGAGAATACCACGTCATATAAAACTAGCAAACGAAAGGAGCACAGTTAGTTACGCAGACCAGGATTAGAAATCATGGCTGATATATATACTTGAGGACTATTATGTTGACCTCTTTTAGGGGTTGCGAAGACCTCGAATCACAAGCTGGGCAGCGGTTGTCATTATTGCCTATTTCTTTGCCATGAAGTGCGCATGGATTTATCACAAAAGAAGTGAGGATCAACGCTGTTTCATGTTACGGAGGGTAGCTGTCAAACCGTCTGGTTTTGGGTCAAATGATTTGCAATGAGACTGACTTCTTTGGGTTACCTGAGATTATAAATTTTGCGGATTTGAAAGGTTGTGTGCAACCTACTAAACAACGATGAATGCCGAGAAAATGCGAGGCTTTGTAAAGTTCAGTGTAATTAACTCTTGATCAGAATCCTCTTGAGATATTTCCCCCTATATGGCGTTGACATGCAATAGGTATATCGAACATTCGAGTATATGAACATTGTAAACTCATATATCGTTGTTAAATGGACGAACCCGTTTAGTGAATTCTTACAAATTTTACGGTCCGACAATAAAAGGTTGACAGTAGGTACCAGAAGACTAAACATGTGGGCAAAGAGTTAAAAAACAGACGTTCCACAAACTTTCCATGTTCATTGAAACCTTGTTTCGCATTTTATCTCAGTAACTTCCTATAGACAGAAGTAAATACAAACATAGTACATATTGACAACTGACTGAAAAATCCATAGCTCGGGTGATGACGTCCCCTCGATTGATGACGAAACTTTTGTAAGCTAAATGCCAAGCTCGCCAATATATTTATCCTCCAGTAATGTTTAAGAATGTTGGGTATGCTTAAATTAAAAGCATTATCTTTTGACACCGGTGACCAGTGTTTGTGGACAGTTGAAGGATTTGAAGGACAGTTGAAGGCACGATTTAAAAGGTTTTAGAGAAGATGCATGACTGCCTCTGTTATATTAAACAGCTAACGCCCCGCCGAACAGTAAACCCTTTATTTCGTAGTACATTATTTTAAATACAACTGCGTAGTGGAGAGGCGTACATGTGCTTCGTTACCATTTGTCATTGAGGCTAATAGTTCAGTCATTCTGGTGGACATCGCGCACGTCGTGGCAATATCAATATGTAGTAAATTTTGACGAGATTTCCGGACTCTGTATTAGCTTCTATGTTTTGGCTCATCCTTGTTATATGTAGAACGGTGTAACCAATCCATCTCACCCTATAAGATATCATTTTGTTGATCGGATTTTATTAATAAATTCAATTTGCCACTTCAACGCTAATAGCAACATCACATAAAATCTATACGTTAGAATTATGTTGAACTACTGGTAGCTCCAGTGTGTTTGTTGGTAGTTAATCAGTTCGTCCGGTCTATTCATCGAGCGTGGTATCTAACTTGCAAGTCAGCGGAGCTTCAGATACATGACATACCACCGGATTCGTTCGAATTTTACCTGTCCTTGCACAAAATAAGACAAGATTGACAAGGAAAAAACATGTAACAGCAGTACAGACCGCAAGTTATGGTGTCCTCTGCGACATGTATCAATCCAGAGTGCCGAGCTTCAAAGATATTTTGGGTGTTTTCATTACATTATTTGATTTGTCGATTTTATGGTTTTTCCAGACATCGGGAGAAGCAGGAAATTGAGCTAAATGGTACAGCCAAACATATTCACCTTTTCCTTCTACGTTGAGAAATTCTACTATTTGTCATGAAGATGTTCTTGAAAATCTCAATAAAGATCCTGACCATGTGGGTCTAGACCTCGCATGCCGTCTAGCATATTTTACGCACATATTATGTCGAGCATAAGGTACCTCATTGTCATTCATCCAATATGTGCAGAAGAGCAAAAGGTTTTGAGGTTTCACCAAAACCAGAATAGTGGTTTGACATAATTCAGGCTGACGTAGACTTGAATCTGAACGACTTCTAAAGAATATGCCAGCAATAGACTTACGGGATTAAACCATCCTTAACCTAATTCTTTTTTTGCCGCAAAACTGTTAGTAAGCTCCGGGTCAATACTGCGCATGAGGCACTTGTCGACAGCTTGCTCAATACGTAAGATGCAGCCAGCATTACTACTTTTGGCAGATCAAGTGCTCTTATGAAGATACTTTGGATATAGGAACTCAATGTTACGGGGACCGAAGGCTGACTGGTTAGATGTGTACCTTGACCATAATATCAGAATGTTTTCAATGAATACACTCATTTGCATATCAATTTGGTTTTTGCGAGAGACTCACCTGGAACCCAGCTGAATCTCCCGTTTGTGATGTTTTCAGGCAACTGAATGTGCTGCACCAGGCTGCCTCATGTTCCAGTTGCTACGACATTCGAGATATCGTGATGCATGTATATTCGTAATGCACTACTCACAAGGTTGCTGAAAATTCTTCGACAGCCCACGGATTATTAACTCCTATTACTGAATTATAAGCAAGTAAGGTAATTTGCTGAACGGAGGAAAAAATAAGGAAATTCTGTCTTTGGCTTCTGTGTAAGACTTTGTGGCACCCCAACAAGGGCGAAACCGGTCGTGGGCTGTCGAAGAATTTTCAGCAACCTTATGAGTAGTGCATTACGAATATAAATAAAGGATCGTTCATTTTCAATTTACGAGAACAACAAAACGGCGATAAGCTGCAGTGAATAAAAAGTGCAGAAATTAAGCCTGAACTTTTGACTGTGTTGCTTTGGGCCAAAAATATATTATCTTAACAATGTCAAATACGTTATGATAATTTGGCGCTCATATAGATTACAAGCCATTTGTATCAGTCGTGTACTGGTCGTATCTGACTTGTATTTTGCTCAAATGAAACAATTTTGTATAACTTAAAATTGTATGATTCCTTCAAAGAAAAAAACATTGTGCGTTTCGGCTGTCCAGTATAAGATGGGTTCGTTCTCCTGGGGAAAGCGTTCACGTTTTCACATGGTTAAGACCTCCCTGGCAATTAACTTTACTTAAAATTACTTGTAGTATGCTATGGAAACTCCCACCCACTGTAATAGCGCTAACGAGCCGTTTTATTTTTCCTCATATTATTTCCTCGGATGATATGTTGCAATTGATCGTTACCCGTTTGTTGCAGTTAGCTCTTAACTTTTGGTTGCCTCAGCAAATAGTGATTCTAATGGGTCATGCTTATTACACGAAACAACAAATTGCCAAACTGGACGATAGCGGATTGTCTTTGCCGGTAGTGTGATCCACCGGAATATACAATAGCTGAACACTGACGTTTTTATGCCTGGCTATTTACGTCGTATATCCAGCCACATAATATTTAACTGATGTGGAGTGTTAAAAAACTGAGGTCGCAAATGAACAGCAAAAAATCCCCTACAATGTAATGGAGGGTACGTCCAAGAGACTGCTTGTTTTGAAGCATGTGTACCAACAAGAGGGCTGTGAAGGTACCTTCAAATCTTTAAAGGTAAAATCGCAATGTTTGGGACTTGCGCTGACAGTGCAATGAAAATACCTGAAATTATGGACAGATTTAGATTTCTGGATATTACGGGTTGTTTGCGACAGAGTTAACAGTCGAAAATAACTGTGAAAACTAAGTTAAGCAGTTTCGAAAATTGTCCGGCTTTTGGACCAGAATTGGGGATACGCAGAGTGATCAGGGCCTAAAATAGTTAAGGCAGCTCTGTCCCCATCATTACAAATATGGTAGGACGGATTTGTCACCCACAGTTATAGTCCAGTGAGTTATCGTTCAGGTTGCAGGCATACACATCTTTAGGCTTACACATACACCTCAGGATTTTCTGTAATCCATAATTACTTTTGCTTTCAAAATGTACTGATGCAAGTGTCAATTTCCGAGCTGTTAATCGGGATAATTCGATTTGTTAGTGGGAGGCGCGTTACAGTGAGTTTTTATTTTACATACCAGAAAGAACGTAAATGAGCAAAATCTATTGAGCACAAAAGGCGACCTCTATATTGTTTCGCTGTTATTGTTTCCAAAGGGACTATTATTTGGTTGGAGAAACACTGGATAATGTTAAATGGTGATCGCCCTGTCTAATCACTGATCTGCTTAGCAGGCAGCAATCTGCAATCATCCTGAAAACAGAACGTGATAAAATGGTTTTACAAATGAATCGGATATACGCAACCGTGGAAAAGTTTTTGCCGGGTTATATATTTTTCATGTAAGATGATCGAAATATGGATAGATTTGCCGACCACCATGTTTCATGTTTTGTTTAGGAGCAACGAAATATACAAAAGACTGTTACCAGCGCTTCTCTCCTAGGGAAGGATGGATCTGAAAGTCGTGGGGTCTAGAAAACACTGGCTCGATTTATTTATCGATAATCTTCAGAAGAGGATTCGCGAATGACTATTTCACATCTGTGCCAAACTATGACCAACTCATCACAAATACACAGTAGGCGTTTTGCATTCTGTTTTGCATTCTGTACTGCCAAGCGGTTTGAGAAGGACCCTAATTTTGACAACACCGAAGCCATCATCCTACCCCAAATATGCCCGTTGGTGTTATGCACACACGTGAGATTCGAGCGCAGACTTAAAGGTTTTCTCTAATCTAGGTCGTGACTGGTTTTTACAGCTGCTAGTTGTGCCCAATTCGTCGCCTTTTTCTACAACGTCACTGGAACTAGCCCTCAGCACATGACCAGAAACGTGCCACCGATTTTGTGTATCATATTCACTTGGTTTTTTACAAAGCAGGCGACATATAGTCGTCACATTTGGCTGAAACATATACACACCGCATGGTAAACCGACCACATTCTCAGCCTTTTTGGTTTGTCCTAATAATTTCTAGTAAAATACAAATTACAAAGGATCCATTTGCTTTAATACGAGCAGCGTGATGTAATAATATGCTGGAAAGATGGCTTATGCCTAAGGTGTGAGATCTCTGATCGCATGGAAGCTGTCTAGATATCATACTAAGATAATGGTGCACAACATGCATGTTGTAATCACTAACGTAAGGATACGACATGGACCTAGTCTGATAAAGCAGGAAGGCGAATTATCAGTAATCAACACACATCTACTTATGTTTCATCTGATGCTGTAAATTCACCCCACCATTGCACCTCACTTTGGTGATGGCGTCCATTTATTGCCTATTTAATCGTGAATTATATGAATTTTAAAACATCCTGGAGCCCTGATACAAGTGCAAATGAGTGTGTCTTATTCATGGACACACTTTAGTGAGCGAGGCAGTTTGATCGCTGCATGCTACTGAAGCAATAAGCTTGGTTTTGTAGGACGGATGAAAATAGCTCCTAAGTGCTTGATATGCAGGTTTTGGTAAGCTCTACATTTCGTACTGAAAAACCTAGAAATAAACAAGGCTCGGACTAATAATAAAACCTGAGTTTACTTAAGAATGTGGACGTTCTACTAGGTATTCCAGATATTCCAGACCCTCTACGATGTAAACTTCTGAGGCAAACTGTGATACACAACAAAATTTGCGTAAGTGAGTCAGTCTGATGAGAGGGCAGTAATTTAGAGGCATCGTCATTAACGTGTCCATACGAAAATATTTCTCACAATCCACGGTCCATCAACAAAATCAAAAGTAACTTAGCGACCAGAAAAAAATGTATGGTTTCCTTTCCATAAAAGGGTTTTTGGATAATTTCATCGAAAATTTTGAAATTGGCTCTGAACTTACAAGCTCAAGACTACAAGAATTTTGTGTATTTCTTCTGGGTCAAGGATACCTATAAATTGAGAAGTGTTTTTAGAGCTAATGGGGAGAAGCCGAGGTGTTTGTACAGCGATATCAGACATATCCACTAGCAATCTTCATTGTTAATTATGTTGTGTCAAATATTATTTCGGTCTAACCTTGTTTCTTTTTAGAGAAATGGCAATTGCAGATTACGCTTAGTGACGGACGACATTGTTGTATGCAAAAATAAAAACAAATGTTTGACAAGACTGCGCAACCTTGCGGGTGACTTTCTGATTGTGTACAATCCAGCTTTTCAGGAAGGCAAATGAGTGTCCGTAGTACTTCGCGCTCAATAAAATAAAAAGTCACGCCTAACAAAATTTCGACAACTGGTTCAAAATGCAAAATCTTTATATTTATGAAAACTTTTTTCAAATTTAATTAAAGAAAATATAGAGGCTTGATAAGCAGGCCATTTACACGTATAACGTTTAGTGTCACTTACCGCTCGAGACGTCAAACTACTCGTGTTATAAAAATGACAGTAAAATTTCCATCAAACATAAATAAGCAAAGATGGCCAAAGGAAACAAAGTTTATCCAGCTCAGATCATCTACGTAATGGATGGCGAGCAAATAAATAATGACTCTAATCACTAATTTGTTTCACAAACTATGTCTTTAATTTAGCCTTTGTTGAAAACTTATTGGATGAGAAGCTGTTAATACTTACGTTGGCTCCAAAACTGAATTTACATCGAAAATACTGATTTCAGATGCAATTAATATTAGCAATCTCAGGATATTAGTTTAAATTAAAAAACAGAAAATAATATGCACACTTTTTATTACTTGTACAAATTATTCCGCATATAAGTTGTATAAACAGACTTTGAATGGGATACCAGTAATTACTACAGACTGGCAGTACTAGAGCAAGCAATTAACACAGCATTGTGTATTCACTCAAATCAGAATTGTACTTAGTATTGTAGGGTGGGTTTGGATTATCGATCAAAACTGAATCAAAATGTCAAAGAGGATTGAATGCTGTATCAGAAAAGATTTTCGAAATAATGTCAACAGTAATGGAGGCACATCAAGCTATCGCTTCGACTCTTATTTAATTGTACTATTTCCTGCCGATTTCTACACATACCTTTACAACGATCACCGATACCCTAAAAGTTTACTGTAGACGTATTTTGGAATGTAGCCGGATCTTCTTATTTTCTCTCAAAATCTCGCATTTATTACGGGCATCGTTTTTCCCGAAAGAACCAAACGTTTGACAGATTTGCCGGCACAATTCTTTTGTTTCCTAGTTGACCTTATTTCCACCAACTTTGGGTGATTATGCCTCCGTTGGATGCACCCCATCATTATTTCGCTTGCTTGTTTGATTTAATTTGAGATTCTAACCTTGACATCATCTGAGTGTTGAATTTACAAGCCCGAAAGTTTCTCAATACGACTACAGACTGACTTTGTATGTGGTTTGGTTTCAACAATGACAGTATCAGTCGTAAATCAATGGCAAAACGGGAACAACGAGGGAACGGGTAAAATTTATGTGGAAATCGTTAATCGTTTGCTCTTTTCTAGCCAGAGTAGATTTGTTACTGAACAATCATCTTTGTAGTTCCGCGTAAAGCGTAGAATAAAAATGAATGATGAAGTTACATATGTAGAACTATGAATATACACCCAAGAGTGTGATCCCGAGTACAATGTGTTTCCAAGTAATTGCGCTGAATTGCACGGTCGAAGGGACAGAAATTTTACAAACTACCTACTCGCCTACCTACTCTTCCTTTGCATGCTCAAAGTTACGGCTTTGCTCGCTCAACTTTAGCTGAAACGAACCAATGTCGAATTTATGAATACCTCTGTCACTAAGGCCATCACGAGTGCACGCTTCACAGTCCATCTTCGCTAGTTCAAATAGGGTGGATTCCAGGTGAAGCAAAAAAACCTATAAGTGCATAAATGTACATCAAAATAGGAACAAAACTATTTTGTCTGGTCAAATATCGCACCTTATGTAAAGTTGCTTCCGTCTACAACTCGAATTAGACCATATTGGGCGTATTTTTTGTTCATACGGCCTGGAGGCGCCGTATTACTATTCAACACGTGATGACTTTAAAAGGTGCGGTAATTCAGGTTTGCTTTGTACCATGACTGCAACTATACCGGAAGAATATACCGACGGTTGGGTTTCTTTCTCAAGAAAATAGGAACCTTGGATTCTGCAGGACTGAAGGAGAATGGGCGCCTACTGAAGCAGTCACAAACGAACAAAACATGCAACAGCAAACCACTTTTATTTGTTTGCCTGCGGAATATCTCTCTTCACCTGCGAAGGTCCACGTGCACTTGCAAATTTACCAGACAAACTAATTTATGATAACTGTGTTAGATTAGCTACGATGCAATTAGTTCTGCACATCAACGACATTGAATCGTATTTCAGGCGTACCAGTAAAACAAGTCGTTCATCGTATTTTCATTCATAGTATACGATGGTCGCACCAGCTGTACCAAAAACTCTAAACCATACCGATTAGACGCCTTCCTTCTTATAGGGAAAGCTTTGAGTTGGGCACCACATTTATAACGAACATGAGGCGAAGCAATCGTGCACTAGGACCCCAGTCTGTTCCAAACTTGAGTTCAAAAACCAACTGAAAACAGTAAATTTATCACAGAGATGTAATGTTGAAAATAAATGACGGGTGTTTTGCCGCCCGCATTTGCGAAGAGTGAATGTTATTTAAAGATCTACCAAACTGCCAACGTAAAAGTAATTCAGTAGCTTCCTTGAAATACGTTTGTGTATTCAGCGCTACCGGAAAGTTTGTAGGTTACATTAGTTAGCAAGTGGAGCATTTCCTGTCTTTGAATCCCACCCATTCCAGGGTTGAACATCACCTTATATTTTCCGCACACACTGATGAACATGATTTAGTTTAGTCTCTTTTTTTCTTTACCCCGTTTTTTATCTCCGCTTTTCCATTTTCCGCGTTATAACTGCTGTGATCGGGGAGCTGATGAACTCATCACACTATCTTTAATATTGCTTTCAAAATTGAACGATGCCTCTGGTATTGTATAACACATCTCTAGCAAATAGAGCCGAAAATTCAATTGTCAGATCACATTCACCAAACCCCCTGTTGAGCCAGTATAACGAATATAAAATTACCAGTTCCGTCAATATTTCCTACAAATGCTCCGTGGTTAGTCGAAATTGTTGTGGTACGTTCGGGTAATCAAAGACAAAACTGTTTGCAAATGAGCCTTCATGTGAGATCAGTGGAGTGCAAACCTAAAACTCTTGGAGAATCACCTAATTGGTTTGTGTGCAGATGAAATTTTGAACAAAAAATTAAGTTCCAATCATTTAAATTGCAACCAAAATACTCCAGTCTTTTTGCTCCCAATGAGAGCAGGGTCTGATTTTCTACTGGGTTCCTGCTTGATATTTCGGGCTAATGAGATAATCAAGAAAATATGCACATTCGCTACCATTAACCATTAACCAGGTCGCACTTCCGTACACAGTGAAACTAGCCAGCATTTGAAGCTACTTTGAAGCAATCTTTGAAGCAACCTCACACAGGAAATGATAGTACGATGACTCAGGGGCGCTCAAGCTGTAAGTACGAGAGCAACCCATAAGCACCCGAATGAAAGAGAAGTAAATTTATATTAAGCACTTTGAAAGAAACTATTCCTGGGGGCAGTTGTTTGTTGTAAACCTAGCGGATTTTATCCATTTCGGGGTTTAACTTGGGTCTGGGTGTTCTGTACGACCTATACGCTGACTAGTCCTAGCTTACTTCGGCGCCAAAATAAGCTTAATAAAACATTTATCCAACAGAAGTCATTTACGTCTACAGATCTTAACATCCCGAAGTGGACAACAGCACATTGCAAAAATTTGTCGTGACATGAAAAGGATGTTTATCACACTCTCACACACATAGTAACGCAAAATTAGTGCTTTTTCGACCGGTAATGAATTTCAGTGTGATAATAAAGCACTTTGTACACATTGTGACCTTGTCCAGGTATCTTTATCACGTCTTTCAAACCAGTGCATATTCAAAGAAAGGAACATTTGGACTGTTCTTTAAAATTGTAAATCACTCTGAAGAATCAGTACTAGCGATTAAAAGTGAACAATTTATTATTGGACGACTAAACTCTTACGGGAGCAAGCCAATATCACATTGAATGCGGTTGAACAAGATTTGCCATCTGAGCAGCTTGTAACTGGAGTGCTAAGTAAAGCGTCACCGATGAGCCTTACGGAAATTTTGGTAGAAATTGTTCAAACAAGGATTACTTCTAATTGAGAGTGGGGTATTTATTTTAAAATTCATTAGAATATAATCGTTATCTGAGAACATACAACAATCGTTCTCTTATGAGCCAACGGATATTTCTTCCTTCATTTGGAGCCAACTTATACCAAAATAACGAGAAGCACTGCACAGTTGTATCATCCTTATCGAGACCCATCAGTAGTGCACACCTGAAGCGCATAAATTCCGGACATATACTTTTTTGGAAGTCGATGTGATTAACCTGTATATAGACAGGATATGAAAACAACATGCGATCACATGTTGACTGGCACCTCGGGAAACTACTTCTCAAAAATAATAATTTCGTTTATTCTTATTTCCGTTGAGGCTACTCTCTTCAATTGTTTGGAGTATATTAGGGTGTGGGTTGTTAAGGAGGTCACCTGAGAGATTCACTTTTGGTGTTGACAGGCTTGAGTTTCTTCATCTGTTGGACACGACTGCGTTGGAACTCAGGAGCATGTAACCAAATCAGAAGAACCATTCTCTACCACGTATTTTGCGCGGTGTACTTGGAGATGATCACTCTTTTCAACGGAGATTTCTTTCTACTGTCGAGATCAAAATTCATAGTCGATAAGGAAAATTTAGTGTTCTGCATCCTAGGTCATACACACCTCTGACCGGTTATGAAAAATTTAGCTTTTGTATTCCATTCTATGAGCTCGCTGTTGTTTGCAAACCAAACGGAAAGCAGCTAATGATAAGCCGGAATAGCATTTCCACGAGGTGAAACTTTCTTACTTGCTCTTAATTGTGGGGTTTTTATAGTTAGTGTCCACTTTATACACGTGAAATGAGTCCAATTTTCGCCCCAACGCAATCATTCGGGTTAATTCAAAACAAATAAAAGTGGCGCTGGACTTAGACTTTGTCCTTATTAGGGCATACCTGCAATGCAAACCTACCACACAGGTCATTTGGTTTACAGGAAAGTTTTTTAAGGCGTTGCCTAAGTCACTGTTATCGTTTTGAACTGAACACCGCATTTTCACACGCGGCAATTCTGATGTGTGAAATGAACTAGTTGCACGATCGTTCAGCTTGTCAGATATCTTTGGTAAAAACCTCAGCCCAGCTAGGGACTTAATTTACCACACGCCAAAAACACATCCAGTGTCCTGCAGTTTCACTGCGACATTCTTGGAATAACTGCACCATAACAAGAGGAAGATTGTTCAACCGAAGGCGGTAGCAATGAAATTTGTTTGTATGTTCGGGGATGCATGTTTATATATGGCCAACTGCATATTTTTGAAGCGCAAGTACCGCCAATTTCACAGGGGAATTAAATGGCGTAATCAGGCTTGAGAAATACGCATATTGCCTGCATGGCTTACGCCGTGAGAAGCCCACGCCGTCACACAACGTGATAAGGTGTTCGAATGCAGTTATAAAACTTGAAACAACGTGCCAACGTGCATGTCCAAACCGCATTCTTGAGAGCACAGCAACAACGCACTTTACGTGCGTCTGAAGTGATCTATATAGGTGCATGTCTGCTTTGGTGCAAAACATCGATTTCCATCTACCTTACCCGTACGAATACCGTAATTCACTCAGTCGATAGCCTGCCAAAACCCGTAAGTTGATAATGCCAGTAGGGATACACAGCTGGCTGGTACCTGCCATCCTTTTTATACTACGGGTTGAGCCACCTATCAACCTTTTTCTTGTGAACATTCTGTTTGTTTGCTTTTTCACATTACTCTGAACATGCAACGACCGAGCTTATATATTCTATAAAAAAACCGGTAGGGATTCTTCCCGAACAAACAGTGGGTGGCTAAATTTATTCCGGGTGAGCAGATATTACACGAAAATCTTATGCGCAACGGATATGCAGACGTACCTAACCACATTGTCAATCTGGCCTAATCTGATGACCAGATGCTTACAGACACAGTCCAGGTCATTAAAACAGGCCAAGGACAACCTACACAATCCGAGCTGGCAAAAATAATGTATGTATGCAGTTTGTTTTGCAACTCACGATTGCAGCCAAGATCTGGGATAGTTACAATCACGGGGGCGTTCTTCGGCTTCACACCCTGCAACGGGAGAAAGAATTGAAATTCGATACTTTTTATGCTTACTAAAAGCCGTCATTCCACATCATTTTTTCGGCTGACCTTTCACAATGGAAAAATGTCATTTTGTCATTTAAAAAGTGTGTAAAGTGATGTTGCATGATGCAGCCTGATGCCTGTTCAGAAAATTCATTCAATAAACTTATTTGGTACTGCAGAGGAGACCGGAAAACCCAGGAATTTTGGCTAAAGCCGCCTCCGGTTGTCCCAAGCCTACATGCAACAGGTTAGCGTATCGAGGTTATTTCTGAGTGGTACTAACGCAAATTTACTTCCGCAGTTGTAACACACAATATTGTTTCTGTGTTCGCAGTGTAAAATAAAGTCTGATCGATTTGTTGTATACCCATCGGGTAGAGATAAACTACGGTCAGCAAGCGGTTTTATTCCAGTGTTTTCCCATAAATGGATGTGTTGATTTTAACCACCTCTCCGAAGATGTTGCCTTCTTGTTTACATTCACTGACGTGAAATTTCAAGGACGGGAGTTTCGTGGAAGCGTTATGTAAGGTAAAGGACACACACGGTGGAATAAAATGCTCTGATGATATATTGGGAATCAATTCAATTTACACTCAACCTCATCGGATTAGCAAATATTCCGAAGTCTCGAGTTAAGTAGTTGCATACGTAACCACTCCAATCCGAAATTGTCCATACCGCACTTCAGTGTGAGTGAATTTGCCCATCAATAATGCTTCGTGCAAATTATTCGCTTGATCTGTTTAAGGGGATCATCGACATCTATTCTTCGTAAATGTTAAACATAAGTCGGCTTATACTTATATGATACAATACTTTACAACCCAGAATTACTGCAAACCCAATTGCTTTTTAAATCAGCTCAACGTAGACCGACAGTGCAGTATTCCACCTTACAACAGTAAATATCTTAGCACTTTAATGTGGATTGTCTTTTTACGCTGAGAAACAAAAATTCTAGAATAGCGCTGGTGTCAGAAATCACACCGTTTTTCATCTCATAGTCCATTTTTAACCAAATTCAGTAAACATTATACATTTTGAGGGGTAGGGTTTGTTACAGTTAATATTGTCTGCAGAAATCATCCCCAAACATAGTATTTTGATAAAGCCATACGTAACTTTCAGTATTACAGATGGTTGACTGTTGGCGCTCGGATAAAGACTATTTTGTGGCTTAAGTAGTACCTTTCCCTGGGTATCCTTGAACTTTTGCCCTGTCTCAGTGCTAAAGCTAAGTCGTAAAATAGTTAATCTTTTGTTTTCAAGTTAATAATTACAAGTTGCGTCATATTTGACGTCAAATCAACAACATCCATCCGTCAAAACATTCAAGTTGTTGCTAAATGTCTAATTATCTGCAGACAATTCACACAGTGTGAACTTACAACTAACTTACAAAAAGTTCCAAAAACATTTAAAAGTTCATTCTTTTACTGCTTTATAGCATAGAATAACGGATAGCTACTAGCAAATTGAATCTTTCCATTCACACCGGGCAAAATTTTCAAAAACTCAGAACTCTAGCCCCTTACTTTGCTCACTGAACCTAAATTATTCAACAAAGTCAGCGCCAATTGAATCAAATCCTCTGAAAATGCAGGCCATGTCCATTCCAGTCATGAAAAAATTTCACGAGCCCAGGAAATTAATTCCTTTTGGTAGGGGCAGGTTCGCATAGGAGTAGGGGGTAATTGCTTTGTGTAAGGTAACCTTGTGGGTGTGACGGTAGATAAAATGTTTGATTTGGTGTCGTAAATTCGAACAGCGGATTCTATCGAGTTGCAAACAAGGATAACTTTGCTTTGGTACCTAGTTTTAACGATTTAAGGAATACAGCAGAAAAAGCGGTTTAGACAAGCAGAAAAGCGTATCCAAATTTACACAAAGCAAGCGAAAAGCCTGATTTCCTGGGCAAGATTCGAAATGTGGCGAACCGGACTAATGTTACCAAAACTGAGTGGCAGCGAACCCCACCTTGTGCTGTAGATGTGAAGTTGCAACCCATATCTTTTCCCTATATCTCTGCCTAAGCTAAAAAGAGTCAGTGCATCTGTATCCTATATGAGTCCATCCTTTGGCTTTATCGATGTACTGAGAGGTGTTACTCTTGAACTAAAGTATAAAAGGTAAAGATTCAGGCAATTCCAAAAGTGGTTTTAATTACACCTACGTAAAACAAGAGGACAGGGTGGTTCCACTTGAGATCAAAACCCACGCTTTTTGGATAACCGATTTTCTAATGCCTAGCCCGACGTCGAGTTTACACGATGAGTGCGTTAATGGCACCAATACGCACCAGCCGTTAATCTTTTAATCAGAGGTGTGGCAAGTTGGTATACACGTAAGACGCAACGCAGAGTTCGTTGTCATTGATCGGTTGGAGTGCCTCACCGGTTAGAAAACTTTGACACGTTCAAGTATGGACCAAGTAGTTGTTTCCTGCTTTGTATTACTTGTGTCTATTTTATGTTATTCAGGTTGGAAAGGATCTGCTTGCTAATTTAACCGAATTAAACTCTAATTTTATCTCCCAAATTTAGCGGTTTTGCAAACGTATGAATGGGTGAGATTAACTAGTTGAGTCAGCGCATCACAGTGGTCACTACCATGAACTAAGTTGGTCTGTCATGGAAAGACTAGGCTTCACTGCGTCCCGCAGAGTTACTTTTGCTGACCTAGAGTTGACGTGCATTCCACTGTTGATCAGGTATTATCATAGATAAGTTAAAGCCCCCAAGGAGACCATATGAAAAGTGAGGAGCTTGTTCTTGTGTCTCATGCAAACGAGACTTGAAATGGCTGCCAGCTGAATCCATCCGATTTGTCCCTTCCATATGCTTCGCAACTATCAGGCGCCTCTGCCAAGGTTCGTTTACTTCAACTATGGTTCAGATGTCAACCGCTTAATTTCACGTATCGCTTACTCTCATCTAAGTTCCTGAAACATTGGATACGTCTAAACACTGGCTCCAACTTCATTCACTTAATTTAGAAAAAAATTATGGCGATTAGGACAGAAGCAAAACTTCCAGTTGTTCTATCACACAATAACTCAGGAATTAACGTTTGTTTCCAAAGTTGTAGCAGCCAAGATTGATAGATATCATCAAGTTTATTTCCTTGCAAAATGCGGTATTTTTAAAAAAAATTCGCTGTTTTATTTGAGTAAAATTAGGTTAAAAGTGTGCCGGTTGGTACAAAACGCTAAATGTGACTTCATCAGAAATGATAAATGACCGCTATTTGTGCTAATGTATATCATTTGGCTGTAAACCCAACCACAATATGTATATACATATAAATCAATCTGTAAATTTATGTATGAATTGTTTGAAAACGTTGTTGCAGTGGAATAAATCAAACCAAATTCTTTATCAGTAGATTGCACAAACAAGATTACAAGATTGTAGATTGCCGGTTGATGGTAACTCAAATGAGTCGTCTTTTATTTCACTCCCATCAAACCGGGGTGGTAGTAACGCAACTACCCTGTGTTCGGATTTCAGCATTAATCAAATAGACCTGAGTTCTTAAGTGAAAATTTCGCGAATGCTTTTAATAACGCTGTGCATATTTTCAGTTTGTCTCTGTATGAAACGAACAACGCTCAACTCTGTGTTTGCATTTTGTTCATCTTTTATCATAATGTCATGCCCTCAGGGTATCAAACAGATTCATAACTGCTTATCACCACCTCATTTTGGTGGAAATCGTCACAACTGGTAATCATGCACCGACTTCTGGTTTCTGCATGTGTAATTTAGTAGATAGGGTGTTTTCTAAGTAGGCGCGTTTAAAAGTCTTGTAGGATGCGGGCTATTGGTCAGCTAAACCCATATATACATTGATCCTTAATAACAATTATTTGTTGACCGATTTCCAGGAACTCTTGGATAGAAAGCAACAAACTAATGACTAAAATATTGGACTGCATATTCTGGAGTCGTGGCCTGTCGACTATGGGCATTGATCCAACCAAATGGAGGGCAAAAATATTGCTTTCGTAAATAGTACACCGGGTACTCTAACCGTACCAAAATGCCAGTTATCATATCCGACCATCGTTATCACAAATTCATTTCCCCGTGAGCGAGGCAATAGAGAGCGATTTGGACGAGTTTGCCGACTCAAGTTGTCCTGTTTTTCCACTTAGCTGAATGTATCTAAATAAAAAGTATACCTACTGTTTTAAAATGCATTTTTTCTTGATAACCGTCTATTAGTTCGTTGCGCTGTGATCGGTTCGGTAATCTCTCAAGGCGCTCGCGAGCTCACAGTTAGCATGAAAATGCGCATACAGTTTTGCACTTGGGAATCAGCTGGACAAGTTGTGTTTGTATTTTATGAATTTATTGTGAACAACCATGAAAAGGGAACCGTTTGGTTTTACGAAGCAACGATAATGCGCCAAGGGAGCAGTTGGTGTACAAAGACTTGGATGGGATTCGCTGTAAGTTTAAGAGTACAAGTTAAGGTTCCTCGGAGCCACAGTTTGAGTTCGTAATCCCGTTGTCTGTAAACGTGCAATTTTGATATTTGTTTGTGATCAGGTTTCCGAAAACTAATTTTGTTTCCAAATCTAGGTTTTTATGAGGCCCGATTTTCTGAACCCATCTCATTAGGTACTTACCAATGCTTGTCTCAAATCTCATGCCGACGAATCTATGAAGGTTCATGTTATTGTTACTGGAAATCTCAACTTCTACTTATATTTGAAAACTTGAAGCAACTTAAACGCTGGCGCACAATCTCCTTAAATGTGTTTGACATTAAACTCTATATGCTAGACGTTATAAGAGCTTCAGTTGAGTTTGGTCATCTGATATTCCGTTAGGCCGTTACGTACTTGGCATTGTTCTCCGGGACCACGATCATGACGGCTACAGTTTGATGGGCACAGTCTTTATTCCCCAACTCCGGGACCACGATCATGACGGCTACAGTCTGATGGGCACAGTCTTTACTCCCCAGAAATCAGAATCAGATCTGACTGTAAGTTATATGCTGTCTGTTTTTCTGCAGAGTTTATTTTTCACTTCAGCAGATACTATCAAGAAAATCATTTCTTGTTTGTTACTTGCAAATAACGACCACAATTTGCAACTGTCAGCGGCTACGGTGCCGTCCAGAATGTTGAACAACAATTCTCTGGTACCTGGCTTTCTATCGATGCATCTGGACATGATCACAACATATGTTGATGGCTTCAATTTTGCTGAGCCGTAATTGGGACGTGAACCTTTTTCTGGAAACTCGTGAATGTGCGCGGATGAGGTGATAACAGTGTACAAATGCATGCAGTTCAGTAGTGAAAATGTCACTTGCTTGAATATAGACCGTGAATGTGCCGCATTTTTCTGTTGGAACGCTCACCACCTAAAATGGGATAAAAATTTGTGATTGAAATCCCATAACACGAAAAATGTTCGCAATTAGGATGACAGCAGTTTAAAATCTCGGGATTTTGCATTTTACGAATTGGTTTAACAGCTGGGTCGAGAGTTTGTAACTAAAAATAACAAAATGCTTCACCCTAAAAATTACCGATGCACGAGTTCAAAATTCAGGATTTTCACTTTGTACTTTAACTTCCGCAAATATTGAATCCTGTTTAGTTGTTGATTTGCTAATTCTATTGGATAATAAACTGTGATTCATAGAACTATAAACATGGTAAAGCCGAAAAGGCGGAAAAGGGGGGTAAAAATTGTAAACTTTAGGCAATACTTGTTTTGTAAAAAAACTTCAATCTCCTACGAGTGTGTCCGAAGCCCTAACAAGCGTCTTCTATATTTTGCTCCACGCCTCGGGTGAAAAACACGGACAGTGTCTGTGGTCTACAAAATCTGTAGTGCGCTAAATTCAAACCTCATTCAGATTAGCATTTGTGAGCACACGGATGGTTCCTATCATTAACCGCAATTCTCTATAATCTCGCGAAACAATTTATCAGATGAAACTCGGATTGAGAGTGAATAGGCCAGATGCTTTCTGGTAAACTTTAAGGGACAAAAGATTCAGAATTCTTGTCGGTACTCCAGCCAAGACCACGCTTATTTCGCAGGCTCAGAGGTTGGGTTGTTCCTTTGAGTCTAATGTGCAGCGAACCACAGCAGCTCCCTTGACTACCCCCAAGTGGCCATTTAAATGTCATAAAATTTAGTTTTTGAACGGCAGTAAATTTTTCCTATTTAAAATTCGATTGATACTGGACAGTCTTTTCTAGTCTGCATGAGATAAAAATAACATAATGAACAGCTATCTGTTATATATCAGATTTGGCAGTCGTTGTGACGGTTTATCAAAAGACCTTCAGAATGAAATGTTTCATTTTACCTTTTTCATTCGTAACTTACTGGTGAGCCAGACTTACTAGCTAGACAAGTAGATCAAGGTAGATCCGATATAAGACAGTGTCCCATTAGAGTAATTTTTCTTTTTACATCTTATATATGTTATTTACGCATGTGCTAACACTGCAATCGACAGAAGCGTCAATCTTTCCTTTGCTAATCCCACAAGCTTTGCTTCAGAAAAGAAATCACGTGGTTTATTCTAACATTAATTCTGACATTAAAAGCAAATAACCCACTAAACGGGTGAGATGGATATCTAGTAATAACAAAACCGCTGGTGACCGAGAAATTGCATCGTTCACCCGATCCCTTTGTGTAAGCAGCAGCCTGTAGGCATAATTCTCAGTTTTGGAATATCCTGTATTGTGCATATAGTGGCTTTGATTTCCTGGGTGACTGGTGATCCCGATTATTTACTTTTACCCCTTGAGCCGGCACCCTTTAGCAGTGCGTATCGGACTTGTAAATTCTACGTATGTACTTTGCATACATGCTCGCCTTATCAAGAGTTAATCACACAAATGAGCATTTATATTGTTTACTACCGAAATAATATGTTATGTTTTGAAGGGTAAAACCAATGGCAGTCCATCACAATGCTGAATGGCCCAGAACTTTCATTTGGCAAATCAGCATACTTCCACCAAGCAGCGTTGCAAACGTCAAAAACGCCTCACTCAGATGAACCAGCGGTAATTCATGTGGCTAAACGCATAGGCTAAGAGATATATGCTGTCTCCTTTTTGATAGTCTGGTTACCCCAGCTGTTCTACCCGTGAAAAGGAAGGCCTACGCTGCGGAGTTGTTTGTTAGAGAAACACCAACTTACCAGTTACACACTGTTGGACAGGGGAGTAAAACTCTCATATGCATCTTGTTTACAAAACTGAATATCCATCTCCTTGAACGCGGCTTTTTTGAAATTTCCTGGAAATTCATTGACTGTTACTCAGATTCAAGCAAATGCTACAAAGCGACTCCACAAATTCCGTAAAAGATCTCACTTTTCAAGAAACGCGAAGCGGATTTACGGGAAGTCATACTACTCGCATGCCTCATCAGTTGTATCCACCGTTACACCGTAGTCGAACTTTTACCAGCTAGAGATTGTTATTCCAAATAGTTAGGATGTGTCTGGCCGAAATTCAAGGCAGGCGTATTAATAATTTGCAGTGTGGTTTTATTAAAGCAGGCTAAGCCAGGTCGCTTCTTCACCACAACTTGCTAGCACATCGATATGCCACACCAAGTAAACCGGGTTTGCGGTCGGTGGATATTTTTACTCATATAGAGACCAACCTACTCCATGCTTTCTCCTGATTTTGTGGGTGAGTCCCAAGGAAATTTGTTCTTCATTTTAAACATTTCATATCTGTTGCATCAACGCGGTATCTAATGCATCAAGCGCGTCTTGTGATTGCTGGGTATTTCATTATCTTTTATTCACTGATATATTATATATAATAATAATATAATATATTTATCATTCCTGATAGCATAGAATTTTGAAGTGGATAAATATTTTCGTTCCTCAGCAAATGACAGTTGGAGTGCCTTAATCATTAGGCTTTGTTTTGAAAAAGAACGAAGTGGTATTGAGCTGGGTACATCTGGTACAGAAATCGAGACCAACCAGACCAACACATTTGGGTGCGGATTTTTTATGGAGAAAGTGAATTAGGTAGACTGAAATCAATGTTGCTCCAGCTTCCTATTAGAAAGATTCTGTTGATTAGGCTTCCGCCTGATATACACCTGCAACTTTACCCTAAAAGAGCTAATTCGTCTCGGTCAAATCACGACTTTTGTTTACAATGAATACGTCTTATCCTTTTCAAGTGTGCAATTACGCTGCAAGCCAGTCTGCGTTCAGATATTAGAGGTTCCAGCTTCCGAAACCTCCGGATCCCAATAAGAAATACAGTAAAATATTTTATACTATCATTTTTTCCTCAGGTTGACACATTATTAGTTAAAGATGACTTTGTGGATTGCGTCACTTAGGATTTTCTAGGAAGTGAACAAGCGTGAATAGAAAGTCATTACATTGCTGCTACCTCAGCTGTTTACCAAAAGACTTGTTGGATTTGAGGATATTTTGTCACCGTTTGTTGCTAAGTCTTAAATTATGGAGGGAATAATTAGAAACTTGGCAGATGTTATCCTTTATCTGTATGTCACTATATTAGTCCTTGTTGAGATTTATAGACTCACTCCCAATGGTGAGGACCTAAGGGACAAAGTACATTCTTTTTTAATAAAAGTGCTCTGATTGAGAGATCTCTCAGATTATTTTCCAAATCTGAACTGCTAAAATTTCATCCACAAAAATTTCCATCACTACCTATTGGACTAATCTAAACGACTGATTTAATGTTATCTACAAAAGTTCTCGTGGCCTACGAGTATCACTCAAACCTGGTTGCTAGACTCCCACTGAAATGGAATGAATACGTTTTTTAGGTCACGCACTATGATGTTGAAAACTATTCCTAAGAACTCTGATCTTGCTTTCGTTATGCAACACGGACTAAAACACCTAGACGCTCAACGGCTCCTTGTGCCACCTTACATCATCCACTTAGGTAAGAGTCGGGGTTTGCTGACCATCTTCTGTGTTTCCGTTATTGTAGTTCATTGTTTACCCATACTGTGAACACTAAGTTGATATTGAGTTTACCGAAAACCACAAAACTGTATTGTCCGTCACCAAGCCAAACTATTCACTCTAGTTATATTTCAGTTGTGCCGCAAGCAGGACACTAGTTCAACACATCAGCTACCGTTTGCGAATAGTGTGAGGTTCGAAAACTTCAGTCATTTTGTTGCCCAGAAAAACGAAGTCAGTCTGTTCCATCCTACTTTGGATGAACATCAAGACTTTTATACAGAGGACCTTTCGATTAGTAGTTGAAGAATAGACCATCTGAGCATGAGTGACTGGTTGGAGGTGTGATTAACTCGCTCTTTGACATTATTGAGCTATGTCATTTACGTCACGCAGTCACGTACGGGCATTTTTCTGATTTTCCATGACGATAAATGATACCTTGTAGCAAGACGTGCGGCGGAAGTCAGAGTCGCCGTTCATTTAAAGCATCAAACCCAGATAGTCAAGTACAAGTCTACGGCGATATCCTCTTTGTTTACCAGGCTCAGATTGAAATTCATTGTACCGGCTAGTCCGAAACTTAGAAAACAATTTTCTCCAAAAATCTATATTTATCATAAATTCCATTTAGATGGGAATCTCAATTGATAGAAAACTCAGTCACATTAAAAGTCGGCAGCTGGTGCATTCTGTGAGCTAGTTTTCTTCTCAAAATTAATCACACTTAACCGGTTTGGCATTCTTAGTGATCCTATAGCGCAAAGCCCGTTTCTTATGAAGAAATCAGACGACAGTGTCGTACAACATGAATATACCTATATCTATGTAATAAGGTTTATATCCAAAGTCATTCAACTCAAGTTAAGAAAGATTTATCTACTTCCATGGATTTATACTGTATGGTTGGGTTAATGGAAGCATGCAACACGGCAGTGATAACGCAATGCACATGCACTGTTACGAGGCGTTTTTAGAACATTACTACGTGTATTTCCAAGCACGAGGAAGGCCTGCCCACTGCTACCTTTGTCTGTAATCGATGAACATTGAAACAGGTGTCTATAAAATGGTACATAAATATATCTACAGAATATATTCTAGTGGACAGCCATTTTGACCACCAAGTCACGCGGCAAAAAGGCTGAAATGGTAACCATCGCTCCTGCCTTATTTTGCTTAGTCTCTTCAAACTTCTTCCTCTGGTCAACAACAGGGACATTAGATTTTTCGCTGTTCGCTAAGCATGCGCACGTGTCATACGTGGATCAGTTTGTACCAACTTTCCTCTCTAGACTAATTTATCTTTATTGGTGCGTGACAAACTCAGTAGATGTTACATAAAGCAAATAGGAGGAACGGGAAATTTTTGGATTTCAAATATTCGCAGTGCTTTTCGTGAATTTTTCTGGGGACTTCCTTTCAGTCAAGTCCGCAAACGAGGCGCATGGAGAGACACCGATTTTCGGACATTGATAATCTTTTGAAAACAGGTTTATCGGGTTTACGTTGTTGGCCAGTATGGCTGGATTGTTCTTATCCGCAACATCCTTCGGATCTTAATAAGATGGTAAGTAACGGGGCGCACACCAAAAATTTATATCAAGAAAAAGGTTTCAGTAGTGCTCCCTGAGAAAGTAAACAACCAACATTATCACAACCTGGAGCTTACGAGAAAACCTGACGCAACTGTGTGCAACATGCCCATTTGTATCTCTCTCTCTGTGGAAAAACGGTTCATACAATTAGCATTTTTAACTTTTATCCGCCAATTTCCCCTATATTTCGTTACCCTTAAGTGCCAATCAAACATTTTGACGCAAGGTTTGTAGACGTCATTAGCAAAAACCAGTATGCGATAGTTTGTTTTATCTAAGCATGTCTTTACCAAGGCTAATCATTCCATGCCAGTCCTAGGCCATTGAAATTTTGAAATTGAAATTTTTGTTTTATTTCTACAGGAGAAGCTACACAGATGGTATAAATTACAATTGTTCTTAGGTGAGATCCAAGGTGTGTGTGTAAGTTTCTTCTTCTGTATTCAATTTAAAGGGAAATGTCATCCACTTTAGTGGTTTATTGTTACAGACAGGCTTAGAGCACTCTACGTGGTATGGCTAAAGTTTCATAAGCTCTAAAAAATTACAAGTGAGGAGTAATGAGTTTGTGTATAATTAATCATGAGTATTCTCTTTGAAAATGGTCAACTGAAAGTCGTTTTCAATGACTGTAAAAGGCAATTATTTCGGGTTTTCTTTAGCTGCTTTTTTATAGATTTAATGAGTAAAACTAGGAGGGACTATCTAGCATTTATAACAATTTCAATTCAGAAATACCTTTTAATAATTGTGAGGTGAAACAGACATGTAACGTGACAACCGGTAAAATTAATTTCTACGGAATGTACTGTTGAGTTGGATAACCATATACATAGGCCACGTCTTTCCTTAACTTTCTGAGCTCTTGCACATCAATTCGTTTGATTACTCAAGCTTACAATGGCTTTTGTCTATTTTGATGCACCGGGTTTATCATGCCTTTGTCTAGCAACTAGCACACGGCCCCCTATGAGCACATTTTTGTCAACCGGACAAATAAGTACTAATTTCATTAAATTTGGCGAAATACATACAACGCACTTTTATCCCAGTGGACGGTTTGCTGGCTTACATCTAACAAAACCAGTCCGCATTTCACCTGCTTTATTGTTCTAAACGTAACTGGAAGAATAAACTTTAATTTATGGACAGGACTATTGCGTCAGGTGGGGAGAAGAAAGTTGTGTGTATTTTTTAGAAACATTAGCTAATTCAAATGATTCAAACGTAGAATTGTTTAAGGCAACTGGATACCACCGTGACAAGTCTGTGCAGTAGGTTAGTATGTGGGGGATACCACTAGAACTCCACTGTGTTAGCTCATTGTATTGTTATTTGCCCTCCTCTGCTAGATATAATTGGACCAACAAAAATGTAACTCAGTGATGCGGAAGACTCATGATGGCCCAGTCAAACCTTACACTTTGTGCTAGATATATGATATTATTCCAGATATAACACCTAAAGACGTTCATTGTGTATCATGCTAGTATATAAAACCTTACAGCAACTTAAAACGTTCCAGAAGAAATACTCACCACAAACTGCCAACTCAGCTCACGTTCAAGCCATAGAAACGGTGGCACATCAAATTTGTGCACGTCTACATTTGACTTTTGGACAGTTAGACGTTCAGTCAAAGTCTATTTTGATTGTACTGTCACACTGTTGAACAAAATTTCAGGCTGTCTTTAGAAATCCCGTCATTTGTGGAGATTTTTTTATTAGAAAAGCTTTTCTGTTTTCCTCAGAATTTCTGAATACGTTGGTTTCCTGTCAAAAGCAGCTGACCACGTGGAACATCAGTAATCAAACAAGGCTTATTTTTACACCAAATCTCATACTAAAATCCTCGTATTGGGCAAACATAATCACCCTCGACTTAACGTAAACATGTTCATGTACAACGTGAGCAACGGCATAGTAAGCATGCAATCTAGTTTGCTCATTTTTTAACTTTCAGAATTGATTTTTTTAGACCTTCGATGACCTGAAGTTATCCGGGGGTTCATCATGGCCTTATATTATAGGCCGATGTGACACTGGAACTTCTAATGAGACTGCACAAAAACAGTGAAATAAAAAACAATTGAGAGATCCCACTGCAGACTTTACTCAAGAAAGGGGAACTATATTTGTAATTTATCTCAGGCAGACACCAATGCCGGCCCAAATGACACAATAAGGAATAATGATTTCGTGCTTGTAGAAAAATCCTCAAAACGGCGGGAGAGAATAAAAGCTAGGATATAGATTTTTTGTTGTGGAAGTTTGGAAACAGATAATAGACCCTAGAATGCCAAATTTGGATGAGAAAGGATTTTTCACATGAGTTAACGTGTGCGTCGTACATAGCAGTCCAACCTATTGGGTGGGGAAATTCGCTTTCGGTGTAGTGTTGTTTTCTAGTAACTGCTCTTTATGATGGGAACTTCCGGTAAGCCTCCGGAAGGTGATCACATGCTCAATCCATGGTGCTCACTTCACCTGGTAAAATCATTTCCCATTTAAGAGAGCAAATTTCCTGGTGAACGGAACATTTTAACCAATTCCTCAGTTTCACATATCATGACACTTCCCTCCCACCACTTTTCTCCGCATCTTTGTACGGTGTCTACTATGGTCGTCCGGCTAAGAAGAAAATAACCACAGTCATCGACCGGTTTAAAAGACTCAAGTTTCTAAATAAAAGTGGAAGTCCTGGGAATGTTAGAAAGTAAGAACCAACCCTACTCTCGCCACCTCATAATTAATTCTTCGTGTTCTGGGACGAAATATTTGGAGCCCTTTACTTTTCCATCGTCCCAAAATGGAGGTAGAAAATATTTTTGATAGCCATCTTCTTACTGATACCTTTTCCACTGAAAGTCACTCGCTCACCAGACAAACACAGGGGACATTTTACCTAGGAAGGGACTTTGCTGCACTTGGTGTTCCGGAACAACTGCACAGATATCAGTAACCAGCAGTTACCTGTTTCACCAGCTTTATAACCGCATTCCACTCTGAGCCGACAAACACAGTGGAATGTACTGGGGTCTACCTGCTGCCCACCATACCGCTCAAATTCTCCTCAAATCACTTAATGTGCTAAGCCATTAACGGAACCCAAAATGCAGCCACCGATTACAGAACTAGATCTCAATTGTGGAATAACCTGCCACTCCTCATGGCCCGTTGTTTCGGTACGTTCTTACCCATTCCATTCGCCTCCATCCTTCATTGGGGACTTCTTCCTACTACTGTCAATTGCAGTGGTGATCTTAATATAACATTCCAGTGGTCAGTTGCATTCGTTCTACCGATTAATGCTCTAAAACTCAAGATAGTTTCTCTATAAGCAATCAACTTCTACAAACCGTCTACAAAATCTAAGTGTCTTTGAATAACAATGACAATTTTAATAACTTGTTTCAACTGATCCTCTAAACGGCTCCGTTAAAGACGAGATCAAATTTACCTGCGTGATGCCTACACGTTTCTAAGACTGAAGCACGTGCTTTAGCAAGGTAAACCCCCAGATTAACTGCCAAGGCCAGGTTGGTCCACTTTCCCTTCGCCCCGTTTTGTTTTGTACTACGAAACCTACTCGACGATGTTTTGGATGGAAACTTGCGATTTTCGGTAATTGAAGACTATTCTCACAGTAATTTCTTGAAGGGGTATGTCGAATAAAGAAGCCCCTTGTTGATGACTGAAGCAAGCAGATAACGTTGACTACGGTATATCCGACACGAAACGTCTGAATCGGCAGGCCTGTAATGCTCACATCAGCGGTGAGAGACCTGCCAGGACTTCTGTGTCCCCGCTGCAACTTTGATTCAAGACATCCGAAACATTCACACACTGGCAATAGTCTAATTAGAGTACAAAAAAGTAAATGAGTACTGAAAAATGGCTATCCGTTCTTTTGTTCTTGAAAATGGCATAAATACTGCGGACTGCCCAGCACAATATTTCCCGTGGTATTTTCTCATTCTCAGTCTAACTAGAAAATCAATCTAACGGAACAGAATAGAGATTTCAGTTTCTAAAGGTATCTGGAGTGAAGATGCCCAAAATTAAATTTAACACGAAGTGTGAATGTTGATTTTTTTTTAGCCATTTTCATCCTTAATATCCCCAAATCTAACTACACTTGCGTTGTTCCAGATTTATATCCACGCTATGCAAACAGTTGCAGATTTCCGTTTTTTGTCTTAATTTCATCCTTTAATAAAGACAACATACTAGTTTGAAGCTTTCGCTTTGGTGTGAATTGTGCAGTCATTACCAGACGTTCCGTAGAAGTGCCGAGGACAGCCGGATATAACATAGTCAGAAATAAGTCACCTTAAAATGTGGTGTCTAAAACTCTTATTTCAGATTACATTTATAAGAGATTTGCAACTGACTGCCACATGTATCAATGCGAGAACAACAAATAACTACAACGTCATACCTGATATCGATGTAAGTATTTCGTTACGCAATACTATCCAAGGTTCGAAAAACTCAGGAAGATTAAGAAGTCCAGAATATTCCTTATATAGATCGCGCTTGCCCATACATACCCATTCGTAAGATCTGATAGTTATAATCTATCTTAGGAAATCAAAATGTCTTTTTAAAATGTCACAACGGTGTTTAAATGATCAAGCTAAGCCCCTTATGAGAATTTCCTGCCTGACATACATTGTAAAGCTACTCTTTTTTGGATTCAACCATCTTAAGTAAATTTGGTCTGAAGATATTAATCATTTATTTGTAGACCCATAATTTAAAAGAAATTATCTCGTGTCTGAAAGCCAAGAAGAACCAAGCAGCTGTCACGTCCCCACCACAAACCACTGATGCTGTGCGTTTCTCTTATCTGGAAAAAAGAAATTAATTCCAGAACTTTCGAGACAGTAGCTGAACAGCTGCATTCACATACAAATGACAGCTTTTGTCTCGTGGAATGTTGTGTAATCCAAAAGAGGACATCTTTCTTGCGTAAGATGCCTTTTAATTTGAGTACACTGTTCTTTTCCAGCTGTCAAGACACCGATAGTGCGTTTGCTAGTAAAAGGCAGAATGATGCTAGCCGAAAAATCCAGGAAGTATTGGGCGGATATCTGTTAGATGATTGGTAGTGATCAGTTGTCACGAGAACCGAGCAACCGTAAATTCTCTTTGGTTATTTGTCTCAGATTAGTTCTGATCTAGCAGAAGAAGTCCAAAGCCGAACGTTTACGTCTGCTCCTCATTTACGACATGAACCAGTATTTCGTACTTTTAGGCAATACAGAACTTACTACTCTGTTACCCAATGTTTGCATTTCGGCCCAGTCTGAAAAGAAGACTTTGACCGAAATTCATTTGTTGTAAACCGTTTTGCAGGAACTAATACAATTTATTGTGTTATGCATGAAAATGCTATATGGGATATAGCGATTTATAGAAGCCCGTATTTCATCCAGCTGACCCAGTGTCAATGTTTCACGTGCAGGAAAAAGTCTGGTTGCCTGCTTCAAATGGCATGTTGTGAATTGCAACCTTCTTGGAATAAATGTTTCCTTCTTTACAATAGTGATATAGTTTCTCACACCTCATAGTCTAGTAGAATGTAATCCACAAATAGACATACGCTTTTCAGCCAGACTGGGGGAATCACCTTCACATTTCTTGTGAACAAATATCGTCTCCGATTTTGTAGTCTGAGAAACTTATGCCGGTAAGGTATATAGCGTAGCTGATCCCTAAAAAATAATAAGCCACCAGTTTATTACCCATGGCAGGTAAATGGCCAGTACAACCATTCCTCACTGATGTACGTCACAAGTCGTCTGAACATCCAAACATAGGGCTGAACAACTCGGTTGTCAATCTTGGTAATACAGGCAGCTGCCTGTCTCCTTAAATCAACTCACTGTGGGTTTGGTTCCTGTCTGTTTTACGACTATAGCTACAATAAAGCGCACCACAAACCGCATAACAACCTAATAAAGACTCACTCAACGATCAAGCAAAAACTGTGTTTACACCAATAGTTACCGTATGGTGAAGTAAATCCCCCACGTCAGTGCAAGTAGAGCTCGGGATACCTCAGTGGATAAGGCACAAACTTAGTGATAGGAACGTTTGTGGTTCCCACCCAACCTCGACTGCTCCAGTCTAGGCTTGGGCATCCTTGGCAGTATCTGCTCTCGTGCTTCTTCCAGGTGCCATGATTGCTAATCGCTGAAAGGATAACACGTCAGTGTAGGCTTGACATTTGTCATGCATTCTGTCAGTATGAAATAGGCTCCCACCAGCTGAACCCCGATAAAGTGACCGGACCGCAACCTTGCAACCACTTAGAATGGTCCTCATTAGCACTAACATTTGCTTACTACGGTGTGATAGGTATCAGTTGGATCACTTCATCTAATGCTATATAGTTCAAAGTATGTCGTGTGTTTAGGTATTAAGCTTATTATTACTGCTTGGCCTCGAGAGCTTCACCCGTCTCTGTATAAACGACGTCATCGGTTTGCCACGCGTCTGTACTGCTGTGGATGCGAACACTGTGTACACATTTTGATGGAAATATAAGGTTAATTCCACGATCTGGATCACAGATTTTTTTAAAGTTCTCTTATGCACAATATGCAGCATGGTAAGTGTCAACTGCGATCTACCCTATATGCCTTCAGTGTGACCCAGAAATTGGAGATCAACACTGAGTAATTATGCCAATCAGATAATAATAAGTAATAATAATTGTTCAACTGTAGCTGCCACCCGGAAGAAGTACGTAGGCCGAACATTGCTAGGTGGATCCAAGCTTAAACAGAAGTCGAGATGACAGGGTTGTGGCCGAACCACGGATCTTCCAGTTTTATGCGTCAACCACAGAGCTATCTCGAGCCCAACCAATCGGATGGTCGAACTTGATGTATCACTGTTGAATGGGATATTCGGTCCAACGATAAAAAATGAAATCTCAAATAACTCGGACTTTTGAGCTATCAATGCCTCGCTTGCTGGCCAGTCAAAAACGTAATTTAATAGAAAATTTGAAGAATTCCACTGGTGTAAATTTATGCACGGATACGTTTTGCCCAGTTTGGAGGTTGCTTTGCTGTTGATGCATCGTAAAACAGCGTAACACCGAACTTGACACTGCTAATACAGCAGTGTCCAAAAAACCTTACTTCAATTGGGTTGAACGGACTTAACTTGGGTCGGGAATTCATGTGAACTCAACCTGAACTTTTCGATATACACACCGCCTGGGATAAAACCAGGGAGGTGCATAAAATTTTGCAACGTCCCTAATATTGGTTTTGTCGGTGGAATACACAAGAATCTACGTAAGAGATGCAACCTTTAAAATCTTACATTATGACGCGTTCTTCCTGTATGCAAGACTTCTCTTCAGATAAGTCATAAACTTCTGACTGTCCGAGGATAAAGAGGTCTCCATGGAATGCGGACATATATTACGCCAGCTAGCTAATCTTGGTAGAAGAGGCTTGCATACCGGCCAATTCGGCTCCGAATCACGATGAAGATGATATTGCAAGATAATTTTTTTCGCGTTTGCCGAAGATGAGATATTATCCCGTGGGAATGTTGTGGATTTGAGATCATATTGTCACTTATAGAGTGATAATCCTTGAAAGATCCCGATCAGGGAACTACATCTGATTTCAGATGGTTGCGACTGTAATAATATCAATTCACTCCTATTTAATGTCTGATATTCTGTCCCGGTATACGAATGATTTGAAATCGGTTACAATTAGTCCATAATATTAAGCACGCTTAAGTAGACATGAATTTGATTTTTTTAAGTTCCCACCGATCTTGGACCCTAAGCCCCTAAGATTAAATTCAGGTAATCTCAGTAGGATGCTATATGAAAGGCACTAGGTTGGACGCGGGTGTGTTTTTCTCTGAACCCGAAACAAACAATAAAATACAGGTGACTTCTAAGCACTAGTATTGTGGCCAACATAAAATTCTAATGCGAAACCGATTTTTCTATTTGCTGCTATTCCGCTTCCGATTGCAAACGAAACACAGTTATCCAGAATCATCCTCAAATGGAAATTGGACATGTGCTGCTGATCAGGAAGTCTTCAATGTTATAAGAATGTCTGTCCAGAAGGCATCATATTAGTACACTGTACTCAGTCAAGACAAGTTCGTATGAAAATTGTATTTAGATAAGGGATTAACAGACTGACAGCTTCAACGCAGCAGTACCAAACCCACCCACCGAATTTAAAAGTAGCAAAGGTAGTTCGGGAAGAGTTTGCTTGGGCTCCCTTGCTAGAGTAAAGGTATTTGATAATGTTTTCAGCATTTTGTGGCAACCAAATCCGTTGAAAAAATATTTAAACGCGTCTGTGTTTACCAGACCATATCATTTTTTGGAATCCACTGAGTGTCTATCTTATTCTTGGCATTATCTCTGCGGCTCAGAAGCCCTACGCTCGCTGTGGATCTGCCGTCGCCCGATGTTTTCTGTCCCCACAAATCACCCTTGTTTCCACATTTCTGGCGCTGATAAGCCTTCGAGCTCTCCATGATCCGACCGAGGCAGCTTCAAGTTTCTCATTAAAGCAAGCCGGACAGCGAATGCGAACCCCTTCACCAATGTGTCATGGGAGCCTTAACCTAGTTGCGGCGTCGACAATCCAAGAAACTCATCTACTGCCACAATGAGCAATACTGCGGAGAGTGGATCTTCACTGACCAGACTAAAAAACAGCTTCAGCAGTGTTTGTGGCATAACAAATTTGCGCATAATTTGGGACCAAATTTTCTGCTGTGCGAGTAGCAGTGTGGTAACCAATCCATATTTTCAACAGCTCACCAACGGTTTCAGTTGGAGTTTTGAGAGAGAGATTTTGTTCATATTCACACCACTCTCGTTTAAACGGTCGTCTTCCTGTTCTGGCGTGATTATTCTGGTGAGTCCACATCTAGCAGAAGCACTGGGCTCCAGTTTTGCTCTTATCAGAGCTCATCAGCAGCGCATATTCAATGGCAGTGCCCGGATTTGAAACCCGGACATCGGACATGCGAGGCGATTGTGTTACCGCTACTCCACTAACGCACGTTGGACGCATCTGAATTTTCACGTCTGAACAGGCGAACGTGTTCACACTTGAGCGATGTGAATCGTGTGCCAGACCCATCGAACGATAACCCAGCAACTGTCCTGGTTGTGACGATCGATTGACCCGCCAGTCAGGAATTCCCAGTCAGGTAGCATCACAGACGCTTGAAACCAACTGGGCAACTATTTTGGTTTTCAGTTGGGGTTTTGCGAGATATGCATTTCGCTCACAAATGATCTTTGAGGCTGATCGTTTGCTAAATGTGGTGTGTGATGTCTGCTTAATAAACAAACTTTGGAAGGTAAGCATAGTGGAAGGAGAAGTGAATATGTGTTTATGCTGCAAATGGACTAGTTTCTAACAAGTATAAAAACCTTCAACAGCTGTTCTCGGCTTTCTTACGCGCATTGACTTACCGGGTAAAAACGCGATTTGGAAACAAACGTAATCTTATGACATAAAAAATAAGGGTATTCCGGTCAGAACACTAGAAGTTCCGCGATCCCATGGGTTCCTTATACAAGACATCGAATCTCAAGAAACCGGCTCCTAAATCCGAGCCAGCCCTTCTGCCTGTTTACCAATTTAAGCCGACCGGCATGGCCTTCAACTATAAACCGGAAATTTGTCGGTTTAAACCTACTCGAGGCCTGTGAAATATGCATTACTGGGCATTGTTGCATAGATGTAATTTGTTTGTAAGAGAAATCTTTGGTTGAAATTGCGAATTCTCATACTGCGAACAGAATATTTCTGGTTCCAGTGAGCCAGTAAATAGCGCATCAATTGCTAAATTCACGTGAGTGAATTGGAATGGTGCTAACTTTAGGTGCAAGTGTGTCACACGGCTGATCGGCCACTCATGGTCGAGTGACCTCTTGTTCAACCAACCGATGAGTCTTGGTTAAAAAACTTCCTGAAGATTTGTAGGGTGAGCACTGTCAGTGACTTTCAGAACAGCCAAACAATAACTTTTGGCTTTCAAACCCAGACAGTTTAATTGTGGGAGGAAATCTCAATTAGTACTCGACCAGCTGAAACACCACGTTGTGACAGCCACATCCCTGAGAGAACTAATTTAGTGCAAATGAATTCATTGTGAGAAGTGACATTACTGTGAGTGAACTTGTCAGAAAATACTTTCTAGAATCTTGGAAATAATTTGCGAACATGAAACTCTGTTTGTCTGAATGCAATCTCACTAACTCCATTCCCAGAGTTTTGGAATGAGAGATACAAAAAAGTTTCAAACCGAGCAAGTGTTTGGAAAAACCAGTTAGGTTAAGAAGTATTAGTATAAAACAAATTCACTGGAATTATACCCGGCGTCGGTTGGAAGTTTTTGGGCCGCTTACCTGGAACCTTGTCATTTGAACTTTCATACCCACATACATACACTTCGTTACGTAGGATTCTTTTCAACATATTGTTACTAGGTATAAGCCGGATTTGGAGAACCTATTTTACATCGGGGCAAACTCAGGTCACGTTACATTAATGGGACATTTGAATTTACATACCCAAGTGATGTTATTTTTATCTATATTCACGATACGAATGAATATCCGTTCCCGAAATACTGGAATCCAACGATAGTCTATGGTTACGGATGACTGCCCGCGTGGCTGACATACGGGACAAACTCAGAGGACACAGTTGGTAATGGCCCTGATGGTGACAAAGGGTTGAGTAAAGCTGATTAGTTGAAACAAAGCTTTAAAAATTTAGTACAATTTTGTGTGTTTAATTAACCCTAAATCCTGACATTAGAATGTGAGTTAAAACTACAAATGGCTAGCTGGATTCCGAAGTAGAAACGTTCAGCATTGTGCGGATTTTACGCCGTACTAGTACTATTCCCTATACCTGATTTATGTGCTGACAGTTTGATTTTTGAGCCCAAATAAGCGAAACTGCATAGCACGCCAAACATTTCGTCATTAATCCTGCTCCGTCGGCTTGTTTCTTGCGAAAAATCTCTTTTCAAGCACATTTCTGATGCTGCCCTATAAGTTGGTCAACGGAACTTTATCACGAAGATTTGTGTGTTGTAAAATTTTATGAGGTCATCCAAGAACTATGGTGTATTTGTTTCAGTAAACTCCCGTTAAAAGCTCAGTCATGGGAACTAAGATGATCCGTGCCTCAAAAAGGCTTGAAGATCCGGTGGTTCACTCAGAAAAAAGGGACTAATGAGCTCAAATCCAGCTGTTAGGGGTTCGTAACCATGCACCCTGTGAATTATCGTTGCCGGAAAATTTCCATTCACAGAAGCAGTTGTTTGATGCCTTCTCCGTTCTGTTTTGTCGTCTAATACGTTTTTTAATGGACCGACGAACCTTTAGCCTTTTTGTAGAATTCGTATTTTGGGTAGCTCCGAAATATCGACCCATTCTGCTTTGAAAATCTTCCTAGTGCCAAAGGTTACTGGTGTCAACAGTTCAATTACTACATTTGTATCAATGGTATCCTTCTTGTCAATGCTTTCCGTACTTTCAGGATAAAGCCTTAGATTTTTGTTTGCCATTTTATCTTCGTGCATTCCTACGAAATGTACGGAATATCTTAGAAACATTCACCTAGCTAAACTTTTTTAGACATGTAGATGACTTCCTTTTCGTCCCACTAGTCTCTCCCTCATCCAATGAACATTTTGAGATATCTTTGTATAGGATTCTCTTATTTTTCCAAAGCAACCCATAACTTTTACTGTGAGTGGAAAAAATTGCGTTTTTTGCTTCTATGTGGTTTTTGTGTGAAATACCTGCCGGATAGTCCTCCCAGCTGCACTTATCTGCCTTATGTTCCCAACCTTTTCATATACCTTGAGTTTCCCTCCAACATAATTTGGATTACTGATATTGAAACAATCTTGTCGAAGCCAAGTTTTTATCCAAACTGAAATTCTACTCACAATCTAACATGTCAGTCTGTGCGCTCTAATCTGTAGTTTGTCATTTTGCCTGCTCTCCTACCGTTTCTCCTGGCTTATATCCGAAGCAAGTTTATCAACTCAGACGAGTTCTAAAATTCATTACTTAGATTAGTCTTATTCACATTTCTACAAATATGCGTTGCCTTTTTTATAAGTTCTATTTTGCTTACACAAAAATTTGTTTATGTGTGATGGTTAACCCGTCACACCCTCTTTTGTCAGGGGTCTAGTTAGCAAGGCAAGCATATACTTGCACACCGCTATATCTCTTCATAAAAATCCAATCCCTCCGGGTTTGTCACCAAGTAGAATTTTCTGTTAAATAACTTTATTGCGATTCCCCATTTATATCCTTCTTGTAGTTAACCTGTTTTGTGTCGACAATACGTGATATTCTGTCACTCGAATAGGACCCTGTAAAAACTGTCTGTCTGTGTAACTAAATATTTTGCTTTTATCTTCCTTTCTTTACCTGATTTCTATACCTACAAGTCAACCAATATAAGTTTGATATCCTCGTCATGAATTATTGAAACCATGGGACCTTTCAACCGTGATTTCCTGAAGTTGACGTCGTATATTATCCAGATCTAGGCTTGCAGCCCTTGAATCAAACCAATAAAAGCAAGGCAAATTATGTCGCCTCCAAATTTCCCGCAAGTTCAAACATCTTGCGAGATTCCTTAGAAGGTACATCTCACCATGTTCCACCCTAATATAAGTTAAAAAGTCCGTTTTAATGTTGATTATCAATTCAGCTTTTATTGCAAATATGAATCAGTGACGTCGGGCACACCAGCAAGAAGGAACATCAGATTCTTGACAATAAAAGCTAGTTTTACATAAAAAGGTTGCAAACACCGTTCTTATTTCAACTGCATACAAACATACAAGATTATACTTAATGTTCTCAACATCAGATTGCGTCCAAATGCAGGCCTGTGAAAGCCGATTACTACTTTAACACTAATTTCTCAGGCAATGCACATTTAGCATACATCAACCAAAAATGAAAGGACAGTGCAGTAAATAAGTGGTCTGCTGGGGATAGCTGCTGCGGAATATGACAGCTTTTATGTCATTAAACGAATACAATTGGTCGTAGTGTTGTGAGAGTTCCTGTGAGGATAGTACTTACCGTTATTTTATTGGTAGTTGGTTGAGATAACGGTGATTTATTACATATTATACTCACTCTTTACCATTTTAAAGTTGTACAGAGTTTTTCCGTCACACATAGGAACCACTTCTCTGGCCGAACGGTACCACTGCATTATCGTTTCACTTTCGTCACACTGTGCGGCTATTTTGAAATCAAGTTTTTATTCACTACAACCCTATTCCCCAGTGGGCACGACAAAACGACTTAATGAGCCCACGAAACCCAAACCCCTAAGTATTTAGACCCGCTAAATTTTCACACAGTTCCTGAAGGAAATGCTGAACATAAAGGCGAGAAATGCTCACTTCTATCTGAATACTTCTCTCACACACCCGAAGAATGCATTCATATGTTACTCCCAGGGCAATGGCGCTCGTACGCATGATTGATCATTCGCGTTTGGTACTGAAAATACAAACTAATTGCTTTTTTGGGATGCAAATTTACCCCCCTCTACTGAGATTACCAAAAGCAGCGGACGAAAATTTGCTTCTTCTCAAACTTTGTTCTTGTTTGAGTCATACCAGATCTTCAGACGAGAGCACAGAAATCTTGTTTCACGAGTATTTTTTCCCAGGCTAGTGTCCCAAAGGCAGAACAAATATCGTACATAATGGAGTCACAGAAAGCAGTTGTAAAACCAGGTGTGGCAACCAGTTTAGCTAGAAACTTCTGATGTTGACTTCAAAATTATAGAAGTAAGTGATGTTCAACCTACTGGTGCATAACGAGGTATGTCAAAATTATTATCGGAATGTAAAGCCTTATGTAAGTAATGGTGAAGCAGAGGGAAGTCCAACTGAGAAAGCGGTGGTCAGTTGGAGCAGGAAACAAAGCGCATTGTGTTAGTTTCCAAATTTGTAGTTGTTCTCTTTAGAATACTAACACCCTCAGACAAAGCAGTACAAAGTTTGCATAAAAGTGAAGTGAAATGAACGTCTCGGCGGAAATATCTGATTGATATTTAAATTTTATCGTGATGGTATGCCAAAAAATCGGCCATTTTGATGACACGCGGGCTGAGATTGATGTGAAAATATTATGTGTACTGAAATGCATACATGTTTCAGTTTCTGCATGTTACATAGCTGTTGTTGGGGCTGAAATTTCCGGATACGTGAGGTCTAAATCGTATTTGGCCTGTCTTTGTATGGTGAACTAAACCAGACCAGATATGACAAAACTTGCTAATGTCGGACTTGTTGACGCAATGCGTCACATGAATAGACGCCTTGCGCATGCATGTCGGGCTTTTCCTGCAAGGTGTGTGCGTCAGCCAATGCACGACGTGCAATTACTATCACCCTAGTTTGTTTAATTCACTAGCTTTCCAGTTAAGTTGGTTTTCCTAATGAAAATAGAGTTACCATTGTATGTAACACTGTTAACTCAGGCTTCTGTCAACCAAGTTCTCTCTAGTCTGGCAACGAACGCTGAGTTTCAAATGGCGATAAGAGAACTACAACGTGAGACGACAGCCTAAGTGTTCAAATCGGCTAGGCAAATATTGGGGAAAACGGCTTATAGGATTTTTACAGTTTTGAAGGACGCCACATACATGGCAGTATCCAAAGGAAAGACATGTTGCCAGAAACTAATGCTTATCAAGGAATTCGTAATCTCTGCACTTACATCAAACTCCCTGGATGCATTTCGCCCGAGCCCGGGGGCCTAATATTCCGGATCGAAATATGTCTGAAGAAAAAAGAGGCCTCCAAATTGGACGCAAAGCGTTTGGCCTTGTCGTTGGGACATACCTTGCAGCACTATTGCCTGTTGTTGTGGATTCTGTAAGAGATTTTAGCTCCATAAACAGCACGAAAATGTGATTGGTTCTCCAGAAGTGTCCCGTCCCCGAACTAGTTCGTCCTCTTCAGTCACTTAAGTTCGATACAAAAGGCTAGGTATGTACCGCTGAAACCACCTCTCCCGAGTTCAAACTTCAGGAGGAGGCAGAACAAGGTTTCTTTCTTGTCCTGACATTTTTAATTCTTGTACAGATGCATGTCATGGCTCCAAAGATGGCATACTGCACCGGTGTAGTCCGGATCATCACCTAGTTACCTCGAGACCGTGTACGGTCATAACAAAGCTACCTATGTCAACTATCCGTGCGCTGTTTTCTGTGGATACCTCTAAATCATTTGCACAATCAGAGACAGAACTTCGGCGAATGATCGTATTAATTGTCTTAGCAGCATCTCTCTCTAGTAGAAAAAGACGTTTATTTTTTATAAACTCGCACAAACATACATTCTGCATGACTGATAGTCGAATCCCGAGGTCACTACTTTGCGGCAAATTAG